>CAHIKZ030000413.1:1397500-1470000 GCA_903632075.3 Acanthosepion pharaonis
AAATATAATTATTTATTTAAAAATATGATTCCAAATCATGACATAAGAAGTCCCATGTTTCAAAACAAGAGCCTAAAACTTCAATATAATTATTTAAATTAAATTGAGTTAAAATTAAATTGAGTTAAAATAAGCTCTGTTCCATCTTCAAGCGAAATTTTTTGGAATAATGTGTTTCTGAAATTTACGTGTTTTAAAAATTGAAATCAAAATTTCCATGGTAACAGCTAAGGCGAATTGTTTAAGTTGGGTAGGCGGGTGTTGGGTGTTAATAATAAGTATCAGTAACTCTATACTGATACTTATTATTAATTAATTTAATTTTAACTCAATTTAATTTAAATAATTATATTGAAGTTTTAGGCTCTTGTTTTGAAACATGGGACTTCTTATGTCGCGATTTGGAATCATATTTTTAAATAAATAATTATATATATATATATATATATATATATGTATATAGATAGATAGATAGATAGATATAGATATATATACTGGACTGGAATATATATATATATATATATATATATATATATATATACTGGACTCTCCTGTTGTTTTCGACATATGATGATCAAGCAACTCAGTTCCTAGAAAATGACAGCCAGACTACCTACGTAGATCATTTGATTATAGTAGTGAAGGCTTGTGTAGAACCAACAACACTTTTTGAAAGAGCTGAATGCAGAGAACTGGTGCATAATATGCTGCAAGGTCTCCAACAACCCTCTGCAGGTTTGAATTCAGATTTTTCCTTCTCCTAGACTGGTTGCCACCAAAGCCTATAGAACCCAGTCTGTCCTGCTATTTACCCATAGCTAGGGGGGGAGAAGAATAGGATTCATGCTTTTCCCAAGGTCATTAGTATGTAAGTGAACTTAATGGCCTTGACTTGAATTCAGCTCTCCGATTGCTCAATCTGAACCACTATCCATTACTCCACTGTGTCTCCTCATATATATATATTTATATATATATATGTATATAAATAAAAAGAAAGAACAGTAAGATATAAAATTCGGTGTTCTTATACATATTTTTATTTTTACAAAATAGTGCTCAATGTAAATTTACAGAGCATTAATATTATAAATTAATTGATTTAAAATATGGTTTTTTTTCGCTACACAGTTCCAACCATGTTTCAAAAATAGAAGCTAAAAACCCCGAATTTAATTTTCGCTTGAAGATGAAATGGAACTAATGCTTTTAATTTAATTGCAAAATTAAATTCGGGGTTTTTAGCTTCTATTTTTGAAACATGGTTGGAACTGTGTAGAAAAAAAAACCATATTTTAAATCAATTAATTTATATATATATATATATATATATATATATATATATATATATTGTGTTGGCATAGGAATCAGTACTGCATATCTTAATGTGATCTTCAAAGCAGGACTTGGTCTGAAGATCACATTAAAGGATGAAACTGATGGTCACAATGCAATTTTGATTCCAATATCCATACTGTTGTCTACATCTACAAAGGACTGGTCTCTGATATTGAGTACTCTTCCCTATTAATATAGCAAATTTTAAACAATAAAAATATATATATATATATATATATATATATATATATATATATATATATAAAATATATATATAATAAATAGATTTATTTTTAATCCAAAAATTTATAACTTAAAATGTTATTTTTAGTGGATACCAGTGTTTGAAATAGATGTCCCATTTTTATTTTAAACAGTGTGTATTACTTCTATTAGCCTGCACTCAAGAAATTTTAATAAAGAAAATATACCCTCCAGCATTGTTTGAACATGTGACCCATTTACAGAGGAAACCTCCATTTGATCAAACGTGCATTAGAAAACTCAGTCAAGGAGAGTGTAACAAGGTTCTATTTTCCCTTTTAAGAAATACACACTTCCTTGTTTAGATTTTTCTTGAAAGCCTATATGTGCTAATTTTTTTTCAATTGGTATCACCCCATACAAGGAAGTAAAGCCACTAATATATATGGAGTTATAGAGTGTTGAAGAATTAGAAACAGAAACATTAATAATGAGTGGGAACAGGAAAGAGTAATCAGGATGACAGTCGATAACGATTGACATTGCATTTAAATCTTTGCAGATTAAAGTTGGCTGAAAAGCATGTAGCCAGAAATTTCACAAGCGAGAAGTGTGAAAAATTATCTGCCTAATAATATACTCAGATCATTTGTAAACATCTATACCCATGTTACAACTATATATATTTGTACCACTAAAATTCTCCATAGTCAGTCAGAGATTGGTGACTGATCTCTCTTCCAATCTTGCATAAACTACACAATGGGATAAAAACTGGCTGGTTACATTCAATGCTTCAAAAAACAAAACAAATTAAATTCCATCATTTCAGATCTGACCCCGAACTATCATCAATCAGGATGAACAGAGATTTTCTCAGGGAAGCACCATGCCTTGAAAGACTCAAACTCACACCCAACCTCAAGTAGAACTTATACATATCATCCATTAGTAAGGATTCAGGTAAAATGGTCAGCTCCCTGTACCACTCCAGTAAGTACCTGACTCTTGCTAGCCTCTATGTTTACAAGAGCCAGATTAGGCCAAAAATAGAGTACTGTTATCATATTTGGGTACTGTTAAAGCACTTAAATGAAAAAAGTCTAGGTACCATAGTGAAGAGCATATCCAAAAAATTACTATGAAAGTATTTACAAAAAAGGCATAGTGAGGCAACCTTACAGTGGTGGGAAAGTGATTAAAGCTGAGTTGCCAAATCAGAGCTAATAATAATGCTGATTTTTCTTTGGATCTTATTATTATTATTATTATTTGGATCACTTTGTAGGAGAAACTACCATTTTATACAGCTTTAGTCCGCTCATCTATTTCAAATATGGAAATCCGCTAAAAATAATGTTTGAAGTAATACATATATATATATATATATATATATATATATATATATATATATATATATATACAGTGGAGAAAATAAGTATTTCATCACCTGCTGTATATTCTATCTCTCACTTTCAAGATGGACTTACCATGAAAATTATAGACTGTTCCCATTTTTGTAAAGTAGCAAACTCAGAAAATCAGCAGGGGATGAAATACTTATTTTCCCAACTGTATATGAAAGGATTCTTGTGTCGTGAGTCAACGCATAAGTATTCCATCGACACATTACCAATGAGCTCTTTTGTGAGAGTAGAAGATTCATCTATTGTCATAGAATGGTCTGCATCTGAAATTTATTTAAGTGAGAAAGGTTTGTGCATTCCCAGTCCCACTCTCTTGTCCAAGGCCCGCCATTTGCTTTTTTCGTACAAAGGCTGCCACAGGATAAGCAATGTGCAAAGATGCAGGTTATATTTCAGAGTGACCTTCCTCTAGATAGGTTGCATTGCAAGGCTCCAGAGCCCCTATCAGCTCATCAAGATTTGCCTCCCTGCAGATTTTGAATTCAAAGTTTTCCTTCTCCGAGACCAGTTGTCACCAAGGCGAAAGAACCCAGTCTGTTCTGCTATTTGCCCATAGCTGGTGGGAGAAGAAGAGGATTCATACCTTTTCCAAGGGTCTTAATATATATATATATATATATATATATATATATATATATATATAATACAGGAAATAAATCTGTTGGTATATAAGTGGATCCTAGTAATATAAAATATTAAAAGTGATCTGCAGAAAGAGCTCAATGTATTTATTATAACAGAACTAATAAATAGTATTACACAACAAAATCCAAAATTATCTCATATGGCAAGGGATAGATCTGTTTCAACCAACGACAACTATGTCAGTCTTATTCAACCCCAGTGTATATACCGAGTCAAAGTTAAATTTCTAATTCCGACACAAACTCAGTCTATACACCAGGGTTGAATAAGACTGACATAGTTTTCATCAGTTGAAATAGAAATACCCCCACCCAATATAAGGTAATTTTGGATTTTGTTGTGTAATCGTCAGTCAGTTATGTGCCATGTGGGATACACAATTAGGTGATCATGTATCTTTTGATACATGACTGACGAGGCAGATTTTTTCTGACAGTAGGTTGCCATTTCTTTCTGCAGGAGACCATTTACCATCCAAGACTATAGAACTCGGTCTGTCCTGCTATTTACCCATAGCTATTTACCATAGAAGAGGATTCATACCTTTCCCAAACGTATTAGCATGTAAGTGAATGTAATGGATTTGACTGGAATTCAAACTCAGCTCTCCCTCAGTCTGAGCCACTATCCATTACTCCACTGTGCCTACTCATATATATATATATATATATATATATATATATATATGTGTGTGTGTGTGTGTGAATATTCTCAGATAAAGTGTATCTGTAGAAGAGACAAAGAGACACAGAGGCAAGAATGTTATTGGTTTATAAAGTTTTTTTTTTAAAAATGAATATTGTTTAGATTGTGATTAGATTGTTATGGTATAAGATTGATGTATATAATGTATATATAATTTTTAAAAATGAATATTGTTTAGATCGTGATTAGATTGTTATGGTATAAGATTGATGTATATAATGTATATATAATTTTAAAAAATGAATATTGTTTAGATCGTGATTAGATTGTTATGGTATAAGATGGATGTATGTGCTCTACATCTTCAAAGGCTGAACTGATGGATTTAACTGTTTTCTTTTGATTTTTCAACATATTTGAAAATCAAATGAAAACTTTTAAATCTATCACTCACATAATGAGAATAGAAGAAAGACCTAAATATATCAAGAAGCAATGAGTCCAAAACTGACAGTCAAGTTGGGATGGAAAATCATAAAATTTGTGATACCTTAAAATTTTTATAGAGCGAAAGAAAGATAAAAGAGAGGATGGAGTAGAATATATTTATTCATTTCTTACCCTTTTTTAGGTCCTGAAACTAATCTATGTTTCTATAATATTTAGATATAGGCAATGTAGACTGGGGGAATAAGGGAAACAATGAGAAGATACAGGAGAAGGGTGAGAGGCTAGCCAAATTATGAAAAAGTGGTTCTGCCAACAGATAGAATTTCTACACTAGTCATTTCTTAATATATTTTCTTATATATAGTAATCTTGATAATTACATTACATTATTGTTTATTATAAAATGTCTGATATGAAATATGAAGGAAAATATGAAAATCAGTTGGATGTTTAAATTTATTCTGTAACCAATGTTTTCCCAATGAGAACATCTTTGAAACTGAAAAATAAAATAAATATCTTTATAATGGTAACGTTGTTACTTAGAAACACTCTAGTTAACATGAATTTTATTTTAAAATTTGAAAAAAATTAAAAATAAATATTTGTGAATAAAATAAATATTTCTGAACAATTATATTAAATTTTTGCATGGAAAAATATTAAAATAAATGTAAAATATAGGAATTTGATATAAGAAAAAAAGAAAAATTGTGTATTGATTTGTTTTTTTTATGGCTTATCAACCATTTGAAAGTTATTTAAAGCCAGGAAATATTTTTAGATTGTAAGAATCTTTTTGAGATGATAATGATTTACTGATACAAGGCCTACTAATTAACCCATAGTTGGGTAGAGAAAAGATGGATTCATACTTTTCCAACATTATTTGCATATGAGTGAATATAATGAACCTGTCTAAAATTGGAACTTGGCTCTCTGATTTCCAATTCCGAGCTGTTATCCATTACACCACCCACATATCCAAGCTTACAGCCCCTGGTATTCCCAAGATGTCACCCATTTAAGTACTGACTAGCCTCCATGTTGCTTAACTTTGGTGATTGTACAATAACCAGTGTTTTAATGTGATATGTCTGTAATCCTAAATTGTGTATATCTAATATATATTTATTATACATGACATATATGTGTATCTCATATATATATATATTTAAATATACTAGATATATATGTATAGCTATTATGTATATATATTTAAATATACATGACAAAGTGTTAATAAACGTAAATATAACTAACGTTCTTTGTCATTTTTAAGCTGCAAGCAATTCCTTACATGCGTCACATGTACGAGTGTCCGCATTTCTGCAAACAATCTTTCTTCTTTTATTACCGTAGAAATCACAGTCTTTTCATTTATTTTTCAGGTCTTATTGTAGAAAGCAGAATCTGTTTATGAAAATTCCTCAAAGAAATTACTTTATATTGTCTTCATTTATGATCAGCACCGAGGCAAATATTTAATTCTTTTCGGTCCTTTTATTTTTTATTTTTTTCTTTCCACTCTTCCCTAAAAATTCTGATCGTCCCTTTTAGCAATGACAGTGTTATTAATTTCTGAAAAGAGAAAAAGACCTGGAGATAACATGGGTGGGAGGTTTATTTAACATATGCTGCTTGTTTCAAATAAGATATAGCTCTGAGAAGCTACTGTCTTCATTTATGGTTAAAGAATATTTTCAGAAGCATTATGCAGATTGTGATTTGATTCTTTTACCATTTTTGCTGTCATTTTTTGCCACAGACTCCTGTTTAGAAAATGACATTCAAACATAATCTGTGTTCAGCACTTTACTTTGTTGGTCATGCTAGTTGTCTCCCTTTGTATTTTCTTATTTTTTTATTTCTTTTTCTCTTTCTGTTTAGTTTGGTTTTTATTTTTTTTTATATATTTTATCTCTCTTATTCCCACCCCTCATATTTTCTACTCTTTCTTTTTTTCTTTCCTCCTTTATTTATCATCCTTCTCTTTACTCTCTCATTTTACTTTCCTGTTTTGTTTCTCTTTCCATTCACTTTATCTTGATCTGTTTTACTTTAGTCTTTCTTTCTTGCCATTATTTTCTATATCTCTTTTATTTTTATCTTGCTTACCTTCTTTTTTTATTCATTTTGATTCTACTTTTTTTCCATCCACTTTATCTTTCTTTTCTTTAACCGTTTCTTACTTTCTATATCATTTCCTCTTAATTTTCATATAAACTTTCTTTCACTACTTTCTTCCTCTTTGATATCTTTTCCCCATTTTTATCTTCATTTTTAAAAGTCTACTTTCTCTCTTATCATAATATACTTTCTCCATTTTGTCTGTCATTCATTTATCTTTTTCTTTTTTTTTCATTTGCTTCCTTCATTCTTTCACTATATTTTTTTTCTTTTTCTTCATTCTATCTTTTTTCATCCATTTGTTTCTTTTGTCCCTCTTACTGTTTCTTTTTATTTTCCATTAATTCATTTTATTTACTTTAGTTTACTTTCTGCTCCTTATTAATTCTTTTCTGTATTTTTTTTTTTTAAATTCATCCAATGTCAGTCATTTTTGTCATTATTAAACTTCAGTTTTGCAAATTTTTTTTTTCTTTTAATATTCCTCATCTTTTTTCCAATTCTGTTCTGGAGCAAAAGAGTCAGAAAACAAAAGCACATAATGACGCTAACAAATATTTAGAATAAGAAGCAGTTGAGGTTTTGTTTTCCAGTTGAAGACAAACTGACAGCAAACCTGAATCAGAATACATAAAAGCTCACATAAAAAATAAAAAGTTCTAATCATTGACAAACTCAACATTGTCATTGGCCGATGTGTAGAACAAGGTGCCCTTGACTTTGTCAAAACATGCTGAATTAGGGAAATAAATTTTACTTTGCTATAACTTCAAATTTGGCTTTCTAAGTAAATTTTACAAAGTATTATTTAATTTTAGGAAAGCAATTAGCATTTTCACTGTTGGGTCTATCCTTGTAAATCATGCTATTTTCTTACAAGATATTTTATTTAAAAATACTTTACATTTTAACCTTTAACACACTGAATTCTTCACTACTTTCCTTTCCACTGTATTCTTTTTCAAGGCTCCTCTACTACACTACTTAATTTCTTTCATGGTCATTTTCTGTTGCCATAGCAGGA
This sequence comes from Acanthosepion pharaonis, assembly GCA_903632075.3. NCBI lineage: Eukaryota > Metazoa > Mollusca > Cephalopoda > Sepiida > Sepiidae > Acanthosepion > Acanthosepion pharaonis. Next base: position 1,405,364 of record CAHIKZ030000413.1, read on the forward strand.
TATGACAGCACAACTGCAAAATTCAAACGCACTATCATTCATTCATCTGATTCACTTGCAATGACAGAATAAAATTTCTGCTTTGCAAGCAAATTCACCTCCAGAATGTTAAAGGTTAAATTGCATGAATTGTGTGACTATCAATTTTTTGGTTAGTTTTTCATGTTTTAATGTTGGTTTTTATTTGACTTTTGTTAGTCAAAAGAGTACTGAAAGTAGTTAGTAGTTAAATAATAAGACTGACTTGGATCTCTTACCTTAAGGTGGCAAACAGTTGAGGAGAAAGAAAGCTCTGGATTCAAAATAAGCTTGAAGAGAAATGTTAAGGTTAATGAAAGTATTAGCCATTTCCTTATAATGAAATATTTGGTATTCATGGACTGAGCATCCAGTATGGCTTCTGGTTGAAATTTATAAAACTCTTTCTCTTAAAAAACGATTAATCAGGAAAATAGTTTTCCCAAGTCCAGTAGTTGTTATCGCTCTTTCCAGTATTGATGGATGTTTCCTTCTTAATGCATTATTTGAGGTAGTAAGCCTCATCAGGTTATGTTGCTTTAGACCAGTAGTTCCCAAACAGTGCATAAATATCACATTCTTTCTTCCAGTGTATTTGATGAACCCACACTGTTCTTGTTCTATCTCTGGCCTCATTCTGCTGCATGCTCTATTTATCAGCATTTGAATGATAAGTTTTGTTATGTGGCTCATTAGGCTGATTGTCTGGTGGAGTTCACATTCATTTGCTCAGTGCTATGAAAATAGATCTGTTTACTTTTCCAGTATATCCGCACTGTTGTAGATTTCATTTATTATTTCTGCGGCCTTGTCAATGTTGAAGTCATCTACAGCTGCCAACATCTTTATTACAATTCTGTCTGACCCTGCCACTTTGTTTCTGTTCAATATGGCCAGTGCAGCTTCCACTTCGGAAACACACTTTTTTTTAGTGATATTGGAATAAACTGACTTTACTTTTGTATTTTGGAGTAAAGAACATACATTATAATTTAATTTTTAGCAATAAATGAATAAAAGTATTTGGTCATTAAAAGGAAAGTATATTTTTAGAAGATTCTCTATACTTGAGAAAAAAGAATAAGCAATTAAAGACTAATTGTCTTGTTTTCCATTATTTCTTTTTGTTGGATGCACAGGTGGATAGTGGCTTGGAAATCAGAAAGCTGAGTTTGAATTCCAGTCAGATTCATTACATTCTCTTGCAAATACACCTGGGAAAGGTAGGAATCTATCTCTTCGCTCCAGTTATACATCAAATAGTAAAACTTGTATCTGGCTGATTGATTTGTCTGTTTAATGGCGTTTATCTTTTTCTATTGTCAAATCTGGATCGGCTATCTTTACTGGACTATGTTCCCTTGCATTTTTAATGATTTCCTCTAATTTTGAATGGTATTAAATTCAAAATTACTAGTTTATACAAATTACTAGTTTATACAAAATAGGAAATGATAGTATATCAATCATTTGGGAAAATAAGGCTATATGGCTAGACTCTAACCTGCCAACCTTTGTAACCTAAATAGAAATGTAGACTTCTGAGGATAAGCAATACAAGTTCAAGTTCTTGCATTTGCATTTTATTGGACTAGAATATTATTGTAGGATACAAAATTGAATTAACATTTCTACTTGCTTTTGATGTGATTATTTTAAATATTTACTGATTTTCAGTGACTGCCTTCTTAATTTCTGTCAAAAAAGAGTTAACATGATGTTTGGTTGTAATTCACCAAAATTAGTATCAGGGTGGATAATTTGAATATGATGTCTTTTACTTCAAACATTAAAGCAAGTACAGATCTAAATGAATACAAGTACAGAAAAATAGAATAAAGCAGTCCTATTTAGTTGTCTGTTTGTTTAATGGTATATCAACTTCATATGGGTCATTTAATGCCGAAATTAAATTTTCTTTTGAACATTAGTAATTTCTTTTACAAAAATGTATTGCTAGTAAATTTTTTCAAAAATATATTGCTGGCACTATTTTTTCCTTACAAAAATATATTGCTGGTTAAATTTTTTAATTTTTTGACAAAAACTTATTGCTGGTAATTTTTTTACAATGTAAATGTATCGCTACACTTTAATAGCATAGTGACCCCAGTTTGGGGGGTTCACTATTTGCCCATAGCTGGGATCCTAACAGGTGCTACTACCCTGAGTCTGGGTGTACCAGGGAACAACAGTAATTAAGAGGTGGTTCCACGGTCATCAAAACCTTCTGATCTGCAGTCTTGCTACCGAATTTACTTTATTCTCATGTACAGGACAAACTTGTATCTGGAAAAATAATTGTTATTCTCAAGAAATTGTTAGTGCAATATTCACTAACAAAAAAAAGAATTCTTACAATCCAAAATATTCTGGATTTAACAAAAAGCCATAAAAAAACAAATCAATCAATCAACTTCTTTTAGTAACTTTTAATCATTACTGCTTTTAGGCTGATCCACTCAAGAGGTGTTGAACTACAAAAAATGATAAATAAAATATTAACATCAGAAAAGACTCAAACATTGCATCTCCTTCTAACAGGGCTTTTTTTTCATGTAAGATGCATTAACCATTTAAGCTTTCAAAGTTGTCATGATTGGATTATTACCAATAGTTTTGGAGCCAAAATCTTTTTATTCCAAATGTATCACAAACTATTTTGATGACTAAATAGTAAAAGTTACAACCACTTGGACTCGTTTTCCTTCATCCATTTTGCTGCTTTTTATTGCCACCTTATTTTTAGTCAACCATTTCTGCAAAGTACAGGGTGCGATGTATAAATTGTCATCTAAATTATGCAAAAATGAAAATAGCACTGACATTTTAACAGATATATTTACCAAAATTACACAAAAATATCTTGAAATACTAAAGAGTAAATTTATTCAATAAAATCGCCATTGGCATTAACCACAGCCTCCAGATGACTGGAATCTCCTGCAATCATCTGGACAGTCTCCCTGTTTAAGTTGTTGAATGCTACCATAATCCTTGCCATCCATCTTTGGTGTTACAAGTTTTGTTGATATCTCACTTAACTGCAACCCACACATCATAATCGAGGGGCTTGAAGTCTGGGGAGTTATGTGGCTAGATGTAAGGGGTGATGTGGTTGCAGAAATTTTCTAACAGCCATGACAGCATTCTTCTGCATGTGTGGCACGGTGCAGAGTCCTGTTGACAAACATAGGGTCTTCCAACAGCTGCCCTCTTGATTCATGACAGCACTACCTCCTCAAGGCACTTGATGTAGGCCTCTGTGTTGAGTCTGAGGCTCTGTGGTAAAATGAATATAGGAATAATATTGCCATTACTAGTGATCACTCCAAACACCTTCGTAATCACCATTAGACTCACCCAACTCTTTCCAAATCCTCTGCATTGTCCTCAGATTGACACCCAAACACAAATGTTTTTACTGGAGATTCTGGTACGAATGCCAAGCAATACAGCATACTGTTTCCAAATTTCTGACTAAGTGAATTGCGTCATGGTGCTCTTTTTTCACAGATGGTGCCCAACTGACCCTACTGTGCAGTCAAAAAAAAATCAAAAACTATCAAAGTGAATGTGCGAAATTAGGAATAAAGAATGGTGACAATTTACCCATTGCACGCTGTATATATAAAAGCAGCTTTGATTAATACTTGAAAGTTAATTAAACAATTCCATTATAAAAAGTATATAGTCACACATCAAAGTATCGGATATATAAAATATTTAAAGCTTAAGAACAAAATAATTTCTAATGGGACAACAAACAAATTAATGTAAACTTTGTCAATTTTAGTCCTGGTTCTTTTACTTGCCTTGCTTGGGGTGATAGTGGCTTTGACTTCCTTGCTTGGGGTGATACCGATTAATAATATATATGTATATATATATATATATATATATATAATGCATGCAAAAATTTAGTTGCAAAGGATGGCTATGGTAGAACAAAAGAAGACAGACTTCCAGAGAACAGAAAATGCTGGTTTAGGTCTCATTGAATAGCTGATACCTTATTTCCAGCGCACACTTGAATGATGAATTTGCAGTTACAATAAAATTTTATTTCAATAATAAAATAATAAAAATATAATAAAATAATAAAATTATAATAATAAATAATAATAAATTTTTTTACAATAATGTTCACCCTTTACAATGCCTAAGAGCCACTTGAAGTAGAGGGTTACCGATAAAGATCCACGGTTTATGGGATATATAAGGAAGTTCAAACTGAAAACCACATGTCTAGAAAAGGTGCAAAATGTTCAAGTTAGACCCACATTTAAATCTGGATGCTACACCACACGAATGAGTCAATGTAAACTTTCCAGTTTGGGTCCACTTCCCAAAATTAAACCAAATGATCAAACATCAAGTTCGTTTTTATAGGAGGATCCATTTTTGATTGAGCCAAAAACTTTTAAACATCCTCTATAAACACATCACAATAGCTTGCATTTTTTTTTTTTTTTCCTTTTTTTTACTTAATACTTTAGTACTGCTTTTAAGGTTGAATATTCATGTTGAGAGAATGTCATGCTTTGGAACACCATGTATATTGAATATTGTAAATAAACATCTAAAAATGTATATATATATATATATATATATATATATATATATATATGTGTGTGTGTGTGTGTGTATATATATATATATATATATATATATATATATATATATATATATATATATAAAATTTGAGACTTCCATCATACCCTCTAAAATAGTCATATATTGACTGATGAAAACCAATTTTTTAGGAGATGTGCAGCTAGGTCAGTGGATACAAAGTACACTTAGTTTTACTAGGGTGCCTAGCTTAGTACAATCAATTTTCATCTATTTTGGGGGAAAAATTAAAAGTTTTATTATTTAACATGCAAAATACTCCCACTATTTTAAAAAACAATTTAATTTTTTTTGTTCTTTGTTGTCTAACCGCAGGAGGATTTCCACTTGGGAATTTCAAAATGCTTTTGTGTTCTCTGCAGCATGTTTGTAATTCTGTCTTCTTGTTGCTCTCTTCTGGATGTCAACAATGTTTTCTCCTCCTTTTCAGATTATCTGCTAACCGGAATTCTATTATGCAAAATAGAGGCTCACAGAAGAGGCTCCATTCATGTTTTCACAAGGGCTTGAGATCATGTCTCTCGTTGGTACAAAAAAAAACAAAACAAATATAAAATGAAAAAGTTATTTTCAATAAGCTTGAAGTTGATCGTTAACAATTTAGATAGTTTTTAAAGGCTGAGCCTAAAATTATATACATACTAGCAGTAAAGCCCGGCGTTGCCGGGGGATGTAACAGTAAGAGATAGATCAAGTATCCACCATCATAAAGACTGAAAAATAAAATTGACAAACATTATTGTTTAAGGTTGACGGACATGCATGTCTTAATTAGTTTTTTTTTTGTTTGTTTTTTTTTTTTTAGGAATTGGTCAAACCCAAACTCGAACAAAAACATTGTTTTCAATCGTTATGAGTCTATCGATTGAATAGAATTTTATTATAAACAATTGTCTTGTAAATGGAATTTTTAAAGCATTCTGAATGTAAAAATAAAGAAAAATGTGTGCAAGACAATAAGAAACACTACCTGCCAAACAAAAAGTGATGTTTTGTTGAAATCGGTTGAAATATGTAGGAAATCCAATCCCATATATAAATGAACACACACACACACACACACACACACACACACACACACACAACCTGGGTTTTATAATAAGTATAACTCGATATGAGTTGTCCCCCTGTCATTCTTGTGATGCCTCTTAATCGTGTTTTCAAATTGATTTCGTGCAAAAACAGTTGTGTTTTTCCAATTTTTGGCGCTGTTAGAACCACCTCAAGGTAATTTTACGTAGTCCTTTGAAGTTTTGTTGAAATCGGTTGAAAAATGTAGGAAATCCGATCCAATATATAAAAGAACAGACACACACACAACCTGGGTTTTATAATAAGTATGATGTCACAATTTTTGACACAAACCAGCTGGCCTTCTTAAAAATACACTTCTTTCAAAAGACCGTGTATAAAAAACAACTTTGATGATTAAACATTTATTATTACACCAAAGACTAATAGTAAGAAATAATTTTTTTATATCAATTTAACATGATTCTTTTTTTCATGTAAATCCAAAGTTTTTATTATTACTTTTAATATTTTTTAAATCACAAATTTTTCTTTTTTATTTAAGTATTTTCCCTTCATTTTCCCTACCCTTTTGTATTTAAAAATATACTTAAAAAATGAAGGATGCTCATTTCATAAAAAAAAATGTTGAACATTTTTTTAGAAAATAAAAATGAATTCCTATTTTCAGTTTGAGTAGATTTCTAACATGTCAATGCTGTCAGATATCGAATGCATTTCTGACAGCATTGACAAGGCTCTCTCTCTCTCCATCCGTTTGCTCACATATTCGTGTTTGGTGATTTTAACGCCCATCATAGCAAATGGCTTAAAAACGTTTCTACTGACCTTGCAGGCATACAAACCCTTAATTTTTCAGTTTCTCAATCCCTCACACAAATAGTTGACTTCCCCACACGTTTTCCCTACAACCTGGATGGTAAGGCTTCTCTTCTCGATCTATGTTTTATCCCCGAGTCTTGTAGCACCACACAGCTCTGCCCTCTTGGCAACTCTGATCATGTTGTAGTGTCTGTCAACATCTCCTTCAACTCCACTCCCTGCAAAGAACCTCCTACCACAAGAACATCGTTCTACTGTCAACAAGCAGACTGGGACTCGTTCCGGGATTTCCTTCATGATATCCCCTGGGATGTTGTCTTTATGCTCCTTGTTCAAGAATGTACTCCCAAGGTCTCCTCCTGGGTTAAAGCTGGAATTGAGGTTTTCATCCCCATAAAGAAATATAAGATCAAATCGCACTGCTCCCCTTGGTTCTCTGTTGCTTGCTCAGCTGTCATTGCCAATAGAAATCACTTCTTTCACCTATATCGTAGCGACATGTCTGATTGAAATAGACGTCTCTTTGTCTCTGCCTGTAACGAATGTAAGCGTGTTCTCAATGAAGCAAAGTCACTATTTGCTGTTCGAATGAAAGAATGTATTGCAAATTCAGCCCCGAGGATTATTGGTATCTCTGCAAGAGTGTACGTAACAATAGCAAACCCTCTATACCTCCTTTGTTCAACCAGTTTGAGGTTCTGACCTCTTCTACCGACAAGGCTGAATGCTTTGCTCAGAAATTCTCATTCAATTCAACACTCGACTCTTCCAGTGTACCCACACACGATTTCCCCCTTAGAACTGAGGCTCTATTGAACGAGTTGCACATAACCCCATCATTGATATTGGGCATTATCTCTAAATTAGACCCTCCCAAGGCTAGTGGTGGAGGCTGGATACCAGCCATTGTCCTGAAGAAATGTGCACCTGAACTAGCCCCTGCCCTCTCCAAATTATATAACTACTGCCTCAATGAATCTTGTTTTCCAGCCTGTTGGAAGTCCTCATCCATTGTTCCTGTCTTTAAGAGTCTTTGAAGCTTTAATAAACATCAAAGTGGTTAAACACCTTACATCCCATGATCTGCTCTCTGACAAGCAATATGGTTTCCTGCTTTGCCCATTCTACAGCTGATGTGCTTACAGCCATAACTGAAATTGTTTACCAAGCACTTCATAATAACGGAGAAGCTTGTGCCATGGCTCTAGATATCTCCAAAGCATTTGATAAAGTTTGGCATGCCGGCCTTCTTCTCAAGCTTCAGGGTTATGGAATTTCAGGTCGATTGTTTGACTTAATACAATCATTCCTATCAAACTGTGTATTGAAGATTGTTCTTAATGGATTCTCCTCCAGATCCTATCCCACAAATGCAGGTGTTCCCCAAGGCTCTATCCTAGGCCCTACTCTGTTCCTTATCTTCATTAACGATCTTCCTGATGTCATAGGTTCCCAAGTAGGCATCTATGCGGACAACACTACTATTTACTCCTGCCTCAAAAACAAATCTAGTGTTGTTGTCAAAACTAACCTGGCCGTTTGTCTTGAAAAGGACCTCCAATTGGTTGTGAACTGGGGCAGGAATTGGCTGGTTAACTTTAATACCTCAAAAACAAAATTGCTTTCTATTACTCACTACAGAGAACCATCCCTGCCTCCCATTAGAATGTCTAACGCTCAACTCCACGAAAGCACCTTTTTGTGACTGTTCGGTTTCACATTGTCTGCTGAACTGAGATGGAACAAATAAATTGAGTCAATAGCTTCGTCCACCACAAGGAAAGTTGGCTCCCTGTGCCGTGCCAGGAAATTTTTCTCGCCGGAGTTGATCCTTCAAATCTACAAATCAACCATTCGCCCTTGCATAGAATATTGCTGGCATATATGGTCTGGAGACTCTTCTGTTTGTCTCAAGGTCCTTGATAAATTCCAAAGACGGATATGCAATGTAATTGGCCCAGATCTGGCATCTCGTCTGCAGCCGCTCTCTCACAGACGTACCGTCGCTTCCCTCTGTCTTTTTTACAAATACTTTCACGGTAACTTCTCTGATGAGCTGCTTTCGCTGGTTCCCAGACTTCATGAATTTAAGCGTTCAACCAAGCTGGCATCTTGTTCTCACCCTTTCACTGTCGAAACTGTTAAGTGTAGCCGTCTCTTCTACTCCAATAGCTTCATAACTTGCACTTCTCTACCGTGGAACTCCCTCCCCATTTCTTGTTTCCCTGATAGCTATAATCTCCAACTATTCAAATGTAATGTCAATCGACGTCTCCAGATGCCTTGATCTATCCCCTATCCTTCTCTTCATCCTTTTCTCTATCACTCCTCTTTTCCCTCACTTCAACTCTCTGTAACCCCTTGCATGCTAGTGGCCTTCTGCTTTGCTTGGGGTATAATTTTGTTGATTGTAGAGCCACAACTCACGTTATTACGGACACATCTAAAATTCTAAATTTATTAGTTTTGACAATTATTTCAAACCAGAAAATCACCATATCGAACTGGCAGATGGCAGGGGAACAAATGATATTGGCGTAAAAAAAGACATGTATTCTCTCTACAAGCTCCGACCGAAAAAAGAGCTTCTGTAAAATCTGGCTGTAATTATTGAGAAATATTCCCTAATGGTATAAAATTTGACATAAAAAGAGGTGATCGCTTGTACTATCTAAATAGTACAAGAACTTCCAAAACTGATACATGTATATTTGTGGGGACATTGCTATTATAAATAAATAAAAATAAAATATGAAATAAATATAATAATGAAAATTATAAATGAAATCAAATAATATTTAAACTGTTTTAAAATAAATTAAATAAAAAATAAAGATAATAAAAATATTCCCAGCATGTAACAAAAACTGTCCTTGCCAGAAATATGGACATTCTGTCAAAAGACGTTAAATTCAATCTCTTCGTTATGAATTTTGGTACGAGCAACATGTGTCCAATTTCTCTCTGGGATATGGCATGTAATAACACGGAGTAATTTCTCCTTTTTATAACATGTACCATAAAATAATTGTAACCTAAAGATATACACAGAAGAAAAATATAAATAAATTGTATGAGATTAACATACAATTATCCATGCTTTCCTGTTATTTCTGTATGTTTCATTTCCTGTCAAGTATATTTTATCTCCATTAATATGAGGCTAATTTCTACTGCTATGATGTGAGTGATTCTTCTACAGCATTACTTAAGATAGTGACATAAGATTCTTGGATATTTTAATTTAAAGAACATTTTAAAACTACAAAACATTGTAGAAGGCACAAAATATCCCGAAAAATCAAATATAAATTATGAAATCTTCACACATTATTCTATTACTTAAATTTGAATATTCCTACATATTTATTGACGCCTGGGCACCTCGTGACGGTGTAATGGTTAGCAACCTTGTCTCGCTAGAACAATTATAACTGAGTAGTGAGTTCGATCCCCACTTGGTGCCTCCTACTTTCGGCCTTGTGCCACACCTAAGCTACGCTTGAAAAATCAAAGGTCACTTTAAAGTGGTGTAAGGGTTAGCAAGCATTAGAACCGTTACGGATTAGTAGTGAATTGGAGCCTCACTGGGTGCTCCACAATTTAGGCCTAGTGCCGCTTCTACGCTACACTTAGAAAGTCATTTAGGGCACATCGACGTGGTGTAATGGTTAGCAACCTTGTCTCACTAGATCAATTACAACTGAATAGTGAGTTCGATTCTTACTGGGTGCTCTATACTTTTACGGCCTTGTGCCACATCAAAGCTGCATATTTATTGATGTCTTGACTCGGAATTAAAGTTAAAAAGAAATATAAAAAATAGGAATGGTGTTTGGAAAGTAATTATGTTCAACCAGGAAGAATATAAAATAAATTTAAGTTAAATTTATTTAAATTTTATTTATGAAAACAAATAATCACCTTGAATTTTAAAGAATGGAGCATAACGGAAGGTAAATTTCCAACATCCTTATTTTTAAATGCTCTGCCACTTATGAAATATTCTAGTGATCGAAACCAATGAAAATCTGGAGTTGCTTAACCTAGTGGAAGGACTTCTTATATTAAAGATCTTTTTTTTTTTCATGTCTTTGTTTTGTGGAGTGTATCCCTGTATAGTCATGCTGGAAAATAATATCTTTTCTGTTTATTAAAGCAAGGCATAATGTTTCGTTTAACCAATCTTCAGTGATGGTCCTTTCATGTTCCAATAGCTCGTGATGGACGACACTTTTCATATTCCACCAGACACAACCAAGTTAAAAAAAAAACAAAAAAAAAACGTCTGCCGATATGTTCGGTTACTAAACAAAAGCTTACAGGGAAGCTAAATTCACTCTTTGCAAGTTTCCTTAAACTCTAAAATGCACTATAAACGACGTACATATAAAAAAAATAATAAGTAATTCTGGACGCAGTTTCCTATCTTTGATTGGTAGACTTATAATTCATCGCAGTAGTAATTTCTTTCCGTACACCATAACATAAAGAAACCGAAGTAATAAAGTACATTACTCTGTATATTTAAAAAAAAAAACTCACTTTTAAACTCTGTCCGATTTTCCTGACACAAATAAAAATAGTTTATCATTTCATCTCAAGATGAGTGGATAACAGCAACTTTCAACCTTAAAGCTTGTGCTTTATTTTTCAATCATAAAATCCCCTCACGATGGAAAAATATAAATATTGATAACACATAAACACAAAAAAAACACGATCATTCACATATAGGTGATTTAGGTTGTTCCATAGTCTGACTAGTATGCTTTCCTCTTCTATTCTGATAGTTTGATTGGTTAAAAGAGGTGATCATCTCATTATATGGTCTGTGAGTTCAGTCCTCAATAGTTTCTTTTGGGCCTTATCAGACACAGGTCAATTCGTAGATCTGTCTTGCAGAATCTCACAACTGTCACTTATCTAGGAAGATTTGGGCAAACGACCAGCCATTTCATCCCATAAAAATCCCCACTGCGGTGACCAAAATAGCCTGAGGGGCTTAGAAACCATTGGAGCGGGAAGTGATGGAAGAAGAAGAAGAAGAAGAAGAAGAAGAAGAAGAAGAAGAAGAAGAAAGAAAGAGAGGCAAGAAGAAGAAGAGTTAAGAAGAGGAGGAGGGAAGAAGAAGAAGAAGAGTTAAGAATAGGAGGAGGGAAGAAGAAGAAGAAGAAGAAGAAGAAGAAGAAGAAGAAGAAGAAGGGATTTTAAAGACGCCACCAAACTTCCAGAACCTTCTGAATCAATCACCTCCATAACATTATTTTAGTAGAACATTTTTTCTTAGAATATAGAGCCACCTAGATTAAGAAATCTCTTCTCTTCAAATTTGCAAGTGAAATACGGAGAAATGAACAGACATAAAGAAAAGTATGAGGGAATGAAGAAAAAAGAGATAGAAAGAAGAGAGAGAGATGATAAAGAAGACAAAGAGAGGGGTAAATAGAAAGTGAAGAGAAAGAAAACTATGACGGAAAGAGAGAGAAAATGAAGCAACAGAAATGTGGTTCGAAAGAAAGATGCTGAGGATATCATAGGCCGAATATGTGAGCAACAACGAGGTTTTGGGGAGAATGGCAAAAAAAGGAAACTTATACATAACTTCAGAGAGAAGCAGTTGAGGTTTTTGGGGCACGTAATGAGGAAAGAGAGCCTGAAAAACCTGATACTCACATGACAGATTGGGGGCGGGAAAGATGGACAGAGGAATGCAGCGCGAAATATACTTGAGGAATTTGAACAAATGGATGGCAGAACAGTGTCTGTGAGAAATAAGAAAACAGAACCTAAAAGCTGCAAGAGACGGGAAGATGTGGAGGACCTTGATCGTCTATCTCCTGAAGGGACACGGCACATCAAATAAGAAGTACAAGATTAAATACACACCTACTTCGGATGAGAGGTCAACACTGATTATATTTACAATAGACCTGTCGTTAAAAAGACATGGACTACAACACTCCTTTACGACACCGTATTCGTTTCCGGCTCCTTCTCCGGATTACTGCAGTCAGCCATATTCGAAAATACCAAGAGCACGTGTAATGTGGACCCCGCTTGTATTTTGCCGAATAAAGCTTGGATGAAATTATCTTCCGAGACTTAGAACTTGACAGGAACAATTCCTTCCGAAAACAAGAAGTGTATTTACTTGACCCCCCACTGAGTCAGGTTGTGACACAAGGTCGGTTTTTAACGTGGGGACCCGAGTCTTTTCACTCGGGCCGCTGGTCCAAGCTGGTCTTAGCTGGTCTTAGCTGGTCCAAGCTGGTCTAAGCTAGTCATAGCCGGTCTTGGCTTGTCCTAGCTGGTCCAGGCCGGAACCGGTCCAAGCTGATCCTAGCCGTGATACCACCAGCCCAGGGACGAGCCCTGTGCCAGGTAAGTATCTTGATTTTCCAAGCGTAGCTTGGATGTGGCACAAGGCCGAAAGTAAGGTTCACTTTACTACTCATTCGTAATTGTTCTAGCGAGACAAGCTTGCTAACCATTACACCACCTCGAGGTCTATGAATGTAAAATGTTTCGTTGTGGGGAAACGGCTGGTATTACCATTATTATTGATGGTATGGTTTACTTAATAATTAAAACATAGTTCAATTCCATTCACATAATTCCATGTAGAAGGTGAAAGGAAAGAAATACTTAAATAAGAAATGTCTATTTTAGAATTTTTGTCATTGTGTCAAGATTCATTTTTAAATGAATAGACCATGTTTGCAATAACTGTTAGAAGATAAATGAAATTTTAAAATTGATAAATATAATGTTTAACAAAATTCAAACAAATTTCCTTTAAAGAAAATTGTATTTTTATTAATATATTAATAATTTCATCCAAAGCAAGATAATATAGCCACTAAGACTGAATGTGAAAGAATATAAGAGAAAGAAAAAAAAAAGCGAGAACAATAAACGAACAGAAATTAAATTGACATTGCATTTAAATTTTTGAAGATCAAACTTGACTGGAATACAAGAAGCCAGAAAAGATTTCCTTAAGCGTGAAGTGCGAAAGAAGAAACTATTCACATAGAACTTACGGTTACATCTAGCCATTTTAACTGTAAAATGATGAGACATTACCACTAATTTAGTACCGCGCTTAAATTCGTAAATTCTAGGTACCAATGAGGAAAGTTCATCAGAACAATATGCAATCATTAGGTATTTAAGATGTTTGGAAGATAGTTATAGAATCAAAAATTAAAAAAATCCTTGGCTACGATGTTGAAGATCTGTTTTATAAGAAGAAGGTTTTACGGAAAGATTATGATACACAAATGAATTTCCTTCCTGAAAATATATTTTATGAACAGTAAGAGTACCAACAGGAGTCAATGATCATAGTCGGACTCCATTGTGGTTTTTAACTTAAAAGTATTCAACGCAATACATTTTAGAGATTAAAAAAATATTCTTTAAACGTATGTGGAGGTACATGGGTGGTGAAAAGTTCTCGGCCTGACAAATGCCAAAATCTGCTCAAATATCAGAATTTTGGTCGGAATTCATTTTGGTCGAAATTCATTTTGGCTGGTGCGATAAATTTATATAACCATGAAGTTTGTGTGTATATATATATATATATATATATATATATAGATAGATAGAGAGAGAGAAAGAATGTAAGCAATTGATAATGGACTAAATTCGATCTTCTAAAAGGAATGTACTCTTCCTAGCTTTCAGCTTCTTATTCGTTTTGTTTTTAATATTTCTTTTTATTTCATCTACCAACTTTATCGAGGTTATTTGTTTTGGATATGATGGAAAGGAAACGTACATTAAAATATCAAGAAAATCTAACGTATTCTCTTGCAGGAAATTTAACTATTGGTTTTGTACATTTTTATTGCGTTTAAATCTTTTGAAACGATCAGAAAGCAGGATTTTAATTCACTTTCTTCTTTCTTTATTCTGTTATTGTTTACTCCTCTTATGCTTTGTTTTGGCTGTCATCACTAAAGGGAGACACACACACACACATAGAGGCAAAAATGAATCTATTTCAATAGTTCGAATTGTACTAATGACAGATTGGAATGGCTCGGGGAGAATAAAGTCGACATTACTATAATAATGCATTACTGTACTCACGATATGCTAACACATTGTTCTTTGGTGACAACAGACAAGAACATATATATGTATTAGAGATAAAACATTTTATATACATATTTCAATAGGAGCAGATAGGTTGGTCTATCATCCGGTTCACACTACTCCCTAGTTTGTTTTTTTTTTTTAGAAGGGGTAGAGTTTTATCCTTGTTTTCTGTTTAGGATTGATCTTCAGGTATCTTCTAAAGTATTTTCATTTTCTTTCACTCGCAGTAGCACCTTGAGTCTTAGTGGCATAACCGCCTTGCTTGGGGTGAATTGATAAAATAAACATATTTACAAATATATATATATATATGGGTGCTGTATAAATACTTCCCACATTAGACATTAGTAACAATGGTGTCTTTATCCAATTAATCTTAGCATTATGTGGGAGGTATTTCTGGGAAGTATATGCGGAAGTTATTTCTGCCACAACCTGCATATATATATATATATATATATATATATATATATAATCATTTCACCCTAAGCAAGGCGATAATGCCACCGAGATGCAAAAGGCTACTGGGAGTGCAATAGAGTGGAAAGAAATTAGAAGTAACCGGAAATCCATTCCTAAACAGGAAACAATGGATAAACCCCTACTCCTGGTCAAAAACCGGGAAGGATTATGAACCTTACGTATATATCATCAAACGCATTATAGATGGCAAAATCAGACCAGCGGTTCTAGGACCTAGTCGGTGTCAGATTTATTTAAAGTTACCTTGGCTGGCCATGAAGTGTCAGTTGGTGCCTGAGAGAATATCAGCTTGTATTGCTTCATGCTACAATGCTGTTAAGTTGCAACTGTGTTCCAAGCAAAATCCGCGTTCTTTTCCTTTAATAAGGATCGTTTGTCCTATTTTCAGAAAAGTTTAGTGATATATAAATTCAAATGCCGATGAGAAGCGGTGTACATTGGACGAACCAATCAGAGGTTGGAGACAGCTACCTTGTGGTAAAGTTCATAAGCCGGCTTCGAATTTGGGTTGATCTCTCGTAGTAGTTCACACAGGTTGACGCTGGCGCTCCCCCTGCTGACTGCTGCTGACAGCTCAGCCTGATCGTGACAGGTCTCTTCCCTGGCCTCCTGTTGACGATATTCAGTCACCCCCCACCACGAGGGCGTCATGTGGCACAAGGCCTTTTTAACGTGGGATATCCGAGCCCGTGGGCTCAGCCCAAAATATGCCCATTGAACCCGTATAAACGGTTTACCTCCCCGAAAGAGAATCCGCCACTGAATTGTAATCCTCGGGGCCGGGTCTTCTCCTATTTAAATTGAGGAGAAAGGTTTACTCTACCTCCAGCCCAAATCGAACTCATAGTTACTATTCTGATCATACTTACCTGTGAGAGGTAACTAGGATTAGACTAGGTAGAGACAATTGGCAAGTTTAGTTAAAAAAATGTAATGATGAAACAACGCTATTTTAAAAATAACCTGTTAGAAGTATGTAGAGGACATTTATAGACCTCAAGTCATAGGACTAAATGTTGTGATGCAAGCGAGATGTGGCATGTGCTACACACACACACACACACACACACACACACACACATATATATATATATATATATATACACTAGTTTACCCGTACCGTCAAAATTAACAGAAAGAAGAAATGTATTAGTACAGTGTAACCCGGATATAAGAGAGTTGTCAGGACCGGAGAAGAAGTCTCTTATATCCGGGTTTCTCTTATATCCGAGTCTCTTATATCCGGGTTACACTGAATGTATTATATTGTAAGTAATTTTCGTTTAATTCAAGTACAATTTTATAATTTAAAATAGTTCGTTGTTAACATTAATAATTGAATAGTGTACAATTTATAAACACTTCAGGAACGACATCCGTATTTTATCCTCATAAATGTTACGTATTTACAAGCAAGTTTTTTTTTTTTTACTGAAAAATTTCTCAAAGCACAATATGTTTTGTGTAAACTTTGATAGGTCCGAGTAATCCTTGACAGTCCGCTGATTCAATCTGTAATTTCAGAGTCGAGGAAAGAAGGGAATTGTTACACACACACAAAAAAAGAAAAAAAATTAGAATTTAGTTCTTACTGTGAGCCGTTGTTTGTGGCGGTCTCTTTGTAGTTTGTCAGGGCGTTAGCTTTTTGCGTGTGAACGTGAATGGGGTCTTGACTTCAGTGCGTCTCATGTCAAAGTTTTTGCACACTATCCTTCAATTGTTACATACACAAAACATACACACACACACACACACACACACACACATATATATATATATATATATATATGTGTGTGTGTGTGTGTGTGTCTGTGTGTAGATTTAATAAACCGGTTAATCAAATTTGAAGACTAATGAGCCAACAAAATGATAACAATATTTCCAATAAAATTGATATTTTATTATTTTTTGACCTTTTGACTGAACTGAAGCGCGAAGAGATAGATTTTAATGTAGGAATTTTCGAACACACCTGTGTTCTTTTTCAATGATACGTGAAATAAACAAAGATAATTTGCCCACTCTGCGACCACTGCCACTCTGGCATCGATCGCAATATTGTAATCCTCGGGGCCGGCCCTTCTCTCATTTAAAACAAGGAATGCTGTTGGTAAGAAGTCTCTCTGTGGAAATTATATTCTCTGAGTAAAACAAAATCCCTGTTTAATAAATTTCAACTCTGATCTGCGTCTTTCTTCTCGGTTGGTGAATGAAGACTCTAAAAGCACACGCATCTGACATCATCGCTATGAAATGTAAGCTGTATTTCGGCAGCTTGAATTCCCTCGAACATGTTTTGTTAAATAATATGAACAATTTCTGTCGGGTAATTTGCTTTTTAAGATCTGCGCCAAGTATCTAATTAAAAAAATTCTGAATAGTTATATTTGGGTGTAAATGTACATGCTTAATTCGAAACTAACAAAGAAAGCCAATACTGGCGTTGTTTGCATACATTCACTGCTGATTAGATTTGCGCGGAAGATTACCTTGTTAACGGCATTTTACGGTTCTTGCTTGACTCAATTACTACGCAACTGAGGACTCAATGCATGCGCAATAATCAAGACACACAAAATATATGCCAACAACGCCAGTAATGGCTGCCGCGACGTAAATGAGTTCGAACTTTTATTGTCGATAACTCCAAAACGGTAGATTTTATCAAAATTTCTTTGTTATTTTCGAATTAAGTATGTAAATTTACACCTAAATATAACAAGTTCTGGAATTTTTATTAGATAGTTAACGCGGGGCTTAAAAAGCAAATTACTCGTTCTGTCTATCGGTTTTTTAATATTAAATCTATCAAATAAGTTGTTTTATCGGTAAATTTGACAAAAAAAATAACTTTTATTTTATATCATTTTTGTCACGAGTACTTTCGAATGTTACATTTCATAGATTGATCTGTGTGTACTTACGCAACTGGTTTTTAATTCCGGTGTTCTCTCGTTTGATGGAATCAGTTTTAAATTTCGTTACCTTATATCTATTATATAATTGAATAATTTCTCTTGTAGAATTATTGGCTTGACTACTTTTTGTTGCGCACATTTAAAAAGTAATAGGATTCAGGTTGGTGATAATGGCCAAAACAATTAAATTATCATCAGCTTATTAATTCCTTTCACAAAACAATTGTATTAAACTAGTTCACTTTGTTTTCTTCTCCTTCCTCATTTCTTTATTTGATTTGTAAACAATTTTAAGCTTTCCAAGAAATTGAGGAATTTATCATCTTTAGATTGTGTTATGGTCTGGTTCCTTGTACCACGAGGATAGTCCAAGATAGAGAACCAATAAAGAAGAACTCGAACACGGATATGGAATAACACAGATATATTACAAACGGGAATATATACAGAGAAGTAGAAAGTGTTAGTACGAACAATCAGGTTTAGAAGGGAGAACAATGTAGTCACGACCAGTATCACTATTCCAATGTCTTGTAGCAATTGTTTGAACGCAACTCTGTTTCGGACTGCCTCTGACTCTACTGACTGACTCGCTAGCTCTGACTGACTGACTGACAGACTCCTGACGGACTTCACTCCAGACTTCAGACTGAACAGTATTTAGTCACCCACCCCCACGAGGGCATCATGTGACACAAGGCCGGTTTAACGTGGGATCTCCGAGCCCGGCTCGGCCAAAAATATGCCCTTTGAACCCGTATAAATGAGTTCAGGGTCGGTTTAGCTCCCCGAAAGTGACTCCGCCCTTCGGCGTAGCCTCGTTCGGGTTCCTCCCCGCCCGAAGGCAGAGAGTTCAACCGATCAGCCAGTCCGCCGGTCGCCCGACCTCAGACTGAGCGGTATTTAGTTACCTCCCACGAGGACATCATGTGGCACAAGGCCGGCTTAACGTGGGATCTCCGAGCCCGTGGGCTCGGCCAAAAATATGCCCTTTGAACCCGTATAAACGGGTTCAGGATCGGTTTACCTTCCCGAAAGAGACTCCGCCCTTCGGCGTAGCCTCGTTCGGGTTCCTCCTGCCCGAAGACAGAGAGTTCAACCGATCAGCCGATCAGCCGGTCGCCCGACTTCAGACTGAACTCCCTGCTTCCTCTTGAGGCGCAGTATTTATTACGTATGGAATAGTCCATTATTATTATTATGGGTAAGGTCCCATAACAGATTGATGGTATTTTTCGGTAAAAATGTGTTCAACTGAATAGCGTCCGTAAAATTATTTCAGGGATCCCTGTTTTGGCAAGGACGCTTTTAACACTAACAAAGTGAATTATATGGATTGCATGTCGTGTTACAACTCTAAGCCCGTCATAGGAAAGTTTTATTCTATTCTTTCGTTCAAAAAAATATTTAGTCAGCGGATGATAAATCGCCGCCATTTTGAATCAATCCTGCTGCTTTCTTAAGTATTAAGTAAGCGGCTATCATGCCGAAACTTTTTTCTAGCCTAAATTCCAAAATGTTATAAACGCAAATACTTTGATCTTTGAATCAATATGTGGGGTACGTCTACCCGGATTTTAGAAGGAAAAAATAAAATCCGAGTATCATGTCCACAACTATAACACAAAATTTTAAAGAACACAAAGAAATGATCTTTGCAGAAAAAAGAAGAAGAGCAAGCTCAATATAACAATAACATTTATACAGTCAGATATATGTCATCAATGTTTCTTTGTTTTGGTCATAAAGAGACCAGTAGTTTAAGTGGTCAAAATGATTTGTCGAAAGTGAGTCTGTAAAGTTTTCAAATTGTTTTTTGAGAGACCAGTAGTTCTAAGCGAGTCTACAAAGTTTCGAAGTTATTTTATTGCGAATGAGTCTGCAAAATTTCGAAATGTTATATACGCCAATGTGTGTGTGAAAAGTATACGCTAATGAAACATGTGTGATACTGCTGACTGATTGTGTGCGATAGCAGTAATTTTAAAAACACAGTGAACAAAGAGAGGATACGAGACTTACTTTCGAAAAATTATCGTTGTCATGGCACGTGTGTCATTGTTGTTAATCGAGGCTGGTCTGGTTCGCTGACTATTCCGTTTCATATCTCGTCCTGACTGTTCCGTTTCAGAGCTGGTTGTTGACTGTTCCGTTTCAGATCTAGTCGTTGGTTGTTTCGTTTCAGATCTGGTCACTGACTGTGACTGACTAGCTGTTTTATGGCTTATAGCGAGTCAGTGATCAGCTCTCTAATCTTATCTGAGTTTTGCGTGGGAATGTATCCAATATCCCATGCCCTGAGCTATTTCCAGATCATCTGAAGTTCAGCCACGCGGACGTCGTAGACAACATATCACGTAACTTGTTCTATCCAATCACATTCCAGAAACTAATTGTTTAATTTCGGAGCCGTGTTTGTACAAAAATTGTAAAAATGTTTTCGCATCTACTGAATTTAGTAAGATTTATTTGTAGGCGTCTCTTACTTGGTTGTGCTTCACTTATGGCCATAAAGTATAAGAGTTTATATTCTATAAATAAGAATCATATTTGGCCCTTGAAGTTAATTACTTAACATATTGACTTAAAAAAACAACTCGCCAACACATTACCATCAGTTGTTAACAGTAGCTTCATTTCAGGTTTCTCGTTTAAAATTTCACTCAGAAGATCAAATAGTTCCTTGAGTCTTTTGAGATAGTTACCCTTTGAAACAAGAAACGATTATTACTACATTGATCACTAACCTTTTTCAGTGATCAAAAGGCAACATCAAAAGGCAAATCAAGGAAGGTTGTCGATTTTATAACGTAAGTGATGATAGACTGGAGAAAACTAATGTTGTGAAAATAGCGATATATAATTTTTACATTTAATAAGGGAAACAATTCTGGTAAATTGATTACCAATATGAATGTCCACTGGGTGGAGTAATGGGAAACGGAGCCTTTGCCCATTCACCTCCTTAGATTATACGAGTAGGGGTTTGAAAGATGGAATCTTATCGAGACCGGCAATAGAAGTTATAGTAATAAGAATTACTTCATCATATGATTGTTCCTCCATACCGCGTGCCTAAAGCTCTGTCTTTACCTCAAGTAAATAATGGATCATTCTGTTTTGAGTGCGAGGAAACGTGGAAGAAAAAGATATATTAAAGATGTTGTTTGTTTTCAATGAGAAAAAGAAAGCATACACGAGAACGAAAGAGAAAAGAAGATAGAGAACGAGATAACGCTCTCATACGTCTACCGTCTGCTTTGGTAAAAAGGAAAAGTTGTACCCTCTTATTTTAAATAATGATCTGCATTCAAGCTTATAAATATTATTGCAATATTTTTTCAAAGTTAAGTAGAAATATTTAACGATGCAATAGAGGAAAGTTATAATGGCGTAACTCACTAAGAGCTTATTGAATCATTAACTTAAGAATAAATGATTCATCAGAAAATTTATGTTCAAAGAAGAAAAATCATAGGTAGTGCTAGTCTTAATAAACTAAATTTTGACATTGTCGTGGAACAGAGAGAATTCTTTAATAAATTACTTTCTAAATAAAAACTTTTACCTCTACACACCCCTGAAAAACTATCGATTGAGTTTCGTTCGCACTACACTTTGGAATTACCTTTGGAAATGTCAAGAATCTAGTTTCTACCAGATATGGGTTATATAGTAAAAAAGACTGTTATCTTGCCTTCAGTGTCAGCCAGAAGGATAACTAAATTCAAACCATGCATTTCTGGTGAAGTTTGATATACTTTCCCTTGGCTTTGACATTATTAGGTAGTGGTTAAAATCCCGTGATAATAAAACATGAGGAGGACTGTTCGGAGATTTCCTGGCATACTGTGCACCATTTTTAGGTTATCAGTTCTTTTGAACTGTGTGGTTGGTTCTGCATAAACCTTCATTAATATAATCCTATCAGCTATGTGGATTGTCGAATGGTTCAATCCTGAGCTGAACTTTTGCATTCTCATACGTCAAAATCGACGGGATAGGCTCAACCTCATATGCATACATGCTTACATATATATGTAATAGGTCATATATATATATATATATATATATATATATATATATACGAACACAAAAGAGACTTGCGTTTGGACAATCGATTTTGAATCGAAACGATGCTGGACATTAATTTGACTAATGCCACCCTAATTAAAAAAGAACATAATACATTAAGGAGAAAATACACTGAAAACTTAATAACATTATTACCAATTATAAACACACGCCTAAAACATTACATTAGATCGCCATCTTTCTTTGAGTTCATTCTTAAAGAATCTAACTTATATCTATCTAATGCAAAGAATACATTCCTAAAATCAGAAGCCTGTGACTTCCCGCTGCGATTGTGTGCTGCAGAAATGGCAAGATAAAAAACCCTACTAGACAGACAATTACAAATACACATTACCAGTCGTTTCCCACTTAAACATACAAAATTCTTCATAAACCTACATGCATATAGAATTATCCACGCTTTAAATACACGTGACGCGTGTCTAACCAATGATAATCAACTCAAACATTATTGAAAATATCATTCTTTTCTGTCTTTTTGTCTGTTTTCTCTCAAACTCTGACGAAGCTTTAATAAAAGTGAAAAGAGATTGATATACGTTTCCTATTTGTTCTTTTATTTTTATATATATATATATATATATATATATATATATATATATATATATATATATATATATATATGCACATTTCATTGAATACGACAGATGTGCTTTTATTTAGTTTTTTATACAATTTCTCATACGATCTAATTTTTTGTTTTCAGATGATAAATTATATAAAAACTGTCCGAATGTCCTTTTTATCCAAGAGCTTCCGGTTATACATTTAGCCATTTTCAAGGATTACATGTTCATAGTTAATATTAAGTGTTGTTTTTTTTTGTTTGTTTTTATTAATAAGGCCCCCATTTTTTTTAGCCTTTATTTACATTTGTGTTGTCAACAATATAAATATAATAGCATCATCTACATGGACACAATATCTTGACCGTGTTTTGAAAAGGGAAAAACTCTTATAAAACTGATGTGGGGCCAATGTTGGGACCACACAAGGAAAACACAGAACACGGATTAGACGTAAGAAAGATATATTAACAACAGGTTACAGAGATATTGTAAGCGGAGCTTACTATATGTTAGTGTCCAATACTGGTAGTCGTACGCGGCTCTCACTGTCTCTCTATCTCTCTGCCTAGAGTGTTGTGTCGCATACTTAATATAGACCTGGAAGAGTCTATTGTGAAGGTAGTTCCGGTCTCACAATAAAAACATACATGCAACAAACTATTTCTTATTTAACAGTTAAAATATTTCATCCTTGAAAATGGCTAAATGTATAGCCAAAAGCACTCGGATAAAAAGAACATTCGGACAGTTTTTATATAATTTATCATCTGAAAATAAAAAAAAAATTATTAGATCGCATGAGAAATTGTTTAAAAAAACAAATCAAAGCACCTTGTATTCAATGAAATGTGCATGAAAGAAGTATTGCTGCCTAAATAAACACACACACACATACATACATTCATACACACACACACACATACATACATACACACACACACACACATAAATATATATATATATGTGTGTGTGTGTGTGTGTGTGTATGTATGTGTGTGTGTATATATATATATATATATATCGATCCCGGCTTCAAGCAGTCGGATGTCTAGCCACACTGAAGATACACTGTGATACAACGAAACAGTCTGTCTGTGGATGATTATGTATGCTCCCGGGAAATCCGGTTGAGTTCTCTGGAGAAAAGTGTGTTTTTAAAAACAGTACCTTCTACTGCTATTAACGCATGCTCTTCAACTATGAATTGAGCTCTCCTGGCTACTGGCGTATTTCGTATAGAAAACGTTAAAATTTCTCTTTCTCTCTGTGCGACGATAGCCTAAGGGTAGGATCTCTGACTGATGCCAAATCGGTCGGGTTTCGATTGAAGCAATAGGATGTCTAGCCACAATGAAGAGCTGTGATACAGCGAAACAGTCTGTGGCTTACTATATATATTTATTAAAGACATTTTTTATGTTTAACGTTCTTTTTATTGATACAAGTGTTTAAGTAAATGCTCTGTTTATAATAAACAGTATTAAATAACATTTACCGGCCTGAATGTCCGAGAAATTTTCATAGAAAATATTTGTTCTTTCAGGCCGGTAAATGTTATTTAATACTGTTTATTATAAACAGAGCATTTACTTGTATCTATACTTGTATCTATAAAAAGAACGTTAAACATAAAAAATGTCTTTAATAAATAAATTGTCGGACTTTGTCCATTTCTTAATATATATATATATATAAGACATAAAATAATTGGGATAACAAACTTTTTGCTACCTTGGTTTCTACTAATCAGGTAACATCAGGCAGTAAAGTTTTTAGATGAACTCGTGTGGGATTTTAGGTGATTGAGAGAAACTTCGCTAGAAAAAAAGATGACATTTCAATCATTTTTTGTCTTAAATTGCTCTGCATTTTTGTATTGCACACTTTTTTTTATTAATTTCAGCATTCTTTGACAAAAGTTGAATTTTTTTTAATTTATATATATATATATATATATATATATATATATATATATATATATATATATTGGGGGATTTTCTAGGTCATCAATGTTTCTCGGGCTCATGACAAACATTTACAAACTTTACAGATTATATTATTGGTATAACTTAGATGCTAAAATGATTCCTTTACTGTAACTAAAATATATATATATTTTTAAATTTCTTTTCATGAAATTAAGAAAAACGTATTTATTTTTAATTGTAATAATTCTATAAAAATAAAAATTTATTTTCAAAATTTTATTTATATATATATATTCCAAAGCTTGAAGCATATTTTCTGTACTTTTCTTCCCAAATGAACTTTGGACAATTATGAAAGAATTTCTACCTTGTCCCTGAGATGGATTATTTGTAACTTGGAAAAGTTGATCATTAAAATATATATATATATATATATATATATATATATATATATATATATATGGTGGGCGAAAAGTAAACTTACTGCTGTTTCACTATTTGTTTCACGTTTTCACAGTCCAGAACGAGAGCCAACTACACGGAACTGTTCTTTCTGCCAAATTGAGGACCTCCCTATTATCTTTTGGTAGCGTTAGTTCGCAAGAAGGACAGCAACGAATGCTAACCACGTTTACCACACCTAATATAAATGTATGTATTAAAGAACAAGTTCTATTAGAGAAATCTCCGAACAGTGGACGAATTAAGAGTACATCGCAGAAGTATTTATTGAAATTGATGCAGATCAGGATTTGTGTCGTGTTTGTATCATAATGTTCTGGAGCTGCTTGAAGAATGTTGCAATGTTGAAGGAGGACATTTTGAGCACTTAAGAGATTAAACTGTGCTAAAAAATGTAAATTTTAAACAAATGTACATAAACAGTTTTGAACAAATATGATTGTAACAAATAAATATAAATGTAATAAAATGTTTTAAAAAAATGGAAAGTGCATACCTACTAAGTGTATACCTACTTTTGTCCCATATATATATATATATATATATATATATATATATATAGATAGATAGATAGATAGATAGATGGCGACGTGTTGCCATGTAAAGTAGGTTATATGTGTAATTCGTGGATATCTGTGGCTATTCTGTCTTCAACGTTTAATGTGTATAGTAGTGAGTCAACTGAGAAGTTTAACTCATTCATATCGTGAGCAGGCAGATATCATTATTACACACGGTCGCGTGAATGTTAATGGACTGCATGGATGTATCTGATTGCGCTTCCAGACCAAAAGCAGCCGACTCATCCAACCTTTGCTGCTGTTTATTGTTGAGTTGCTGAGACAAGATCCGTGGCACCACACACTATGGATTGAGGAAGACCGCAATACGCTTGAACGCCTGACCACGAAGAACACATTCTACAGGCTGTCGGAAATGATCCAATTATCAGCAAACGTCAAGTGGCCCTTTATACACCTCATAGTACCGATGCTGGTGAGTTATATTTTTTAAAAGTTATAAATCACCAGCATCACGTTTAACACACTTCTGTGCAATTTTATTTTTTGCGCTACGTAGCAGTGATACACATATAAGTCATACTTTCAACAACATAGATCTTGTGTCCGATGAGCTGGTAATTCAGCGAAACTTTAGTCGCACACCAAAACGTAGGTACATGTATATG
The DNA here is from genome assembly GCA_903632075.3 of Acanthosepion pharaonis. Taxonomy (NCBI): domain Eukaryota; kingdom Metazoa; phylum Mollusca; class Cephalopoda; order Sepiida; family Sepiidae; genus Acanthosepion; species Acanthosepion pharaonis. The sequence continues at coordinate 1,431,630 of CAHIKZ030000413.1, forward strand.
TACTAATTAATATTTATCTTTGCTCTGTATGACCACATCGCGCATAAATGTTTACACCTCATGTATAAATTTGACAATTATTTATTTGCTTGACCACGTATGCACACCAGCACACGCGAATACTCTTGATTATATCTAGCCGTTTGATCTATCTATCTTATAATATATATATATATATATATATATATATATATATATATATATATAAACCTAATGAGCCAGACAAACCTACCCACGTTTCACCTAAGCGGATCGTTAGGGAAAGCTGGTTTTCCCTAACGATCCACTTAGGTTAAACCTGGGTAGGTTTGTCTGGCTCACTAGGTTTATCTAGGTCTGCTCTACGGTTGTATTGAGCTCTTTTCGTTAGTTGTTTATTCGTGTCGGGGTTTTTTCTTTGGGCTTTGAACCTGTATCTGTGCGATTTTTTTCGACAGACTTTCATGTTTCCAGCTCTTTCTTTTTTTTAAAACCTTTTTTCCTTCGAGATTGATTTGATTATTGGCAAAGCAAAAATTCGAGGGTTTTTCGAAACGAATATAGTTACCTATATATATATATATATATATATATATATATATATGGAGAGAGAGAGAGAGAGAGAGAGAGAGAGAGAGAGAATAGGTTAGATTTTATGATGGTTCATCGAAAACTAATACTTGTTTTTATTTAGATTTAAAATTGTTACAGTTCCTTTTCTTTATAAGCTATAAACCATTAAGTATCTAAGAGCCCAAAAGAAACATTTGCGATTTATCTTGTTTTTCTATCCATGAGCAACTTTCGAAATAGTTGTCGCTTCTACGTGTCGAAAGCAAATAGCTGTCGTAGAATTTCTGTTTTGAGAAGGATAAAGTGATGCAAGCAATCACAAGAAGTTACTGAATTGGGAAGGTTGCACTTGATGTAAGCACAATCAGGAGATAGGTCAGTAGAGTTAATGGCAATCCTAGACAGAAAGGAAAAACAAATCTCAGTGACAGTTCTAGCATTAGCACGCCAGATGCAGCTGTGAATGAAAATAAGACGAAACAGGATGTTGATCTCATTACAGCTGACAGAAGTTTCACTAATGCCTGTGATAGCACATTTGCAAAACTCTGTGAATGCCTTCACGGGAAAGCAGGATGGAATTAGCCTGTAGCTAATTACACTTTCCGGTGACAATACTGATAATAAAATCCACAAATTAATTCCAATGACCTTCACTGACATCGGAGGTTAAATATGATCTTATTTGCTCTGCTATTTGTACGCTCAAAAAATATATTTTGTTCTTCATAACAAACTCTATAGCTCACTCTATTTTGCTAGAAATTACTTCATTTGGTTAGAAATGACATCATGCACTTAGATGATCTCTGGTGACCTCACACAGATTATGCCACAAGTCGATATTTTATTAATTTTCTTACCAAAATGAGGTCAGTGGGCTTTGTCATTTGAGTCCGACCGTCGAACGGACACACAAAGAGAAGTTTCCAATATTACAGATACGTATACTCACAACACGCGGCGTAATGGGTAGCGGCTCGTAATAAGAAATCGGAGAGGTCGAATTCCAGACGTATTTTGTTAAATTCCCTTACGCGCTGATACCATTGGGAAGGTTATGAATCCATCTCTCCCCCCGCTATGGGTAAATAGTGGGACACTGGGACCAATTGCCTTTGTTTGGCAAACATTCTAAGAGAAGTAAAAACTGAATTCAAACCATCCTGGAAAGAATTGGCTCTCCTCAGAAAAGTTGCCCAAGTCACACCACATTAGCAGTACATGTGGTGCTCCTACTACACAAATTAATTATAGGACTCGTGTTTGTGATATTCGCAACCATATATATCTATCTAGCTAGCTAACTGTAAATAACTAATTCACTATGAAATTCGAAGATTGGACATATAAACTAACCACAAAATTCTTACATTGGCCAGACATGCACCAGACTCTCACGTAGGTTAATTTGTCAAAATTTGGTGCAATTCGTGCACATATAGATAAACTTATGACAAATAAACAAAATAATCTTAACATTAGACAAATTTTAGTTGATAACACCAAAATAAGCAGTTTAGTTTTGGAGGCATTGAAATTTACGAGCCATTTTCTGCCACAGTTAATCGCAGATTTCAGGTTCTATATATATATATATATATATATATATATATATATATATATATATATATAAACATCGCTCACTCACTTACTTTCGTTTAATAGACATTGAATTTTTCACCTCATGTCCCCTGTAAACTTGCTTAACATTTCCGTTAACCTAACGAATATGCATGAGCACTCTTATAGTAAAAATCTTGAAAAACCAATAAAAATTTTCCTCTTTTATATAAATACTTGTCACAAAATATAATCCTTGCCTTGATAAAGTTCCCCAAGTGGACGAAACGGGTCGGCTAAGATAAGTTTTCCCTTTGTCTTTATTCATATATATATATATATATAAAATTCACATACAAAGATAAAGATTTAATCATTTATGACATGAGTCTTTTATCTAACCTGTTTCAATAACGAACTCTTTTAAAAGCCATCATCATTGTTTGTTACTAACCATGTGGATCTGTTTGCCAATAACGTTTTCTAAGAGTCAAGTGCATCCTGTCCCAATTCAGTTAGCTCATTTCAATCCCCATGCTTTTTTCTTTCCATCTACCATCAGGGCTTTTATCTTTTATCACCCTCACACACACACACACATCACCGCAATAGTCTTCTGATCTCTCCTTTCCATCATACGCCTTACTACTGCTACCGAGTACCCATTCCTCGGCCAGTCCATTTCTTCCTCACCTTGTTCTCCCATCTCCTGCTTCTAACCTTTAACCTATCCCATCATCCATCACGAAACATTCCCTCCGCTCCGTCCTCCGACATTTTTTTTTTCTGATCATCATCAACTCTATCACAAACAACATCCTTGATCGACCACTGTCCGATGCATCTTTCTTCCTAGATACAGATCAGACCCTTAATGACCCCCACCAACAGTTAGATGAACTTGGGTGGGAGAGAGTGCGTCAGTGCTTAAAGCCGAAACCGACGCTAGACCAAGCGTAGATGAAACGAACAAAAGAAAAGGTTGCAGAAACCCGTTGATCTGGGTAATCGAAGCGAAGACGATTATGGAAAAATTTATACGTTTATCACATTTAAAAAAAGTTCTCTTGTTCTTTATCAAGATCTTCATTCTTTTACCGTTGTACACGATACGTACGGCCAACGCTCTATTCTCCCCCAAACCTAAACTGTTCCCTTTGAAAAAGAAACTCTGTTCTCAAAATGAAGTATTTTCAATAAACCTACCCAGCAAACTGCAGGGAATCTAGTAACTCAGCTTTTTTTTATATTGCTTATGATGATGACGGCATTTAGATTGTTGTACACAGCGCTTATTAAATCATCGATCGATCAATATGGATATCTTTGTTGTTTTTATTATTGTTGGTTTTATTGATCTGATCTTTTGTAGTGCACAGTTTGACAGCTGTTTAATATGTGAGTCAGATGTCGCTGGAGCGTGTAACTGTTTTGTTTAAAAGGATGAAGAAAGGAAAAGCATAATAAGGGTTTGTGTGGAGAATGTGTGAAGGAAAAAAAGAGACAAAGAAATATAGTATGAAGAAGAAAGAAAGAAAATGAAATAAAAAAAGGAAAAATATGGACGACTGGATGGAATAAAGAGAGAAAAAAAATTAAGAAATTAAGGTCTGCTTGGTCGAGCTATTTATTTCCCACTGGCATCCGGGTTTTGGTCCACATATAAAAAATGGGGGCTCTTCTATGAACCCAAGAAGCTAAGGGTTCAGGGCCCCTAATCCCGGACGATACTGAATCGACATTTTTTTAAATGAATTTTTTCAAGAAAATCAATAGATTTGTTTTTAAATGTTTGCTATTAGAATAAGGTTATTTTATGATAGAATCATAAACCAATATGCTGGAGTATTTAATATTGACATTAGAATATATTCTAATGTCTGTTTCAAATGGCTTCAAAAATTTTCCTGTGGTTGGTTAAATTACAAAGTTTTCTATGGTGCTTGCCACGCTCAAACATTTTAGGTTTGCTGAGCTCGCCAGAATTTATTTGAAGCCTACATTTTGGAAGCTGGGACCTCGAATCGTTTGTTGGTGTATGATTTAATAGTTCTATAGCTCAACCAATATGATCAAGTGGTCAGCGTTCCACCCATGAAACTCCGTTTCGAAATTCACCATCGTTAAACTGTCAGAGAAGAGATTTCACCTAGAGCGGGGAGGGTGGCAAATCCTGCGCGTGGCATGTCTGAAAACCACACCACGAAATTGGTTCGATGGAACTGTTCGGAATCTGTCCATGGTGGTGCTTTTTCGAAGTCACAAATCAGGGTTTTGGAATACTGGCCTTTTATTCGAAAACCACTGGTTACTTGTGAAGTCAAGGTTTACATTGGTCCAAAGAAAAATTTCACACAGGCTCTCGAATGCTTTACTCTCTTTTTGAGCTCATTCGAATTTGAAGGCAGTGGGTGAATAGAGTTATTATCATTTCGTACTCATTACTGTTGTAATGAACGGTTTTAATCGCAGACTGAACACCACTTATTTCTTGTGGATTTATTTGTATTCGACTGATCATCTTTTTATGTGCCGTGTTCATTCAAGACGTAGGCGACCATGGCCCTCCACTTCCCTCCATCCCTTGTGGCTCTCAACAGGTTTTGTGTTTCTACCAACTCCCCCAGACCACGCTCCGCCATCCACCTGCCCAAGCCCGCCATTCACCTGCCTAAGCCCGCCATTCACCTGCCCAAGCCCGCCATTCACCTGTCCAAGCCCGCCACGTGTATCATGCGCTGCTTTCCCTCTATTCGTCTCGTGAGTATCAGATTCTCCAGGCCCCCCTTTCTTATCACGTGTCCCAAAAATTTCATCTGCCTCTTCTTTGTGTTAAGCATAAGCTTCCTCCTTATTTGCATCCTCTCCAAGACCTCATCGTTGCTCACATGCCTGGTCCATGATATGCTCAGCATCCTTCTGTAGAACGACATCTCCGCCGCCTCGAGTCTCTTCTTCGTCCTTGAGATACCGTCCAACATTCGCTGCCGTAGAGGAGGGCAGATGTCACGTAGCAGCTCAGTACTCTTTTCTTTGTCACCCTAGAAATCCTCCTGCTTCGTAGTACTCTGCTTATCGTCTGGAATGCATCTTTGGTCTTTCCAGTCTGTCTTCGGATCTCAGTTTGGCGTCTTTTTCGTCATGCTACGGTCTTTTTTAGCGATCTCATGGAGGTACCTCTCCACATTTGTTAACTTTTCTGTTTATGTCTTTCAAAATCCTGCATTTTCTGTTTATCTGTGATGGATGTAGATCAAGTCTGTTTAAACGCTTTCGTTTTCTGATCTCTCCACCCACCCCCGACTTTTTTTTTTTGTTTATTTAGGGGTAGATAGGTTTGCCTATCGTCCGGTTCAAACACCTCCTCAGTCTTCTGAACTAGGGTAGAGGTGATTCATTCGTACTGTCCTCCGTCAGAACACTTCCCAGATACTTAAACTTCCAAACATGTTTGATTTAATGTCCCCGACCTGCAAATCACATTTTGGGTTCATCCTTTTACTGATGACTATCCATTCTGTCTTCTTGTAGTTTATGGTTAGTCCTTTCTTCTCGCTCTCCCTCGCTACCTTTTGTAGGAGGTTTTGTTGTTTTATTTTGGTGTCTGCTATCAGGACCGTGTCATCTGCGTATCTTATGTTGGTAAGGCTGTGGCTGCCAATGATGAATCCTGGTAGGATCTCCAGTTCCCTCACGATAACCAAAATTAAAGTTATCAGATTTAGTAATATTTGCACAACAGACGCATGTTCTGTCTGCTTGTAGTCATTGTAAACGTGTCCTCAAAGAATCTATGTTTGCTGATAGAATGAGGTACCGTATAGCCTCTAACATGTTTGTCTCTTGAGACTATTAGCTGTTCTCTAATAGTGTCTTAAAAAAATATAAATCTTCTATCCCTCCTCTCTTCACTAAAATTGTGGTGTTAACATCTGCTGATAAATCAGAATGTCTTACTCATAAATTATCTTTAAATTCTATTTTTGATTCAACTGGAGTTCTTTGCTTGACTTTCCACTTAGAACTCAGTCCGGATGGAGTGATATGGATATAACTCTATCTATCTGTTATTATCTGCAAACTGTATACTCTCAAGGCATGTAGACTTGATGGTATCCTTACAGTAGTCCTTAAAAATGTGCTCCTGAACCGTCTCCTGTTCTCTATAAACTGTACAATAAGTACATTGCCTTCTCTTGTGTTCCTGCTTGTTGGAAACCCTCTTTTGTTGTTCCACTCTTTAAGAACTCATAGAACCGTCTGATCATTCTAACTATCGGCATATTAGCCTTCTACCTCTTTTTGGCGAAGTACTAGAGGCACGGTGGAGTAATGGATAGCGGCTCAGATTGAGGAATCAGAGAGTCGAGTTCGAATTCCAGTCGAATCCATTACATTCACTTACGTGCCAATACCCTTGGGAAAAGTATGAATCCTCTTCTTCTCTCCCCAGCTATGGGTAAATAGCAGGACAGACCGGGTTCTATAGCCTTGGATGTCAACTGGTCTACCGCAGAAAGAAAATGGCAACTTACCGCGAGAAAAATCTGCCTCGTCAGTCATATATCGAAAGATACATGATCGCCTACGCGTGTATCACGCATGACACATAAATGACTGACTATTACACAACAAAATCCAAAATTACCTTATATTGGTGGCGGATATTTCTATTTCAACTGACGAAAACTACGTCAGTCTTATTCAACCCCGGTGTATAGACTGAGTTTGTGTCGGAATTAGAAATTCAACTTTGACTCAGTTTATACACTGAGGTTGAATAAGACTGACATAGTTGTCGTTGGTTGAAACAGATCTAGAGACTAGAGGCTCTAAACAACTATGAATTGGTTAAGCGTTTCACCACTCAGGGTCTTCTTTCAGATAAAGCTTGTCTCGGTCAACTGGTGATGTGTTAACGGTTATTGATGAAAGAGTCTGTCAAGCTTTAGATAAGAGCAGTGAAGCTGGGGGCGTTGCTTTGGATATCTCGAAGGCATTTGATAGGGATCAGCATAATGGTCTTCGTCACAAATTAAAAGGTTATGGTATATATGGACGAATTTTCGAGCTGATTCAGTCTCTCTTATCGAATCGCGAAATGAAAGTTGTTTTCTAGATCTGTTTGCATTAATACCGGCGACCCTCGCCCCCCGCCGACCCCCCGCCAACCCCCAGGGGTTTATCTCTGCGCCTACGTTTTTAACTTTCATCAACGACCTTCCTGGTGTCAGCAGTTCTCAACTTGGCATCTATACTGATGACACAACTATTTTCTACTCTCTTAATAATAATTCTGAACAGTTCAACAATGGGCATCTGTTGTTAACTGGGGCAAGGAATGACTTGTTAATTTTAACTCATCCAAAACAAAACAGGTTTCTATTAAGCGTCTGAGAGGATAGTTTGTACCTTTCATCCGCAAATGCTAACCTTCAGGAGAGAGACCCGTTGCACCTTCTTCTTTTTTTTTCCATTTGCATAAACTGGAAAGATTATATCGAATCAGTTGCTAGATCTGCTGTTAATAAAGTAGGTTCTTTGTGGCGTGCGAGACAATTTTTCTCGCCCGAATCTATCTAACATATTCTACTTTCATCAGTGCTTAGAATATTACTGCCGCACATCGTCTGGTGCTCCTGCTATATATTTAGAGATATTTGATAAAATCCATAGAAGAATCTGCAATGTCATTGGTCTTGACCTGGCATCTCGGCGTCAGTCACTTCCCCATCGCCGTAATGCACCCCTCTTGCGTCTTTTCTATAAACACTTTCATGGCAATTGTTCCGATGAAATTTCCTCTAAGGTACCAAGATTCTAAGAATTTAATCTCGGCATTGGATTGGCGGAAATGTCTCATCATTTTTATAACTGAAATGGGTAGATGTAACCGTAAGTTCTACGCTAATAGTTTCTGCTAGTTCCCTGTATCGTGATAGGCAATTTGCCTCGCCTGAAGCCATCTTATATGTTTACAAGATTTAGAGATCTTTGATAAAATTCAAAGAAGAATCTTCAATGTCACTGGTCCTGCCTGACCTGTCATCTCAGTTTCAGTCATTTTTCCACTGCCGTAATCTAGCTTCCCTGTGTAGTTTCTGATGAACTCTCCCTGATTTGTTAGTCTCATTAACTTTACGTAGACCCAAAACAGTTCTAACAAACATCAAGGCCAGTGTGATATCAAACTAGAATTCCTCGATTATAATTAAAATAAATCGATGATACATTTGGAGAATAATGATCTGAAAGGTTTTCAAATCGGACTGTAAGAATACATGGCAATTTTTCACAAATATATACCACAGGTTGTTTTCACTTGAAAATAAAAATATACAGTATATTTTATTAAAATTTTGTTTTAGTAACTCTCAACAAAAGGATTATTTTTTAGTTTTCCTTAATTATTTTCTTAAAATTTCGGACCATATTTGCGATGTGTTTACAGTTGATATTTAAGTAGTTTTTAATATGACACTTTTTGTATTAATCATTATAAAAAAGTAAAAAATAGGAAAATCCAAAATTCATTATTACCGATTAGCCGCGAATTACGTAAAGTGGGAAATAACTGATCTGAAAAAAAAATATTTCAGCGAAGATTCAATATAGAGTTAATTCATTTATGAATAAATAGCGAAAATTGTAATGAAATTGGATAATTCCCTGATTTTGGCAGTCTTCTTTTATGTGCTTTGTACTTTCAGGACGTAGGCAATCATGGCCCTCCACCACCTCCTGAACCTTGTCGCTCTCAATAAGTTATGTCTTTTTGTTATTTCTCCCAGACCCTGTACTTGCATTCACTTGCTTAAGCCCGTTAAGTATGTCACGCATTGCTTTCCCTTGTTCCTCTGTCCTTCTATCTGCCCTGTGAGTATCAGATTTTCTAAGCCCTCCTTTCTCATTATGTGTCCCAGAAATTTCAGCTGCCTAATCCTGATGTTAAGCATAAGCTTCCTCCTTGTTTGCATCCTCCCCCAAATCTCATCGTTGCTCACATGATCGGTCCATGATATACTTAGCATCCTTCTACAGAACCAGACCACCCTTGTCTCAAGTCTCTTTTTCATCCTTGAGGAGATTGTCCAACATTCACTGCCGTAAAGGAGGACAGATATCATGTAGCAGTTCAGTACTCTTTTTCTTTGTTACCAACGAGACCCTCATGCCTCGTAATACTCTACCTAGCGTTTGGAATGTGTCTTTGGCCATCCCAATACGTCTTCGGATCTAAGTGTCTCACTTACTGTCTTCTGTCAGAACAGTCCTTGTTGCTGATGACCATGCATTATGTCTTCTTGTAGTTTATGCATAGTCCCTCTTCTCGTTCTCCTTCTGTAGGAGGTCTTGTCGTTTCTTTTCTGTGACTGCTATCAGCACTGTGTCATCTGCGTATCTTATGTTGTTAAGATTGTTGTCGCCAATGATGGACTCTGATGGGATTTCCAGTTCTCTAATTTTGGCAGTACCGATTAAATAACTCTTGTTCTTGTAAATCAATGCTTATAACAAAGATTACAACTGAAAATGAGGCACTGTATGCGACGCTTTTAAATTCATACATAAATATCTCTATCTATAAAAGGCAGGATGTGTGTGTGTGTGTATGTGTGTGTGTGTAACGAATGCACGGCCGCAATTTTCGACGGATTTGCACCAAATTTACATGCACATGCTCCAAGTAAGCGGGAAGTCCAAGACCGACATTGCATTTCCCAACTCCCATCGATAGTTGAAATAATCGATTTTTTCATGCTTCTACGGCAGTTTTCATGTAGTTTGAAGCCATTTTCTACTGGCCAGAGTGAGAGCCAATAGCTGGCTGCCACGTATAGGCAGGAAGATTCTATTGGCCAGCATGAGAGCCAACAGCTGACTGACACGAATACAATTAGCATGCAAAAAAAAAAATCAATAGCTGCATTCGTCACAATTGGGAAAAATTTACATCTGCATGGCACTTTACTCCAATTGGCTCATTCGCTTGCTTAAACTCAACATTGATTCTGATTCCGCAGAACTGTGTTGGGTGTGAAAAAGGATTTGTTCTTAACATTCTTTTTTCATTCAGTTTTTCCAGTTACGAGTCCTTTTTTAAAGCTGATCGTTTTGTGTTCATTTTGTTTAGTTCTTTTTTCGTAACAGATTTAATATTTAGTATAGAGCTTAGAAAAAAATCGCAGTGTGAGATAGGCAAGAAGTAAGGCATGTAGCAACATCAGCATGGCAAAGGGCACTCCTTTAAAGGCAAGGAAGGGCAAAAATATTTTAAGTCAAGTGATAGCTATTGCTGTATGAGTCGTACGATTTTTGAATCAAGCACAGGCAATGCCGGGCCATGCTGCTAGTTCTTTATAAAAGATTTTAAATACTTTGAAAAAAAAAATTAACTATCCTTTCTTTGGAAACTGTTCGCGGATAATCTCATGCACATATTTTTTGAGTATATTTCTTTACATAATGTGACAAAGTTTAATGTAGAGAAACCTTAAACCCATGTGATATGGACCACGGCACTCGATCGTTTATTAACTGTTGACTTAAAAAAAAAATTAGAAACTTTATCTAAGGGTAGACATCAGGGAGTGACCCTTGACCCTTACCCTTTTTAAGTTCAACGAGGTGATATCTGAAGGGAGAGGTCTTAGACGTATCAGGAAGATGCTAACAGAAAATTAGGACAAATTTGGAGTTGTTGATGATGATGATGATGACCGTCGTTGAAATAATATTAACAAAAAATATAATAAAGATATGAAAACAAAGATAGAGAAATAGAGAGAGGAGGGGGAGAAAAGAAGAGAGAGAGAAGAGGAAACGAAGATCAGGCAGAAAATAGAATGAAGACGAGAGAGGGAAGTGAAGAGAGAAAAGTAGAGGAGAGAGAAAGGAAAGGAAGTGGAGAGTGATGGGAAAAGAAATTAGGGAGAGAGAGAAAAAAGGAAGAAGAAAGAGAGAGACAGTAAAAGAATAGGAGAAAAAGAGAACAAAACAATAGGAAGAGGGAAGTAAGAGAGGAGAGAAAGAAAGAGGACAATAATCGAAATGCAAAAAGATGGGTGTAATCTTAAAAATGAAAGAATAGTGTATAAGAAAAGAAAGGAGGGTGATCAAAAAGGAAAACAGAGAGGTCGAAAAAAGAAAAGAAGATAGAAAGTAAAAGAAAAAGAATGAGTGATAAAATATATGAAGAGGAAAATTAGAGGGAAAAAAAGGAAGAATGTGGAAGAAGAGAAATGTTAAAATAGAGGGAAGGAGAAAGAAGAAAATAAAAAAGGTTAATATGAGAGAGTGAAAGGAAAAAGGCCAAAATAAAATTAAAAAAAAAAAAAAAAAAAGAAACAGAAATTGGTAGATGAGAAAGAAATAGACTCAAAAGGAGGAAATAAAACATGACAGAAAGAGAGAGAGAGAGAGAGAGAGAGAGAGAGAGAGATGGAGTTTAAAAAGAGAAAAAGAAAAGATCTAGTGCGGGATGAAAGGAAAAAGAAAATCAAAAGAGAGAGAGAGAGAGAGATAAAAAGACGATGTGGAAAGGAATCTGGAAAAGAGACAGACAGACAACGAGTAAAGGAAAGGTAACCACGCCACAGAGAGGGGAGAAAGAAAGAGAGATACAAAATATTTGATAGATTTAAAAAGAGAAAAAGGAAATAAAACATGACTGAGAGAGAGAGAGAGTGAGAGAGAGCGTGACAGACAGACAGACAGACAGACAGAGAGACGGTGTTAAAAAGAGAAAAGGAAAGATCTAAAATGTGAGAGGAAAGAAAAGAGAAGATCAAAAGAGAGAGAGAGAGACGGAGTGGAAAGGAATCCATAAAAAGTGACAGACAGACAAAAAAATAAGGAAACCACAAGCAGAAAGAGAGGGGGAGGAAGAGAAAGAGAGATGCAAATAAATTTGAAGGGTGGCAGATGAAAAGAAAAGCAAAGAGATATAGTGATCGAAAAAAAGAATGTAAAATAAAAGCAATACATAGAGGAGGGAAAGCAACACAAAAACGAGAAAGAAAGAGAAACAGACACGTAGACAGTCAGAAAGAAAAATCACAAAGAAATTTGGATTGAGAGAGAGAGAGACAGAGAGAGAGAGAGAGATATGAAGGGAGGCATAACGAAATAAAATATACAGTGAGGGAGAGGGGGAGAAGAAGAGTGAAATGAGAGAGGGGGAATAAAATTAAAGAGATAGAGAGAGAGAGAAATAGAATGTGTGTGAGGAAAGGATTCCAGTGACGTGAGAGCGACAGGGTTTGCGTGAGAGAGGAGGAGGTGGGGAAAACCAAAGAGTGTGAGAGAGGGATATCGATAAAAAAAAATGTGTGAAAAGAAAAACTGGAAGGGTGCAGTTAACAAAAAATGAGCTTTTCAGACCATTTATTTCATTGGTCAGTTCGCTTAATCATCCATTTTCACTTCCTTGACGCCCTTCCACCGGGATCTACACTTGGTCATAAACATTGACATCCATCGGGCGTCTCCTTACATCGCTCGACTCATCTATTAATCTTATGAATTATAGATACGCTTTCTGCCGACATTTTGTTTTATTTTGCTTCTTGTCAAAGGATGCACCTGTCTGCCGGACGACGGTCGGTGAAAGAGCTCTTCCAGTAGGCATGGTGTTAATGGAATGAAAGGAAAACAGTGTGGAAGGGTCGGAAACATGGGTGGTCGAAGCTGAAATCAAGATTCCCGGTAGATGTAAAGGAAACAGTTGTGACAGAACGAGGACGGAGAGGGGAATATCAGTATGGGTGAGGGTAATTCACACTAGCGTTGTTCTTTAGTGGTGACTAGCAAACACTAGGGTTGGGGATTGTAGTCTTTTTCCGTTCATCCTTCTCCCTAATCCCCTTTTTTATCTTTCTCTTTCTCTGCGTGTTCATTGTAAAATAGATACATCGATTATTAATTAACTTTTTCGTTGGGGTGAGAGTCGGTAATAAGGATAACAAAGGTTTTTCCTGCCTGCCATCAGCATGGCTGATGCGAGACTCATGGACAGCGACACACTGCGTCTACTTGGCTTCACGTTTTCAACAGACTTGAAGTGGAACGATTACATTGAATCATTAGCTGCATCTACTGCAAGGAAAGTTGGGCCACTGTGTCATACCAGGTTTTTATCGTCAAAGTCCATCTTGCACATTTACAAATCTACTATTCGTTCATGCATTAAATAATGTTGCCATATCTGGTCTGGTGCTCCTGCTATTCCTCTCTTAGGTTCTTAACAAAATCCAAATAATCTGCAATGTAATCGATCCTAAATTGGCATCTCTCCTTCAGTTATTTTCTCGCAGACTTGATGTGGCTTCCCTCTTTTCTATAAATATTTTCATGACAACTGCTCTGACGAGCTTTTTCCTCTGGTGCCCTGACTACATGAATTTAAGCGTGCTACTAGATTGGCATATGGGTCCAAACCTTTTGCTGTTGAAATAGTTAAATGTAACCACAACAGTCTCTTTTCTCACACTTCTAGCCTGTGGAACTCTATTCTGTTTATTTACTTCCTGAAAACTAGTCTTCAAGAAAATAATTGCAGCGTCAATCGCCATCTTCTGTCTTCTTGAATCCCATTTATCTTTCATCCTTTCCTCAACCTCCCCCATACCCAGACTTTTCTTTCATTTTCACACTCTGCAACCTCCTGCCTACTAGTGGCATTCTCGTCTTGGTTGGGGGGAAATGATTTTACCAAAAGAAAAGAAATTAATACAATATAAAATAAAATACAAAATATATAAATAATAAGTAAGCATTTGACAATATAGTGACTAACCGAATGTAAAAAATTGTTTTGTTCTTTGGTTTGTTGGTCAAAATTAAGATTTAAATGGGGATAATAAGATAATAATAATAATAATAATAATAATAATAATAATAATAATAATAATAATAATAATAATAATAAATTAAATATAACATTACTCGGTTCCAATAGAAGTTTATGAAGGTTAATTAATTTGGATCAATTATGTACAGGAATAAAGAACACATAACACTTCATGGTCACCGAATCTAGTCTTCGTACTACGGCAAGAGCCCTCTGTTTGTATAACTTTATTGCACGATTTTCCTTGAGAAAATTATGACACCATTTCTCCATCTTCGAAAATACAATGGACACGGAGTGTATACAAACTTTGTTTTGTTTTATTCACATATTTCTTGATTTAAATGAATTTCTATAGTAAATTTATTTTCAATGCAATTTTAATATATATATATATATATATATATATATATATATATATATATATATATATATATATATATATATACATATATATATAATTGCTATTTTTTACAAATTCTTTTTATAAATTCTTGATTCCTGGCATCTGAATTTTGATGTTCAATGCATGATATACTGAGTGAAAGCTGGAATTAGTTTTTAAAAATTTCTGCTGAAATTTGCAAAATTACTCGTATAATCATCGAAGTTTACCTTTGCATCAAGAAAATATCGTTAGTAATATCTCATATTACTATTGTTGGCACATTTAAATCGGAATTTAATCATAGTTTAGTAGCCATAAAATGGCACGTGAAGTCAGTGTATTCTGTTTAAAATAGGTACCACCACTGATTAGCTAAAAGATTAGCATACCGTGATGGACAATGCCCCAAACTTAATAAAAACAAAGTTTTATCATCAAAATCTTTGTTATTAAGAGGAAAGACCAAATCATTTTTTGATTAATAAATTATATTTTTTGATCCTTTTAAGAACCTTAGAAATTTTGGCTAATTTTTTTCATCATTGAGTCGGGGACCTAAACATTAAAATTTTAGCGTCATTTTTTTGCGGTGAAAAACACATTGAGTTGGAAATTCTCGCAAAAAATTAAATAATTGTCGGATTTTAATCAAAGTTTCAAGACTTATTGACAAAGGAATGAGTATTTTAGAATTTTTTTTTTTTAGAAAATCTTGCTAAAATTTCTTTACTTATTAAGTTTTAAGAAATTTCGTGGAATTAATTTTTTTGCGCTACGTAATTTTTATATTAGAATAAAAGCAGAACTTTTTTTTTTTTTTTTTGTAAAACAGGAATACCTGCTCTGAATCGTAAAATAAAAAATGAAATAAAACTAAGACATTATCTAATTAGAAATGTTTTTCATTGCTTTTATGAATAAGATATATTATCGACACCATTGTCTTGAGAAAAAATTTCCATGAATAATGAATTTTTACAAGATTTGGTTTCACTTTCTTTAAATTTTAAGTAGAATAATATAATTTATAAAGTTAAATCTTTTATTTTTCTGTATTATTTTGTGCCTTTAAGTTATTAAGGAAAAATTATATTTACTAACCATAAAAGAAGAGCTTTAGTATCATTCATCGGACACCAGTATTTTTTAAATATTTTTTTTTCGTATGGTATGAGTCAATTTTTATAGGTACGAATGTTCATAAACGACATTATCAGAAAATAAGTGTGATGACTATAGTAAATTTGAAACCAATAAAATTCAATCAAACATTAGATTACGGAGAATATTTTCCTAAATTTCTAAGATTACTGAGTACTTAAAATGCGCTCACATTATAATCCTCAATTATGATATTTTTACACACACCATAGAAAAATATTAGATGAACTTCCATCTGTCATTCAAACTGTCTACATAAATAAACAGCTACCGCCGAGTTACAAAAAATGCATTTGTGCTATATTTTAAATTTAATGTAATTAATATTTGTTTGAGATCAGATTAATTAAACTTTGAATCAGCTAATTTTCTTCAGATAATGTGTCAGAAAGATATATTTTATTTTTGGAAGATTTTTTAATAAAGATAATTACATTCTGATGAAAGATTAGCTAAAAATGGCGTTAAAATCAGTAATTTCAGCAATTTCAAAATGAAAACTCCTTCCAGCCAATTTAAATTTGTTTTGAAATACAGTAAAGTATTTTGCTTATTGGAAATATTAAAATTAATCTATTAGCCTGAAATTAAAACTAAAATAAAAGCTTCAAGAAAGATTTTTCATTTAAAAGAAATAATTTTAAATCCTCGGGTATCGCGTTTCTTTGACAGTACCTAGTTTAAAACAAGCACCACATTATTTATTATATTTAAAGAAAATTGGAATATACGAAGGGAACGGAGGGGTAATGTATAACAAGTACAGAAAATGATTAACAATCAGATTGTTAATCATTTTTTGTATTTGTCATTATCGTCCGGTTTCGTTTCGTTTTTATATTCCAATTATTACTGTAATAAGAAAAGCCAATGACCTGTCGGCCTGCTATCGATGCTGCAAAAACGTGATTACTAAATGGTTAGAATTTCTTTAATGATTGAATTGAATGAAAGTTTTAACTTATTGATTAAATCCTGCGGATGTGTGGTTAGCGACTCGGAAAGAGAAATCAAGGAGCCAAGTTCGAATTCCGGACGAGTTCAATACTCTCACTTTCGCACAAATACCGTTGGAAAAAGCATGAACCCATTTATTCTACCTACGGCTACGAATCTTTTGTCTTGGATGTAACGTCTAAAAGTCGAATCGGTGAGCAGAGAAATTCAAAGCTAGTCTGTTGCAATCACCTTTGCACAAATTAAATACTACTGGGAAATCCGTCTCATGTCAGTTCAGTATCAGCGCTGGCTGGTCTCTCTTGCCCTGAGATGGTAACCAATGTTGAAGAAAGAAAACGACGAATTTATGACCAACCTGGAGAAGAAAGGGCTCTGCCTGGTTATCTTGCACTAGACACGTTATTGCTATTCGAGAGCCGTTCAAGGTAGAGTCGAAACCAATGGAAACCATCTGAACAGAGGTTATAGAATGGAAAATAAAACATCCCCTACAATGAAAATGGATAGTTCTCTTAGAAGCGCCAAGGGTGCATCTTTTTTTTTTACCGTTCATTACGCGTTCTCTGGCTACCATTCTCCGCTGATACGAAGTAGAAAGTCTATACTAAAACCATTGCTAGGTCATATGCTAAGAAAGTTGGTGTCAGCTAGAGAATTTTTCTCTGCAGAGTCTATCCTATATAACTATAAGTCTAACCTTCATCCATGCTTAGAATATTGCTGCCACATATGGCCCGGTGCTCCTGCTATATAATTAGAGATTCTTGATAAAGTTCAAAGAAAAATCAGCAATATTATTGGTTCTGACCTAGCGTCTCAGCTTCAGTCACTTTTCTACTGCCCTAAAGTTGCTCCCTCTGTATCATTGCTATAAATACTTTCGTGGCAATTTTTCGGATGAGCTCTTCGCTATAGTACCTAGACTTTATGAATTGAAATGCAATACTAAATTAGCAACAAGGGCTTATCAATTTACAGTTGAATTGGTTAGATGTAACCGTAAGTTCTATACTAACAGTTTCTATTCTCGCACTTCTCACTTGTGGAACTCTCTTAATCCGATTAAAAAATTATTGGAACAAAATTTGAGGAATGCCGTTCGTTTCATTTGCTTTATTGTTAAGTGTAACTCGAAACAAAATTTTACCAAACTATGTCTCAAATATATATATACAGTGCGAATCAAAAGTGTTTGCACCTATAACATTTCTAGAATATACAAATTTAAACAATTGTAATGGCTTGTGTAAACATTACAATAAATATATTTAATTTAAAATGGCATGTCCAACGTGACATAAAGGTTTGATTAACGAAAATCTCATTATTATTTAAGGATTTCTATATATTTCAGATGAATCAAAAATGTTTGAAGAAATCATAAATTTTAAAATAATGGTTCATAGGAAGATGCTTACTGCTGATGAAAAAGCCAAAATATCAAAATTACTCTCAAATGATAAAACGACACTGGAAATAGCAAAAATAATTAAACAAGATCATTGCACAGTGAAGCAATATGTCAATGATGGTTGAGTGCAAGAAGCACAAAGATGGTCGCCCATGTGCAGTTAACAAGAGAGATTTAAGAAAAATTAAAAGAGCACTCAAACAGAACTCTCACAGCACCAACAAAGAGATTTTTAAGCAAGATGGCGTTGAAGAAGGATTGAAAGCAACATGAAACTGCATCCTCTGTAGTATGGCAAAACAACATTCTCCAATTTCATGCCCTCAGTTGAGCGAAATGAATCTCCTGAAGAGGTTAGAATAGGCAAACAATTACTTAAAAATTGATTTCCAAAGAGTAATTTTGACGGATGAATCCTGAGCTACATTAGACAACCCCGATGGTTGGAAAAGAGGTTGGCTCATTCATAGTGGAACTCCTAGCTTGCGTTTTAAACGCCAAAATGGCGGTGGTGGAGTGATGTTTTGGGCTGGAATTGTGGCTCGACATTAACTGAACCATTTCTTGTGCCAGAAGTACTCAAACTGAATTCAGTTAATTCTTGCCAATTTTAAAAAGAAAATTTAATACCCTGGTTGAATTCACAAAATGATGAATTCCGTAGTAATCTTGTTTATCAGCAAGATAATGCCCCCAGTCATGCAGCGCGCTTCACCAAATCAGGTTTTTATAGGGGACAAGATTATGGTATGGCTACCTTTGGACCATATTAAAGCTTCGAGTTTATGAAAACGGACGGCAATTTTCTAACAAAGATCACCTGTGGAAGTGCATTTTGGATGTTTGTTCTAAAATTACAACCAGCGAAGTTTGGAAATTCACTTCATCAGTCGATAAACAACTTATTGATCTTCTTAAGAATGATGGTCGAAAAATTAAATATTAATGTGCTCCTTGTGTTTTCCTGTATTGATATCTAAACAAAGCCATACCAACTTTCATTCGTATATAATACATAATACACCTTTTCATTATTTTATACAATTGATTTGAACAGGACCAATTTTTTGTATTGAAATTAAAGTTTGCAAAAACTTCTGAGTCAGTATTATTTCCTTAATTTATAAAAAAAAATCACGAATAAAGCTAATTTTCATAATTTATTCTATCCGAGTTTCTCTTTTACCCATTAGATTGTGCGCCACGAGCCACGAATACTATCCCCAAGCCGCTCAAATCCTTCTAATTTCTATTACTTGTATATCCTTGCTTGAACCGGCTTCTAATGCTCTGGATATTTTAGACTGTAAGAATAATTCCGTTTCAGCGATTGAATATTGCATTAACAATTTTTGAGAATGATAATGATTTTTCCAAATACAAGTCATACTATTTAACCCATAGCTTGGTGGAGGTGATAGATTCATAATACCTTTGCCAAGGGTATTTGCGCATAATTGAATGTAATAAACCTGACTGGATTACGAACTCGGCTCCCTGATTTGTCATTACACCAAACGCACTTGTGGAATGTTGAGGGTGTGAAAATTTGTCCTCGTAAAATACTCAACTCGACCATAAAGGAAAATGAATGAAAAAGAAGAGAACAGATAAAGTTTAATTCCAAAATTTTGTATTCTAGAAATTGAAGTGTTTTACAGAAATGATTCCCTCTATTTTTTAGTCCAGTTTCCTCTTATGAAAATAGGAAATAAACATGATACAAGAAGATTTTTTAATGACCACTCTTCGACTTGGACTGTTACTCCGACTCTTACGCGAACTACTACGCGGACTGACTACTTGATATGTTGTTTTTTATTTATGAATTGCTCGCGGACGTAGTCCTGAACACAAAAATACGCGCGAATATTTAATCGAACAATGCTAGGCTGCATTTTAAGGCCTATTAGTTGCAGGTCATAACATTTCTAATGACTTAATACATGCTTAAAACCTGCAAAGTTGCTTATTTATAATTTGATATACGTTTTAAATGTTGTGTAATTTTATCTTTCTCCGTAAATAAGTTTAATTAAATTTTATTATAAATTGGTATCCACTCAGTAGGGATATAGTATATTATGAATAATTTCAAACAAACTTCTTTTCATTTTGTCTGAAATTGATTATTTAATTGAATACATTCTAATAACGTATCCGCTATAATTGGAATTTGTGAATTTCGTAATTTCAGCAAATCTTAATTTATACAGATTTCTAATTATTTCTCCATAAACAGTACAAAGTTAAAGTTATATTTCTCACATTTTATGTAATGTCCATAACCTCTGAAAAGTTATGAAAATAAATGGACATTGTTTTAAACGATCAAAGTATTGAAATTTCACGTAGACAGTGTTTTTTTAAGATGCAAATAAGCTTTAGAAAAACTATGATAGTGAATATTCTGACTATAAGTGAATGCTTTTGAATGGAAGGTAAAAGGTGTTACTGAAGATGAGATTATCTGGTTGATTTGTAGAAGAAAACAATCGAAACTTTGGAATCCAAAGCATCTAACAATTAACACTGTTCTTTCATTGTTAAATTCTTTATAGTATACCGTATTTTCTGTATGTTAAAACGCCCCCGATGAAAGATGCCATAAAAATCCACATGCGTCTTCGTACTGACAAGTTAAGCTGTAGAGAAGAGCTGGCTAACCTATATGAACACCAGTCACGAGATACAGGCAATCACAAGCCTCAGACATATAACAAATACCGTATATCCCCTTAGTATTATTTTTTTTACAGTAATAGTCGAAATAGAGGGTTACGTTAAGGGGTAGTTTATATGAATAGTAGGTGAAGATAATGGTTAATTCTAGACTTGATTGTAGTTTTCGGGGAGACATTCTTTTGCAGTGGTTCGCGGGAAGAAGCTGTTTGATTGAAACTTACTTCTCGCCGAAAGAATATGGGGGGTAAATGTGTGTGGTTTGCTACTATGGCGTGACGGGTCCTAGACGTGAAGGTTAAACCTGGCGGAACCTATGAATATAGTTCGTCCGAGCACTAAGTAGAGATAGAGCAGTGATAGGCTCGCCATAGCCCGCCTGAGAGAGAAAGGCTGGAAGGTGGAAAATAATTCTTCTCCAACAAACACCCGGAGACGCTTTTGATAACTGAAAAGTGAGGACCTGGAAGCTCCTGCCCAATTATGACAACAGTCGTCCATTTTAGACCTGATATTGCGCTTGTAAAGGTAGAGGATAGCATGAGGAGACTGGTACTTCCTGGAGCGGTAGAAGGAGCCGATCATTTTACCTGCATCTTTAGCGATGAAGCGTATGTACGAGTTCCCTTGAGGTCAGGTGTGAGTTTGAGGCCCAATATTCTATAAAGGTACGGCGCATCCTCGAGGGGACATCCATTCATCGTGACTGGCGGTAGTTCAGGGTCTGATCGGCGATGATGAAATGAAACTAGTTTGGTTTTCGAGACATTGAATGTAACCTGCCTGATTTTTTTCCCAATGGGAGGTTAATGATTGGAAGAGAGATCAGTTGTCAATCTCTGTTTGTCAAGAGATGCGCCAGTATATCGTCGGCATGTAAATCAGAAAGAGGGTTGGTCCGAGAAGTGACCTCTGGAGGACACCTGCGTTGACCGCCAGGGCCTCAGAGGACTGGTTGTTAATAACTACCTTCAAGGATCTACCATATATATTGTTTTTTTGAGTATTGATGATAATCAATAGGCAGCTTCCTATCGATATCGTAAGACTTTCGTTCATCTAGGCATTTTATTTTTATTCTTCCCAAACCGCAACCACAGCTACGTAATACAGTCTGAGAGTGACGTTTTATATATACACCAAGAATACCAGCACTTTGAAGTACTATTGAAATAAACTAGTTAGGTTTACCGTTAATTCCAGATGTATTGATAATTTTCCGACGCCATGTTTGTTTATGGTGATGGCGCCACACCAGTGCCACCTGCAGGCAGACAAGCAACTATCGAAGCAGACGACTGCTCAAGCTTGTCAACACAGTCATTCAGTAGAGAATACTAATTAATAATAACCACAAATATTTAATAACAGGCGCAAAATGCGATAATTTGTTGTGACAGAAAGAAAAAATGACACCGTAACGTCGGCGACTTGGACTTCTTAGTACGTTAAGCTAGTAAATCCTCAAATATTTTTTCGACAAACACCTAGCTAATTATAGGATGCGACTTACCACTTTAGCAAACGGGGAATATGGTATTTTATTGAAAATAAAAACATTAGTTGTTACTAATACTTTTATTTTAAATCATTTTCGTCCAGTAATGCATTATTATTATTATTATTATTATTATTATTATTATTATTATACACTATTTATATCATTCAGACTATTGTCCTCATCTTGGTTACCATATTTATCACAACGTTTCGGCCGTAGCACGCTCCAGCCTTCTTCAGGTGGTTGGAATGTCGAACTGAACCCTTTATTGCGCTCGCTGGGGTAGACTGTTCTAGTTCCACATGCCATGTCTAATCCTGTTAAATCCCCTTTCAAAGTTCCCCACCGCCTTAACCAGGTATTGAATTCACACTCTTTGGGTCCTGTCCCTGGATGTAACTGACGCCTTTATCCACTGTCCCATGTATCCTAGAGGACATTTTTGTGTGAATTTCTGGGCATTATAAACCTAATGTCTTCAACAACCATTTTTAACCAGAGTTCATATTGCAATTTTTGCTGTTATCATCGCTTTTCTCTGGCAGTCCATCTTACTGGTTTCCATATTGTATTCATTTCTATACTTGATCGGCTAAGTAGATTTTTTGGGTCTAGCATATGTGCTGATTCCTTAAGTTTACGAATTTTCCAATAATGTCCTTTGTCTATGATTTTAACCTGATCCCACAGAGGGTGGTGATCTCCCTTTTCACTCCATATGTGGTCAGCCATGCCTGATATTTTCACTTCCCCTCGTGTTACAGCTTTCTGGTGTTCTTGAAGCCTTACCTCTAGGGGTTTGGCACAGAGGATAAGGGCGTTAGCTAGATCCAGTGACAGGACCTAAAGAGTGTGAGTTCAATACCTGGTTAAGGCAGTAGAGAACTTGGAGAAGGCAATTAACAGGAGATAACTGATAACTGACATCCATTAGACATGGCACGTGGAACTAGATCAGTCTACCTCAGCGAGCAAAATAAAGGGTTCAGTTCGACATTCCAACCACCTGAAGAAGGCCAGAGCATACAACGGCCGAAATGTTGTGGTAAATACGGCAACCAAGATGAGGACAATAGTCCGAAAAATGTAAATAGTGTACATAATACTTCATCTAAGAAATATAGACACATATTATTATTATTGTTCGCATAATATTATTATTTTGTTTTCGTCCGCGCGATTTCCGTTTTCGACCGGAGATTTTGAATTATGGGTGTTGTCCACCAATCCTCAGGCAGTGAGGACCTTCCTCAGAATAATTGCGGGTTAGACTTCTGAAGCGATGGGCTACTAGATTCTACTGGACGTCTCAGATTTTGGTAGTTTTAATCCGGAAATCATTGCATTTCTTAAGCTTGTTAATTACTTTGATCTTCAAACCAGGAACAAAAAATTCTTCTTCTTCTTCTTCTTCTTCTTCTTCTTCTTCTTCTTCTTCTTCTTCTTCTTCTTCAAGATTATTATTATTATTAACACTTAAAGGAAAAGTGCGATTTCAGAAAAGAAAAAGAATTGTTAAAACAGTGTTTGGCAATGTTATTGTTAAACAATATTTCTTTGTATAAAGACTTATAATCTTTTATAGATTTTTATATTTTTATATTTGAAAAATATTTTTTAAATATAACTTGAAGAAGACAGACATACTGTCGAAATATTGGTTAACATAGTCAGTGTTTTGTTTGTTTTTTCTTTTCCATTTCTTAATTCGTGATCTTTTCTGAAGTGTGGAAAATATTGGAAGAGTTACATCAATCATTAAATTTTGTTTATTATTATTATTATTATTATTATTATTATTATTATTATTATTATTATTATTATTATCGCGGTTGTTGTTGTTGTTCTCTCGTTTTCCTACCAGTTCATGTAAAATCGGTTGATTGTTTGATTTATCGGAAGTTGCAAAATAGTTGCCGCTGTTTTGTGGCTAAGACATCGTGAATTGTCCTTCCAATAAAAATGTATTCTACGAATAAAAAGAAAATCACATAGGACCTTATAGCATCGCTCTTTTTCGGTGTACCGTGATTAACATATGTAGGTACATGTAAATATTTCATAACACTGATGATTAGTCTGTCAGACTCGTTTGATTTCTACCATTCCATGAGAGGCGCTCAAGTAGATATTAGCAAAATTTAGCGGAACAACAAACAATAATAATCAAACGTATCCCACTAACGAATAGTATTCAAATTTATTTTTATGACATTTTACTTAGGTTTGGTAATGCCCAAATTATAGTGTATGGCGGAATACCTTGTTCGGCCAATGTTAATGGGTGCCAATTAGAAATGATATTGATTTAATTTAACCTAGTTACGAAGATTAAGTGGAATCAATCATCCAAGAACAGGGGACCTGAAGTGCTTTTAATTACACTTGAACAACGACGAGTGGCGCCAGTTGGAAATCTACAACTATTTCAACCACGGTGCACACACACAGGCACGCACACACACATACACGCAGAAATTTTCATATATATATATATATATATATATATATATGAAAATTTCTCAGAGTTAACCTGTAGAAAAGACAATATTTATAAATATAAATGACAATAGGAAAACTGTACTTATTGCTGACGGGTTTCATCCAATGCGGACTTTCCCAAAGCAAAAAACGAAATGAATTTGATTAAATTGAATTAAGAAAGTAACTAATAACAACAAAAAACAGAATGTTCTTAGCAACTGGAGGAATCTAGAGAACGCTATTTTCATATTGTTAACTGAAAATAACGTCAGTTATTGTCACGTGTGGAGAATATTGTCATTATAACTGTATAACTACTAACATCAATTATGTTTAGTTTATTTTGTGTTTATATTGAGTTTGTTTTGGGGTTTATTCCCACCCCTCTCATTTTTCATCACAGAAGTATTTATTATCATTAAATTTTACGGCATGGGGCGCGTTTTGTAGATCCTCCTTGTGAGGATGCGGTATTATGGTGTATGGAGGATTGATTGGTGATGGACGAGTTTTTGTGGTGAATGGGCAAATTGTAATAAGTGAATGGGTCATGAATCGGATTAGCTAGGTATAAGATAGTTAGTGATGACAAGCCTCAACCCCTCCCCTTCATCGGCCTTGTGCCATAATTGTATTTATTACAATAAATACCGCCCATATTGGACGAAACGCGTCAGCAATAACTACAGTTTTCCTATTGTCATTTATATATATATATATATATATATATATATATATATATATATATATATATACAGTGTAACCCGGATATAAGAGAGTTGTTGGGACCGGAGAAGAAGTCTCTTATATCCGGGTTTCTTATATCCGGTTTGGTCTATTTTATATACATTAACACAGGCTCTAATTTGGGATCAGAGAAAATCTCTCTTATATCCGGGTTTCTCTTATATCCGGGTCTCTTATATCCGGGTTACACTGTATATATTATAGAGAGAGTGTTAAAAAATTCTGAGCATGACCCATTTCACAAAATCTGGCTAAAATACCAAACGGTCAGAAATTTGTCAGAAAAAAAAAAATTATTGGACTGGTCGAGAACTTTTCAACACATCATTGTATGTAAAAAAAATGTAAAAAAAAATGAAATACAATTTTCCTAACTCAAGAATATGACTAGAACGCTCAAAAATTAAAAATGACAGCCTGTCTAGAAAAACCGAAAACCACATGGCAACAAATGGCAACAATTGAAGGAAAAGAGGAAAAAGAAACAAGGCTAAGGAGTAAGTGTAAAAGGGACACCCTAGAAGTACGCACATCCGCACAGACGGGCGCATGGGAGCACGCGCACGAAGTAGGAAAAAAGATAAAACTTTGTACCAATGATAAGTGCATATAAAAAAGAAAAATCAAGACGTATAATGGGTCAATTGCTGATGCCCACTAACGAGTGGACAAATGGGATGCTGAAGATAACATCAACTAGCTAAGTGACAAACCTTTTATTTGTATTAATTTGCTTTAAGGAGACTTTATTCAGTAAACAGTTAAAAACAGTTAATTTCATTATTATTTTTTTTTTTTTTTTTTTTTTATTTCTGGCGTTTACACATTTCTTTCCGGGTCCCGCCCAGGGACCTAAGGTTAGAAATGGCGTCATGACACTTTCCACTGACAAAAAAAAAAAAAAAAAAAAAGAGTAAAAGAGTACATAGATAAAGCCCTTCGTAAGGTGTGGGCTGTACTTGTCAGAACAATTTTCTGTATCTCCTTGAGGCATGGACTTCCAGGAATCCCTTCAATTAGTCTACTGGAATCTTTTCCAACCAGTCCTAGGGCTCCAACTACAACAGGGATTGTTGATGTTCACATATGCCACATTTTCATGATTATTATTATTATTATTATTATTATTATTATTATTATTATTTTAATTCATGATAAAAGCCTTCAGGAAGAGAAAGTCAATTTGGCCCGAAGTGAGCTCCTAAATTAGTTTCGAAAAAACACACAATCTACAATTTTTAAGCGATTCTTAAAAAAACAGAGGATGGACCCATACGTTTGGCATGTAATCTATCTATCTATCTATCTATCTATCTATCTATCTATCTATCTATCTATCTGTATATATATATATATATATATATATATATATATATATATATATATATATATATATATATATATATATATATATATAAAAACAACGATACGCATAATAAAGTACAGTTCAGGTTGGTATGTTTAAATCCATCTGACTTGAATAAGTAAACTTTTATTTCTTTTTGTTGATTCAGTCCTTCATCTTTTTACTTCAACTCTACTTAATCTACTTTCAAGATTTAACCTTTCCTTTTCGCCACTTGACAAGCCAAACAAAGTCTTTCGCTTTCGGGACTTTTCTTCCAATTTACACCTTTGGATAAACCAAAAATGAAAAGAAGATGACGGAAGTCAGACTGGTAAGCAGAACGTAAATAGTAAGTAGAACTTCCTGTATTAAAAAAAAAAGATGAAATAATAGAATTATAGGGAATATACAAAGCCTTAAAGTATATATATATATATATGTGTGTGTGTGTGTGTGTGTGTGTATTTATGTAACAAGAATTAATTTAAACAAATTTTGTTACATTTAGCCGACAATTCAATTTATATATTCCCACCGTCGTAACATAGTTTCGATAAATATTTTCATGGTAATTTTTCTGATCAGCTTGCCTTTTTGCTACCTCGACTTTGCGAATTTGTTCGAACTGTAAATTGCTTGAATGAAAATTTATCGAAAGGACAATTATACTAAATGATAATTATTCGAAATGCAAAATTCTTTATCGCAATAAAAATGTAAAAATTAAAAGAGGAAATACACAAATGATACTTATGAGAAATACAAATATCATTAATAAAACAATTTAGTAAGAAAAATCCTTATAACATCTAAGTTATAAAATACTGCACTTGCTGTAAAAAAAAAAAGCCCTATTCCATCCTTCAAGGGCGTTATTAGTTACAGGTAAATCAGCATTGACTCTCTCCAAGCAAGACCACATTTGTATTTCAAACATACGGATTTCGAATATTCAAACAATTTACAAGTCGAATAAACATTTTTCGAATAATTATTTTCGAACAATTTTCTCGATACGCTTATATTTGAAATTGCAATATGTATCCGTAAATTCTCTGCTAATAGTTTCTTCTCTCGCTCTTCTCACTTGTGGAATTCCCTTGCAGCTTTTTGATTCGCAGTCAAGTTTGACCTTCAAAAATTTAAATACAATGTCAATCATCATCGTCTTTCTCTTTAATGCCTTCTCTTTCATTGGTCTCTCTCCTTAATAATGTTTATTTCTCAGATTCTTTCACACTCAGTAACCCCTTGTGTTTTAGTAGCTTTATCGCCTATCGGTTAATGATGTTTATCTAATTTTCAAATACCATATACATCCGAAACAAATATGGATAAACTGTTTTTTTTTTCTTTCTATTTTTGTTCAAGTACTTTATATCGTCACGGTCATTATCAAGAACTGGATGCCGTCAGTAGGGTAGGAAAGATTTTATCAACTACATTATTGCATTTTTCTGGAACGCTATTTTTTCTTTTTTTTATGCTCCATGTCCTTTCAGGACGTAGGCGATCATGGCTCTCCACCTCCATCTATTCCTGGCAGCTCTCAACAAGTTCCTTCTCTCTGCCATCTACCCATAGACCACGTTCTGTCATCCACTTGCTCGCTATGTCATGCTTTGTCTCTCTTTCCCTCTATTCAACCCATGAGTATCAGATTCTCCAGGCCCTCCTTCCTCATTATGTGTCCCAGAAACTTTAGCTGCCTCTTCCTGATGTTACGTATAAACCTCCTTCCTGTTTCTATCCTCTCTAAGACCTCATCGTTGCTCACAAGCTCGGTCCATGATATCCTTAGCATCCTTCTGTAGAACCACATCTCCGTCACCTCGAGGCTCTTCTTCATCTTTGGGGAAATCATCCAATATTCACTGCTGTAAAGGACAGATGTCATGTAAATGCTCAATGTTACCCCCAAAATTCTCCCGTCTCGCAATACTCTCCCCAGCTTTTGGAATGCATTCTTGGCCATCCCAAGACGTCTACGGATCTCAGTGTCGCACTTACCGTCCTCTGTCAAAACGCATCTGCTATTCAAATTTATTTAAATATACGCGTATATTGTAAGTGGCATCATGTGCAAAACTGTTTTCTGACGGTAGTGAAACAGAATGTACCAAATATTTACACTTATTTTTCATACATATTAAGCATTTTCCTGTCTGGTGTGATGAAATATATTTCATCTCATATTTAGTTGATTCTTGTGCAATAATACTTCAGTTATGTTAAGCCTTTCCATATATATATATATATATATATATATATATATATATATATATATATATATATATATATATATTTCACTTGAAATATTTGAAAGCTAGCACATTCTTAAAATGTCTTCTCTACATTTATTTCGTCTTGGAGTTTTATTTCTAATGAAAAAATTACAGTCTGACGATGAGAACATAAATTTTTCGAAAGTACTTGCTGCTCTAAAAATACACCAGATCCATCTGACAACAATTTTATACATAAGAATCGCGTCAGTCAGTTGATTATTAGTAATTTAATATTTTTATTAAGTCTGTTAACGAAGACAATTCACCATTAATTACATTAATATTGTTAACTGATTCATTGTATGATTAGCTCTTTATAATATATATATGTATGTGTGTATCCACGTATAAGGCGACCTATATATTAGACGAGACCCCAGATCTAGGTACATTTTCGTGATTTTATTTGATATCCGTAGTATAAGACGACCGACTGGGATACATGACAAAACTGTAAGTGATGATGTTTATAATGAGATCTTTGCATCAGATGGTTATGATCCTAGTAATTTTGAAGGGTTTTTTTGTTATGCATGTGGGTGACTTATGTCTATACAGATTTTATATTGCCTTAAATATTTTTTTACCGCAAAAAATACCGTATAATGAAAAATAATGTCTGCATGTTATACTAAATGTTATCGTTATTTAACTCTGCAATGATGATGAATTTTAGTTACAAGTATAGATTATATGTTATCCTAAATATTGTAATTTAACATTACTATGAGAAATAATGATTGGTGTGAATGTAACCATAGCTCTACAAATTAAGAACGAAATATTTGTTTACTTTACTTGTTACTTGTGCATGTTTCTCAGCCAAACTTTAGCAAATTGTTGTCTAATCGTCTCTCGAATATTGCATTTTAATGTGAAATGAAGAAATAAAAGTAATTTTATTACATTTATTACCGTAGTGCAGCATTATAATGTGAATTGCTTCAACTAGAAATATTTACACAGTAGTTACTATACCGAGGCAGTTATTAGCCTACAGCGATCCAAACATACTAACCTAATAACCAGTGGGGGGTAATTTTTCCGATTTGACGGTCACCTTATACGCGGAAATATACGGTGTGTAGATATATATATATATATATATATATATATATATAGAGAGAGAGAGAGAGAGAGAGGAAGAGAGTGAGAGTGAGAGAAAGAAAGAAAGAGAGACAGAGAGAGAAAAATGGACAAGAAGGAGTAAAGGAACAGAGAGAAAGCGTGATATCGGATAAACAAATGTAGTAATTATAAGTGGATATCAGTCATACTTCCATAGAAACGTTCATTGCTTAATTCAGCTTCTGTCTAATTTGTATCACTATGTTTAAAAATAATTGCAAAGCAATAAAGCCATTAAGATGCAAGGAAATTACTGAGTGTGAGAGAATATGAGAAAAAGAAAACATTAAGGAGGGAGAACAATAAAAGAACAGGAATTAAGACAGAAGATAAAAATCGATATTGCGTTTAAATTTTTGAAGATCAAAGTTGATCGGAAATACTTACCCGACACAGGTTTTAACGGTGATCAACTGGGTCATTCTAATTTGCTTCTGTTAAAATTCGAATGTTAATCCACTCTTTCTTTGACATTAGGCCATGAGAACACAGACCAAACAACAATCTGCTAAGCCAGTTTAAGTAGCCACAGTGAAGTCGCAGTTGCATTTGTCTTGTTAATTGGCTTTACTTAAGTGCCTTAGAAGACTGCTTCTTTGATGTGGACTAATTTTCAGCGTGCCTCTTAGCTTTTGTCTAGCGAAAATCTTATAAATACTGGCGAAACCTGATGGCACATAACATTAATTTTCTGGGGTCATCTTCATCTATTTTAAAACTGTTCAAGGACGATGTCATTATTCTGATGTATTGATCAGGTCAATTAATTGGAGGCTAAAAGATTGAACAGGGCCTCTTTGAACGCACAACTTTCGTTAAGTATTTATAATTTATAGAGACTGAACTTTGGTTGTCAGCATGTTTTTTTTTTATTTCAGCCTTTTGAAATGAATTTTCTGAAAAATTTTGGAAATTTCCATATTGTTATTATTTGTATTGGGTAACAGCAAGTCTCCTCAAATATCCAACACCTTCCTCAATATCATCAAACACTCCAGTAATTCTCATTTTTACTTCGAATTTTTAATTTATCTAATGTTGATTCTAGTATTTGGGACACTATTCCAAGTGTGTTTATTACAGAGTGCCTAGTAAAAAAAGTAAAAAAAATATTATCACTGTTTTATCTTTCAGGAATAATTGACCTTGAATAACCTTGAATAAATTTCTTGAATATTCATGACTTTGAATCTTCATTCGACTCTTGCGTAATTACTGAACTCTGATTGGTTATTTTATGATTGGTTAATTGCTACTCGATCTTGTGACAAGCCATTTAAAGGTTATTTTCAGACAACTTTCGTTTTTCATTCTGCACTAGAAAGGTAACGGAACGTTAGGCAAGATTATTGGCGAGAAAACGAGCCCCGAGTTACGCTTAAAGAACTTCAGGGTGGACTAGAAGTAAGTGGTGTAAAAGTGAGTACGGCTACAATTAGAGTCGTTCACTTCGTCGATATGATATCTTTTCGAGGACTCCAAGCCAAAAAAAAAAAAAAAACACTTCTTAAGCGAAAACACGTTCTTGCGAGACTGGATTTTGTAAATGAGCATTGTATCAAACCTGCAGCATTTTTGGAAAATGTACTTTGGTCAGAAGAAACGAAAATTGAAATTTTTGGCAGAAAAATACCAAGAGTGGGGAGAAAGAAAGGTACTGAATATTCGCCAAAGAATACTATCCAAACAATAAAATTTGGAGTTGGATCAATTATGATCTGGGGTTGCTTTAGTGCCCAAGGTGTAGGGCACACTGAAATAATAGAATGGAGGATGAATGTAGCATATTTCAGAGATATTTTTGGAAATTTACGTCAGAGTGCACATTCGCTGGGCTTGAAACCAGGTTGGGTCTTTCAACAAGACAATGATCCTAAACATACTGCATAACTTACAAAATCATGGCTAAGTTCAAATAGAATAGACATTCTAAAATAGCCAAGTCAATCTCCAGATCTCAATTCGATTGAAAATTTATAGAGTTGAAACCGGGAATTCAAAAAAAGGAACCTGTAAAGGCCAACATAAACATAAAGGAATTTTGTCGTGAATAATGGAAAAAAAGAAACATGCAAGAAATTCGTAGGGGAAATAAACGCCTACATGCCGTAATTAGTAGTGACAGTTACGCTACGAAATATAATTAGATTAATAATAAGTGAATTGTAAACTTTTGCGTTATATTGGTTTTTCTTCGTGGGATATTTTTATTATTTTTTAAAATCTGATTGTTTGACTAAAGGCTTAAACATATGTATTATTAGCAGTAAAAGTTTAATTAATCTGTGTTAGTAATACCTAGAGAAACATTTTTGTAATGTGTAGTAAACTTTTGCGTGGCACTCTATATATATATATATATATATATATATATATATATATATATATATATATATCATTGAGTGCTTGCTAGTTATCAGTAATCTATGCAAACAACAGGGTTTTGAACACTAAAGTTCGAAGCTAGCTTTCTTACTTGAACACAATATTTCCTTTTCATATTTCCCTCATATGTTGAGCGAAATTATACTTATGTGTGAGTGTGTGAGTGTGTGTGTGTGTTAAGTTCGATTCCCTAGTTATATTTCAAGTTTCTGTCGGGTGTTTTTATTCGCGCCATATTGTATCCATAAGTGTTAAATGCAATCATCAGCTCCAAGCCTATCTGCTTGATCGGTAAGCAGCTTTTTATAAGCCTTTTAGAAACGGATATACAGTATTGTAAATATTTTAATTGTGAACAAAATGCCGTTTCTTCGTCTTGCCAGATGTTCGCCTTCTGGTCGCTGATTTTAAATGACAATGCGCATGCGTCAGTCTGCATTGGGCCAATAGATGATATATGTGCCTTTTAAAGTGCCGCGTATATCCGGCTTTATAAGTCGACTACGTTAGCATAAAATATCATTGAAAAACTAGGGTTCAACAAATACTATAAAACGTTTTACCAGTGAATACGCGTTTTATTTCTGCTGTATAGACACATTTTAAATAGCATGTTTTAATTAATTATATTTGCCAAAATTCAAGAATACTTCTTTTATGTGCTTACAGTTACATCTAGCCATTCAGTTCTAAAATGATGAGACATTGTCGCCAATTTAATACTGCGATTAAATAACATAAAGTCTAGGTACCATAGAGGAAAGTTCATCAGAATCATTACCATGAAAATATTTATAAAAACGGCACAGGAGAGTGGTGTTATTGCAGTGGGAAAGTAACTGAAGTCATGATGCCAGATCAGGATCAGTAACATTACAGATTTTTTTAATTTTATCAAGAATCTCTAAATACATAGCATTAGACCTATATTCGAATTTATACGATATAATCACTCCTTGACATAATCTTCATGTGGTCAAGTCACGCTCTTACATATTACAATATGGTAGTATAAAAATCAAATTATTACCTCTATATTATTTTTTTATAGGCCTTCTGTACATTTTGTCATGGTTTTTCTTTAAATTAATCGTGTTTATAATACATTTTAATTCTATCATCATCATCTTTTTTCTTCTTCAGATATTTATATAATAGAAACTTTAATCTTCAAACTTCTTGTAGTGGCCTGTGATCGTCCTCTAACGGGTAGGTCTACTGAAGTAGAAATGGAAGAGTTTTCAATCCTCTCTTTATTCGTAAAGAAATTTTTAACTAGAAATGAAGTTTTTCTTTAATCAAATCGTCTGACCACCGTCCGGCTGGCAGAACTGAAATGGAATCAATTTCTCACATTTATGCTAATATTTTCGTTAAAGATAAACTGTCCAATCATGCCTGCCACTGACTCTCGATTGTCCTATACTGAATTATCTGACCGATGTCCACTAATTTCCGAATCTGATTTGTCGATGTCCGAATATATTCTTTTATAAGAATTCATTTTCAATAACATTCATTACACGTATACTGTAATACATATATGTATGTATTCTGATATCGCATTGTTTTCATTGGACTACATCTGTCATTAATGTGCACCTTATGAGATCCGGCCATATTGTTCAATATTTTATAATTATCTTATGAAGTTCGTTCTGTAGTGACATTAAAGATAGTAGCAGCTCTAAAATAAAACTTATCAGCAGCAGCTCTCCAATATAAAAACACGTGAACACTAAAGTAACTTCCTCTACGACCGGAAGATAGCGTTTTTAAAGCAACCAACCATTATAATTATTGTTGTAGCATAGAAAGGGTTACTGAATGAGAAATAACCAAAATGGAGGTTGGAAATGAAATGGTAATCTTTATAACATCAACAAAATACAATACTTGCCAGCAGCGTGAAGTAGGTAAACCACTGCTAGTGGTGGACTAGACAGCAGATTACGATATTTACCTGCCTCCCTACGAGGTAGGATGCGACACAAGACCAAATTTAATGTGGGGAAATCCGAACTCGTGGACTCGGGCAAAAGTTGCTCGTAGACCCCTCATATGCGGGTCGGGCATTTGTCTACCTCCCCGGACGAGACTCTGCTCTTCGGCATAGCCTCGTCCGGGTTCCTATCTGCTTTCGGGCAGAGAGGAACAGTTCGACACGTAAGAGCTTCCCACGCTGACAGTTCACGCCGCCAGCTTCGACATCAGATTACCCCCACTTACAATAGTGTCCAACGTATTTATGAGGATTGGGACATTATTATTAGTGTTCATAGGTATGGTATATAACAATTATAGATCTCGATTTCAAGTCATGAAACATTAATAACAATGAATTGAATTAAAATTCCACTTATCTTGTAAGTACTTTCAGTTTCGCAGATATTAGATCCATTTCTTACGAGATTTAATGGTAAAATCAAGTTTCCTGAAGAATGGATGCAATCTCTGCAAAACTCAGAGTAAGGATGAGATAAATATATATATTTAAAATTATTTTTATTATATATATCTATAAATATATATGTAAATTATATAAATGAAGGTTTTATTTTCTAGTAGGAGAACTTGCTAACAAAGTGCATAAAAATATGTTACATGCTTTCTCTCCTACACTGAAAAGGAAAGCTAGCAAATGTTACAAAAGTCTTACTTATAAATGCAGCAAGTCATTTTGCAAAACTCTGCGTTTTACCCATGTGTCAGGTATAGAATGTTGTAGCGAACTCCAACTCAGAACTGTCTCGTGTCTAGAGTTTGTTTTATTGACTGGTCTTTAAAGGTCATATGACTGGTCAAGCGCAGCGTATAATCATTAGGGATGAGGAAAGCGTGTTAACCCAATATTTATATATATATATATATATATATATATATATATATATATATATATATAGAGAGAGAGAGAGAGAGGTGGGAAGAAAGAAGAGGAATCATTTTCTTGCATGTTGCTGAGGAATCTACCTTTCAGTTATAACAAATTTACTATAAGAGATAAGAAAACTGAATACAGAATAAGAACTCCAGGGGGGGGGGGTAGTTTTGTGCCCCGCCCCCTTACAAAATGCTACAAGAACAAAATGCTCACCGAAGAACTCGAGACTTGTTCTTAAATAGTCTTGGCAGATCTTGACTCTCGTACCGTTGTAATGGATGACGTCCAATACATTAATAAAAGGCAAAACTATCAACTACATGCCACCGTTTTCTCAGACCAATGATTAAAAATCGCTTAAACCGAATGATCTCTGAGGGTCTTAGGAAATACCGTACTTCGGTTCTGACCGATTAGAGATACAGAATCAGAAATAAATAACTTTACCAAATAACAAAGACCACATCCATTGAAGACTTCCAAAAACGGCAACAACTAAAATGGATAGCACACGTAACTTGAAGAGAAAAAATGATATACATATAATGGAACCTCGATTTGTCCGTTAATTTGAAGCACTTCTTTTTCGTGGCCTAAAACACACAGTACTGTACAAAATTATTGTAAATAAATGTAAATACAGTATATATGTATGTGTATGTTATTTTTAGTTACGATATACCTTTAAATAAAATTTGAAAAAATTTAAAGTTTACCTGAACTTACCTTTAAATATTGCTGTGATGATCCAATACTGCTGTGAAAGTGCCGGGATCGTATAGTGGGGCCCTCACAGTAGTAATTACTAGAAGTCATAGAACTCCGCCCAAGCAGTGTTGGTGTTTGGGACGGGGTGATAATGGCGTGCTAGTGGGAGAATGTTGTTGTTGTTGTTGTTGGCGGTGGTGGTGGTGATGGTGGTGAGTCAGGGTCATTTTCACAAGCCGCCTGATTGGACTGGAAGAATGAATCCAACTTTAATTGTTTCCCATTTTGAGACTATTCGCAAATTATCAATTCCTTTAATGTCCGAAGGTGTTGATAATATGCCTTAATTTCCCCGATTCTTGGTCGCATCAACAAATTTTAGGAGAGTGTCAATAGAATCACGCAATTTAGACATTCTCGGTCGTTCCACCACCTCTTCCTCCGAATCACTGCTAGCGAAGGGCTTGACAAAAACAATACTGTACACTGCGTGCCAAATTATTATCGAGATAACTTTTTTATAATATTTGAAAAATCATCCAATCAATTCACACAAAATTTCCACACAATGTTGGTAAGACTGACCTGCGCAATCACTGAAATTTTCGTACTGATCTGCGCAATGTAAACAAACTGGCACCATATTTGTTATCAGCACGGTGATTTGAGCGTGCCAAATTATTAAAAAGGTTTAGTAAAATTCCCAGAATTGAGCAAACAAAACGTTTATTAATGTTGCACGTGAATGTTTATGATCAAAAGAAGCTAATAAATAAGATAATCAAACAAATAATAACAGATACAAACAAAGGCACAGTTTTAAACGAATTAATAGGGAATGTGCTTTCCTGTTTTGAAATTACTTGAAGAAGTCGATGATCCATAGAATTTGTTAATTGTAGGATGTCATCTGCTGTAATGCCGCGAGATATGTCAAGACTTGCTTCCCACAACTCAGCGTTGCTCCTGAATTGTCTTCCGTTGGCGTACAATCTTCGCTTCATGATGCTCCAAAGGTTTTCGATTGGGTTCAAATCCGGAGAATTCGCTGGCCATTTCATTTTTCGAGGTCCATCGAAGCCTAACTGCTTCAAATATTCAGTCGTCTTGTGAGCAGCATGTGAGGGAGCATTATCTTGCATAAAAACAATGGCCCTTCTGAAGGCAACTCTTTGCTTTTTCATCCATGGTTCAAGATGCTCCTTCATAAACGCTATGCATGCATCAGCAGTCATTTTGATGCCATCTGATACTCTCCATGAGCCCACTAATGTTTTTCCAATAAAACCACCCCAGATCATTATGCCTCCACCGCCTAGTTGGCGTCTCAAACGCTAATGGCGATTCTGTCCGTTCATTACCCAACCTTTGCACCATCTATCATGCTCATCAAGTGTTGCTCGAGTTTCGTCTGTGAACAAAACTTTAGAGAAGTCAATCTTTATATTTTCCTCGGCCTATTTCCATCGATTTTGAATGTGATTTCTCGTCAATGGAGGCTTCGATACAAGTTTGACTGTTGTTGCTATTTCGCTCAGATACCGACACCGAGTACTTTTAGACACAGTAGGATCCCCATGCGACTGAAAAGCTCTTGACTGGTAAGTCCAGGCTTCTTCATAGCCTCTCGTTTAAGTCATGACATGAGACGACGTGAAATAACACTCGGCTTGCCTTTATCTGCTCTTTTGCGTACTTGTGTAGGGTCGGCGGTGAACTTTTTCACTGTTTGATGACACCTCCCTATCATTTTAGAAATTTCTAGGGTAGATTTACCTTTTGAGACTTCTGAGGTGATAATTTTCTTTTCATCATCACTTAAACTGCTTTTACGGTCCATCTTTTCACTAAATTCTTACACTTTTCTAATAATGTGGCACGCTCAAATGACCGTGCTGATAACAAATATGGCGCCAGTTTGTTTACATTGCGCAGATCAGTACGAAAATTTCAGTGATTGCGCAGGTCAGTCTTACCAACATTGTGTGGAAATTTTGTGTGAATTGATTGGATGATTTTTCAAATATTATAAAAAAAGTTATCTCGATAATAATTTGGCACGCAGTGTATACTGTACCAAAATCAGTATAAAACATTTTGAGTTCCAGCCGGACACGACCATTTCTAGGGATGTTGTCCGTTAAATCCGGAGTTAATTGGTTCCGGGATCGTTAATTCGAGGTTTTAATGTGTGTGCATATATGCGTTTGTATGCATGCATACATACATGTTTGGAAGAGCCAAATGGTGTGCAGTATGTACAAACGACCCTCCGCAGGTTTTGAATTCAGAGTTGTCAGTCTCTGCACGACACCCTAATCTGAGAAGTGATG
>CAHIKZ030000413.1:1475000-1572500 GCA_903632075.3 Acanthosepion pharaonis
ATGCCCTTATAGTTTGTACGTATCTATGAAGATTCTACGAATGATTGTGTAATTATTAGATATGTCTGTGTGTTAAGTAAGCTTAGGACATTGTATGTTGTGAAATGATGGGAAGACACACGTCTTATCTCGAGGGTATCCCGTGAGGAAATATCAAAGAAATGATACCTTTTTTGCACCATTTCCTTTATACACTACTTTGGAAACGCTATCAAGAAATTGTTAATCGAAGATACTTAGCAGACAAGTGTGATCCTTCCACAAGCACGCGTGAGAAATAATAGGGAGAAAAACAGTTTTAAGTTCATACATTTTTAATTTTGAGTATTTCGTATTAATCGATGCGTAACAGAGTGGAGTTAAGTAGGTTAACCTAAGTTTCCCCGTTTTTTTGTCATGGGCCCTTAC
Source organism: Acanthosepion pharaonis (assembly GCA_903632075.3). Lineage (NCBI taxonomy): Eukaryota > Metazoa > Mollusca > Cephalopoda > Sepiida > Sepiidae > Acanthosepion > Acanthosepion pharaonis. Next base: position 1,475,409 of record CAHIKZ030000413.1, read on the forward strand.
CTATAACAACAGAATGAACTCTTCCTAACACTATGTATACTACGCCTCTCAAGAGAGTGGGACGAAACAAGACGAGCTTCTCGGCTTGACGGTCGAACTCTCTGCCTCTGAGCAGAGAGAAACCCGGACGAGGCTCCGCCGAAGGGCAGAATCTCGTTCGGGGAGAAATGACCAACCCGATCTCGTTTGTACGATTTATACGGGCATTTTTTGGCCGAGCCTACGGGCTCGGGAAACCCACGATAAACTCAGCCTTGTGCCACATGCAACCCTCGTGGGGGGTGGCTAGATACCGAATCAAGCCGAGCTTCTCGGCTTGACGGTCGAACTCTCTGCCCCTGAGCAGAGAGGAACCCGGACGAGGCTCCGACGAAGGGCAGAGTCTCGTTCGGGGAGGTTGACCAACCCGATTCTGTTTTTACAGTTTCTACGGGCATTTTTTGGCCGAGCCTACAGTCTCGGAAAACCCACGTAAAACTTGGCCTTGTGCCACATCTTTCCTTCGTGGGGGTGGGGAAGTAAATATCGAATCGAGTCAAGCCGATAGTATTTAACTCCAAACCAGACTGACAGTCATACTAACACCTTCCACATCTTGTATTATTATTTCGTGTAATATACCTTCGTTATTTCTACTCTTGTGTTCATGTTGTTCTTCCTTGGTCCTAACCTGGACCATAACAATATGTATTTGCAATAGTCGACAGAGGAGTCATTTTATCTTTTTTTTTTTTTTTTACTGAAAATGAAAGGAATAAAACGTGCAACAATAGCATACAGCAATAAGACATTGAGACACGTGTTGAAATTAATGTCAAGATTGTGTATTTTTCTTTTCGTGATGTTAATTACAAACTTGGTATTGTGTGTGTTAACAATGTTCTCAGTGTTATTGTCTCTTTTGTTTCTTTAAAAGTTTCCACTTAGTTATTTTTGTTTGTTTCGAGAATTTCGCTGTTATGGGTAACATTTGAGACCATTAACTGTAGATTCTGACGGAGCGAAGAAGATACGTCTGTGTTGTTCTTTTTACTACTGCTACTGCCACTGTCACTCTACTCTGTTCTACTCTACTAACTCTCTATTGACTTCGTTTGTGATGGAAAGGTCGTTTTTATAATGATGTAGTTTCAGATTTTAGAATGATGAAATATCATCATCATTTATCATCACTGGTGGCCAAGTTACTTTAGATGATGAAATTTTTATCTTTATTTCCAGGATGATGAAATATCGTTATCATCAATCATCACTGGTGGAAGGGTTGTTTTTAGAATGATGAAATATCGTCATCATTCTGGATCATAACAGTTGTTTTTAGTGGGCACACATATTTGAGTTTCTGTCCATCTTCTTTTTTCTTAACTATTGAAATTAGTAACAAATGGCCAAGTTATACTAAAGAAAGAACCGAACCTATAATGGAAAACTGCTATATAGCCGAAACATGCCTTTACCAATTCGGTCACAGAGGCTGTGTTGGTAGAACATGGTTAGAACTACCTATTTAAGGAATGCATATTTTCATGTTGGGACTTCTAAAAAGGTTTCTCCAATGGAAAAGGGAATACATGTTTGATTTTTGTCGAGGTTAAAATTTTTGTTTAATATGATTTCTCAACTGAGGCCGATTTTTATTAATTTCACTGTATAAGAAAATAAGATGAAAACAGGGAGAGAAGCTGAAACCTGTGTAGCCACTAAAAACAACGTTTGGAATAAGAAGAAATAATGTCAGATAAAAAAAAAATCCAACAAAAATTAATGTTGTTTACATTTCGGTTCCGAAAGTGAAGATAGCAGATATTCATAGAAGTCAAAACAAGAAAATGTACTTTCCTTAAATAAGTCATTCAAACCTTGCTCCCCATGTTCAAATTGGCAGTCATGTTTCAGCTATAGAAGCAGTTTCCCCAATATTTTTTTTAGTAGTACTTCTTAATATAGGCCACTTGTTATTAATTTCATTGCTTAAGAAAATAAAAAAAAGTGATGCAACTCAAACACATGTACCCACTAAAGATAATATTTATAGCAATAAGAAATGATGTTGGATAAAAACTCCTTTAAAAAATTACAATAAAATATATATAGATAGTCAGTCAGTTATGTGCCATATGTGATACAGTCTTAGGCAATCATGTATCTTTCGATATATGACTGACAAGGCAGTTTTTTTCCTGCAGTAGGTTACTATTTCTTTCTGTGGTAGACGAATTGCCATCTAAGGCTATAGAACCCAGTCTGTCTTGCTATTTACCCATAGCTGGGGGGAGAAGAAGAGGATTCATACCTTTCCCAAGGCTATTACTACGTAAATGAATGTAATGGATTTGACTGGAAATCAAACTCGGCTCTCCAATTATTCAATCCGAGCTGTTATCCATTACCTCATCATGCCTCCTATATATATATATATATATATATATATATATATATATATATATATGTAGTAGCAAGTGTTAATAATGTTTATAGCAATAAGAAATGATGTCAGATAAAAAGTCCTTTCAAAAATTACAATAAAATATATATAGTAGCTAGTGTCAATAATGTTCCCAATTTTAATTAACTGGAAAATAAAATTTTGACTTTGTCATAGCTTGTTGTTCTGTGTTGTCCCTGCCTCACTTGAATTCTGCTGGACATTTCTTCACAGTTGCACAGGAAGGGGAGTCCTCAGCAACTGTCTTTACCATGTCATTATGGATTTCCTTAGATATCATACATTTCTTTTGCAGCCTGCTTGTGCCTCTGTCTTGTCCATTTGTATATTTTTCACACACCCCTCATCTTTGTATGGGCCTCACCTGCACAGAAATTAAGACAGAAATCTGAATTAGTTTTCCTAATTTTACCAAAAATGATAGCACATTTGCCACAACAAAAATGTTTTGCTTTGGCTCTCCTTTCTGGGTGAGGCTTTGAACTTTTTGAATGACCTTCGTATTGTATAGTATTTTTAAGAAAGTATAAAAAACTAATCCACAATGTGGTATAAGGAATATATATGAATATATATATATATATATATATATATATATATATATATATGAATTGGGATTAAATATAGATCAAATATGGATGGGAAGAAAGATGAACTTTGGAAAAACCTTTTAAAATCGATTGTAATACACAGAAACAAAACAGGCCCAAACTTTGATTGTATAAATGCCAAGCTGATTAGAACATAATTTATTATTACGAAGTTCTAATAAATATTTTGCCATCTATAAACACAGGTCAAACATACTTTATTATATCACCAACATTTATAAAATCCATACTTAAAGAATGTAAGATATGTCTACTTACAATCACAATAGGTCTAACTTAAATTCTTTCACCCTCATGCAAAAGGTCCCCAAATCGACATGCAGACAACCAAACATGAATAAAAATGAATACTAGATGCACACACACACACACACACATGAATAGACATTATCATAAACAAACTATAATTATGATACACATACACACATGAATTATACACACAAATATTACTTGACAGGACAGATGCATGTGAGGTCTGTTTAACCAATGAAAAACAAATACAAAAATAAAAATACCAGAATATTTTCTATGATAAATCAAAATATGTTAAATTTTACATTTCTTAGCCTTAGTTTATTTTCTGATGATAAATCAAAATATGTTAAATTTATAAACATTTTTATTTGTTCCTTATCCTATTATATATATATATATATATATATATATATATATATATATATATATATATATATATATATATATATATACAGGGTGTATCAAAAATATTTTTTACAAAGTTTGGGTGCAGGTTCTCAAACCAAAACAATTACAAAAGTCCATATAATTATATGTCTGCAAATCCTTCATTTTTAAGTCATTAAGTTTAAAGAAAGTTTACAGTCGATGGCACCGTGTTGGCATCTAGACTAGGTTACATTTGTCATTTTTCAATGTTTAACACGTGTAGCAGTGAGTTAACTGACAAGTGTTCCATTTCACAATGGCAAGATATTCATATTGTGAGCAGGCATAAATAATTTTTACAGTGTCTACTGTAAACTTTAAGCCCAATAACTCAGAAACAAAGCATTTGTGGGTATATATTTATATGAACTTTTTTCCTTGTTTTCTTGCGAGGAACCTATCCCCAAAATCTGTTTTTTGATACACTCTCTCTCTCTCTCTCTCTCTCTCTCTATATATATATATATATATATATATATATATATATATATGTGTGTGTGTGTGTGTGTTTCTGTGGCAGTGAATTTTTTTGCAATATAAACAGAAGGTGTCATCAGAAAGTATTCCAGTTATGATGGGTTTGTGATGTGTTTTTTCAGCAACATATCAGTAGAATACTATTTACATTATTTGGACTATTGGCCTCATCTTTGTTGCCATATTTATCACAACATTTCAGCCATTGTATGCTCCAGCCTTCTTCAGGTGGTTGGAATGTCAAAGTGAACCCTTTATTTTGTCGCTGGGGTAGATTGTTCTAGTTCCACAGGCCACATCTAAGTTATCAGTTATCTCCTGTTAATTCACCTCTTCTAGTTCTCCACTGTCTTGCTTTTATCTACTTAAGGACACATAGCACAGTGGATAAAGGCATTGGTTAGTTCCAGTGAGAGGACCCAAAGAGTTATGAGTTCAATACCTGTTTAAGGCAATGGAGAACTTGGAGAGGTGAATTAACAAGAGCTAACTGATAATTGACATCCATTAGTCATGGCATGTGGAACTAGAACAGTCTACCCCAGTGAGTGTAATAAAGGGTTCAGTTCGACATTCCAACCACCTGAAGAAGGCTGGAGCATACAATGGCTGAAACATTGTGATAAATATAGCAAAAAAGATGAGGACAATAGTCCGAATAATGTAAATAGTGTACATAATACCTCATCTCAGAAATATAGATAGATAATATCAGTAGAAATTGATTGAAAACTGATGAAATTGAAATAATGAAAATTGAGTAAATCAGGAATCAGAGATGCTTGATTCTGGTTATTCATAAGAATTTTGATGATTCAAATAAAAGACTAAATTTTTTACTGAGAATCATTTTCCAATTCTGAGAACTCTAACAGGATGAAAAATTTTAATATGTGTTATCTACATTTTTATTGGGTAAAATATCAATGACGGAATTCCAAGTCAAAAGGCTTTTTTGGTCTTAATTTAATTTTTAATTCAGTGACATTTATATTTGTATAAAAATTTTAAAACTGTTTCTATTTGTTAAAAAATATAAATCTAAAAACTTTTGCTGGTTTGTGTTCCTTGTAGAGTAACCGTGTTGATTGTTGCAGGAAGTTAAAGATTTTCAGATCGTGTCATTGGTCATCAGTCTTTTAGCAGATGGGGTGGAGTTAGTTTGCAGTCACTGTTAAGGATTTTAATGGATGTGGTTAATGTTTGGTGCAGATGCAGGTGAAAATGTTTGAAAGAAATGATTTCAACAAATGAGTGGTGGTTTTCATACGACTATTTATATTAAGAGAAACTTGCCTCAAAAGACGAAAGAAAAGTACTTGTTTATATATAGATAGACAACTTAGAAAAAAAGTAAAATTATGAGATTAGCTATAGTGTGTGTGTGTGTGTGTGTGAGTGAGAGAGAGAGAGAGAGAGAGAGAGAGAGAGAAAGATAGTGTGAGAAAGAGAGTGCATCAAATAGTTGAGTGAAATTAAGAAGTCAGTTTGCTATATGACAAAGTTTCCCTGGAGGGAAAGACTGCACATGTCTTCTACCTCCTACATCCTGGGGCAAAAATAGATAGATAGAGTGTTTATATCCTTTCTTTTTATAGTCTTGAACACAATACCACCCAGCCGATGTCTTAGTAGACAAGGTAATGTAATTTTGCATCCCCTTTTCGGACAAAAATGATTTAGCTGAAATTGTCATTGTATAAACTAACTCATTTCTTGTGTACATTTACATGCTTGTAGAACTCATTAACATTAATATTTAATTTTTTAAAGTATAAATAATACAGATTGAATTAAGTCCTGATACAGTATTTATTCACCAGGAAAAGGGAATTTTCATTTTAATTCTCATTGATTATTGATTAATTCTTCATTTTTCAGCTTTCTGATTTTGTCCTGATTTTATGTTTTTCAGGAAAAACATATGCCATATGTTGATTTCTAATTTGCATGTGATTTCTAAATGTAAATTAAAAATTGCATTTTTTATTAAAAATGTTTTCCCTAGTCTTTTTAACATTTACCAAAAGGCAATATAATTACACTTTCATGAGTCGTGCAGAATATTTTGCACCTAGCTTTTTGGATGTTCTGGTAGTGTAATGGTTAGTAACTCAGAACAAGTAATCAGCAAACTGAGTTCAAATTCTGGCTAAGTTCATTGCATTCGCTTTCACACAAATACCCTTCATCTTTTCTCCCTACTAGCTATGGGTTTGTTCTGGCATTGTTAGGGCCAGAAATAAAGACACAAGAGAGGAATTGAATTAAACAAATATATTAACAGAAACAGTAATACAAGTGAGAGTGATACAGCAAGAATGTTTGTTGCGACTGTCAGAGCTGACTGCTGGAAACTTCCCTCTTCAAAAGGCAGTACCTGCTCCTATTTATAGCTGGGAGAGTCCATGCATGTGTGGGTAAATTACCATAACAGGGTTAAATAGTAAAATTGACTGGTCTCTTTTGTTAAAGCAATATATTATAAGGATTGTTCTGCAAATTTCCACGTGCCATCAGAAAGCTGAAAAAATGAAGAATTAATCCTCTTCAATGGATGTTCCCTTTGACGGTGTTATCTCTTTATCTGTATTATTTTCAACTTTCCAAGTTTTGGCTTACCTGAATGGAAACTTGCAGTAGCCAGATATTGAACTCACAACCTCAAGCAAGGTGCAATGAGGTTTTTATTCACTTAAACAGGAAATGGCTAATCCCTACACCTGAGGACATCTTATGGGAAATGTTTTGAAAAAGACAAATGTGATGAGTATTTAAATAAACCTGTAATCAATCTAATCAGGATTCTCTAGTGGGAGTTGTAAACAGTTTTTCTTTGGAAATTCTAATTTCAACTGTTTAAAATATCTCAAGTTATGTCCCCATTTTCATGATGTTGACATGTACAAAATTCCATATTAACAGCAAATTTTTCAAGTTATTATATAATAGTTTATATTTGTATTTTCCACTCCAGTGTTGTTCCCAAGATCATAACAATTTACAGATAATAAATAGAGCCATTTAATATATATGTGTCTATATTTCTGAGAAGAGCAGTGTTTGGATGTCCTATTCACGATCTCCTACATTCTTCTGAAGGAACCCTTTATTTCATCCGGGGGGGTAGATTATTCTAGTTCCGTAACATGCTTCTTATAATTTAACTCAATACATTTTGGCTATACCCACTGCAGAATACAGATATTGAACTTAATGCAATTAACAATGTGTTTTCTAACAATCCTAATGTCAATTCACAGATAATAAAGCGTTGGTTTGTAAACAGACAGATAATGTGTGGAGAGCCATGATTTACCCTGAAGGGATATAATTTAACATACATAGCTTAATATATTAAGATGTGTGGAGAGCCATGATCCCCTACATCCTTAAGGGACATGACTTAACATACACAGCTTAATCTATCTTTCCCAAGAAGTCATGGTAATTCACAGATACTAAAGAAATAGAATTTGTGGAGAGCCATGATCCCTGTGGAGGGACATGATTTAAAATGCATAGCTTACACTGTCTTTCCCAAGAAGTCATGGCAATGCACATATATGTAAAGAAACAGAATCTCATGGAACTCATGACCCATGTCCTGAAGGAACATCTTTAAAACAAATCATTGGTCCATATTGCTATTCAGTAAGTTTAGATTAGTTTTGGCACTTTATAGGGCATCCAATGTGGTTCAAACTCACTACTAATGGTCAGTGAGATTTACTCACTATTACCTCACTGTTGCTGTATACGAAAAACATCAGTAAATATCAGGAATGTATTCTTGATTAGTGAGGTCCGTTCACTGCATGGAGATATGTAATAGGCTAAAAAGAAACACTACCATTATCTTAATCTTTATTCTGGCAAAATGAACAACATGGCTAAACTATAGATGCTTTTTCTCTTTTTCCCTCTGGAATCAGTTGTATTTGTTGTATCATTTAAAAGGGCCAAAATGGTGTTTGCTGCTGTATTCTATTTCTGGCAAAAGCTATTACCAGTTGGTTGTTACTACCAAGCTAGCATTTGTCTCTTGGGTGAACTCAAATTCCAACTATGCCTGCTGTTGTCAGCCTTTGGGCTAGATCCTTAAATGCTCTGCAAATGTCAATAGCCAGTTGGTGCTGGAATAAATCACAAACGCACTACCAGTTTTGTGCATGGCAACTCGTCTTTCCAAAATGTCACTCATATAATATAGTTTATGTTGGGTCACACCATAAATGGCATGAGACCAAATATCTGCTGTTTATTTTCTACTTTTTTTAAAATTATGATATATTAATTATACATACACAAGACTAAAATGTTTTAACTTGTACTCTTTTACTATTAAAGAAAACGAATCATTTGCACAATTTAAAAACAAAATTCACAGGTCTTTAATAAGATTATCAAAGGGATTTATTATTTACTAGCAGTAGAGCCCGGCGTTGCCCGGGGATGTAACAGTAAGTGATAGATCAAGTATCAACCATCATAAAGACTGAAAAATAAAATTCACAAAGATTATTGTTTAAGGTTGACGGACACGCATGTCTTAATTAGTTTTTTTTTTGTTTTTTTTTACGAATTGGTCAAACCCAAACTCAAACAAAATCATTGTTTTCAATCATTATGAGTCTACCGATTGAATAGAATTTTATTATAAACAATTGTCTTGTAAATGGAATTTTTAAAACATTCTGAATGTAAAAATAAAGAAAAAAGTGTGCAAGACAATAAGAAACACTACCTGCCCCCAAAAAGTGAAGTTTTGTTGAAATCGGTTGAAAAATGTAGGAAATCCAATCCCATATATAAACGAACACACACACACACACACACACACACACACAACCTGGGTTTTATAAGTATAACTCGATAAACTACATGTGGTAGTGAGGCCTCTATTCAGGAGAGTGGAGGTTTTGAGGAGTGTCAAACAACCTCTTAATTTCTATTTCTATTGTTTCCAAGACTCCCAAGCAAAACAAAACTATGAAAGTATAAAAATATATTTTTATAGTAAAAATACCAGCAATACATTTTTATATAAAAAAAATGACCAATATATTTAGTTGTAGCCATAAAATTTGCTGAAATATAGATTTCAGAAAAGTGGTTGATATGGCGCTCTACAAAATCAGCCAACCAACTATTCATGGTTCATTTACTTGAAGCCTTTTTTAATCAGTTTCATACATAATAGTTTAGATACAGCAGAACAACAAGTTGGACACCATGAATAACATCAATGTGAGAGTCTATAACTGATGAGGCTTTTTTTACAGTGATGTACAAGGCCTGGGACCTACTCAAGGTAGGGGTTTACAGAGTAAGAGACACAGTTTATGCAGATATATGGAAAAGATAATGATTAACCCAAGACTTGAACAGGTTAAGATTGTAGGGATCAGGGAAACATCCTCTTGAGAGTCAGTTCAACAGAGCAGTGGTTTGTGTGAAGAAGCTGCTCAAGTGAAATACAGTGGAAATGATGGTGGTTTGCTATAAATGTGTGTAACATGGGACAGTTAGAACTGGTAGAATTTATTTAAGAACATGATTCAAGTTCTTAGGTTAACATTATGGGTATGTGACATCTGTCCTTCTTTATGGCAGTGAATGTTGGACGATTGCCTCAAAGATGAAGAAGAGACTCGAGGTGACAGAGATGTGGTTCTACAGAGGGATGCTAAGAATATCATGGACTGAGCATGTGAGCAATGATGAGATCTTAGGTTGCAAACAAGGAGAGGGCTTATACTTAATATCAGGAAGAGGCAGCAGAAGTTTCTGGGACATATAATGCGGAAGGAGGGCCTGGAGAATCTGATATTCTCAGGTCGAATAGAGGGAAAGAGAGACAAGGGAAAACAACTCGTGACATACCTTGCGGACTTAAGCAAGTGCATGACAGAATGTGGTTTGGGGAAGGAAGCAGTGGGAAGCAACTTGTTGAAAGCTGAAAGAGATAGGAGGAGGTGGAGAGCCATGATCGCCTATGTCCTGAAAGGATATGGCACATAAAAAGAAAGAAGCATCTTGTAGTTTGGGGCAAAACTACCCCAAGTGCAGCCTATCCTATATTTGTTTAGTGTACAAGACATTTAATAAACATAGTTTTGTCTGACACAAGAACACAATAATGGGGCACTGAGACAAGAAGGAAGTCATTGCTCTTGTCTGTGAGACTAATTTTCTCTTCAGAGATTATAAATATCATAATTATTTTACTTATACTTCAAGAGAGAAACATGACTATTTTTAAAAATCTGAAATATATTGTGAATATAGAACAAAGTATGCCAATGATTTGATTCTAGATACTGAACTTGCTGGCTTTATCTTTATACTGCCTAATGTTTCTTGGATTTAAAAACATCAATATGCATTTATGTAATAAGACATGGTCGGAACTAAACTTCTGAAACAATAATCCTTTTACAGTTAATTCTTCATACCCTAATACATTTATGCCCTTGGATTCACTTGTGCAGACATAATGCAACTTTTATGCCGACTCATATACATTACCATAAGGAATTCTTACCTACTCAGGTACCATGGAGCTCATTACAATTTGTCTCATGTTACTTAGAGGGGAGACAGGGCTTTGAAATGACTCTCTTGTCTTGGAGAAACCAGGAAAGACCATTATGCCATTCCAGTCATTTGGAACATGAGACAAACTATATCATGTATCGTTCTTTCTCTTTCTCTCTCTCTCTCTCTCTCTTTCTCTCTCTCTCTCTCTATCTATCTATCTATCTATATATATATATATATATAGTTGTATATTTAGGCAGCAATCCTTCCTTTATGCATGTTTCTGCTTTAAATTTAGACACCCCAACCTTACCCTGACTTGACGTCTTTGAATGTAACTGAGATATTGATGCAAATTATTAACCCTTACGCCCCTTTTCTTTAAATAATTGCTCTAGCCGTTACCATAGTAATTTTAATTTTAATAATGAATATGCTTATAAAACACGTAAATTTCATGAATTAGTTATTCAAAAAAAAATTTCACTTGAAGATGGAACAGAGCTTGGTACTTTAATTCAATTTAATTCAAATAATTATATTGAAGTTTTCAGCTCTTGTTTTGAAACATGAGAACTCTTATGTAGCGTTGGAATCATATTTTTAAATAAATAATTATATTTATGCTCTACTTTTGTATCAAGCACTATTTTTAAAAAATAATAACAAAAATACTAAAGAACTTTGGATTATTTACCTAACAAGTTCTTTCTTATTTTCTATATATTTTACACACACACACACACACACACACACATACACACACACACACACATATATATATATATATATATATATATATATATATATATATATGTGTGTGTGTGTGTGTGTAAGCAAATATATGGATGTAGATCCGACAGTATGAAAAAAAAATATACTGAAAAACAAACAAAAATCCTAATATGCGATTATGCTGTTTTAATGTTTAATGTCAACTTCAGACGTTTCGGTCTAATAGACCATCTTCAGGACATATTCATAAAACATAATTAACATAGATCATATACAATTCAACATGAAAAAGACAATGGACATAAAAGCAATACCAATCCAAACAGATAACTGAAATCTTTTATAAGATCAGCGTTCCACTTAAATATGATCACGTTGTCGTCACATGGGCGATGTTGTGAAAACGTGGTCCTAAAATTTGAGTATTTTGAATGAAAAACGAAAAGAATTTTATTTTTGATCTAAAACTTATATGTACGTTTGTCGAACGTTTTGTTTTGTTTTATGAATATGTCCTGAAGATGGTCTATTAGACCAAAACGTCCAACGTTGACATTAAACATTAAAACAGCATACTCGCATATTAGGATTTTTGTTTGTTTTTTCAGTATATTTTTCTTCATATATATATATATATATATATATATATATAGTGAACATGAAAGCTTAAGCTTAAAATAAGCTAGAAGCTTAAAATTAAAATAAACTGAAGATGAAATGTAAAAGTTGACAGAGCCTAAATATAATATATAATAATAATATTATTAATACAATAATATCAAAATCTGCTACTCAAGTTTCAAGCAATAACAATAAACAGGTAGATATAATATAGATCCAATAGCAATAATCTGAGTTATATAGTCCAGGGATGGCAGGTATCTAGTGCCTTGGATCTATGTTTTTTATTAAATACATATTCTTATGTAGAGATTCAGCTATCAGCTTGTTTCTCTTGTCAGTTATTTACTGTAGAATTTATATTTTTTTCTTTGCACAAATTACAGCCATCTCCAACTACATTATATGGTCTGGATTTAGCCAGTATTTTCCATTAAATTTTTATATGTATCATCTTAAATTCAGTCATTTTCTCACAGATATGATGTGGCTTCCCTCTGTTTTTTTTTACAAATATTTTCATGGCAACTGTTTTGACAAGCTTTTTTCCGTGGTTCCTCAACTACATGAATTTAAGCATGCTATTAGATTGGCCTCTAGTTACCATTCTTCTTCTGTTGAAATAGTCAAATGTAAATGTCCACTTCTATTCCAACAGTTTCTTTTCTTTCACTTCCCACCTGCAAAACCAATCACCATTTTCTGTCTTCTTGAATCCCATTCATCTTTTATTCTTTCCTCAGTCCTCCTATACCCAGTCTTTTCTCTCACTTTCACTCTCTGTAACCCCCTATGTACCAGTGACATTCCAACTTGCTTGGGGTGAAATGATTAAAAAAAATAAAATATATATATATATATATGAGCGTTGACTTCAGTGTTCACTTTTATATATATATATATATATATATATTTAATTGATTCTGATAGAAACCTCAACAGGAAATAGAGGAAGCACTGGACGGCCGTTTCATCCTATAATTGGGACTCATCAGCAGTGCGTATCCACCACCAAGTATCGAAACCCTGACAGTTGGGTTGTCAAGCGAACAACATACCATCTGTACCAAATGGGCCTCGGTAACGAAGAGATTCCAAATCAGACTCAACTAGCGCCGCTCGCTCACATATTCCGTGGCGGAACTCTACTGAGTTCTCTGTAACCGTAGGACTGTGCTCCTGGGGAGCCACGACTACTTTCACCAAGCCGCGCCGACTGGAGCATTAGAAGCCGGTTCAAGCGAAGATAAAGACAGATAATAATAAGTAGGAGGATTTGATAATTATATTTAATTGATTCATTGAGTCTGATAGAAACCTCAACAGGAAATAGAGGAAGCACTGGACGGCCGTGATTTCACTGTATCACAGGTCATCAGGGTGGCTAGACATCCGATTGCTTCAAGCTGGGATTGAAACCAGACCGATTTGGATCAGTTGGAGATCCTACCTCTAAGCTATATCATTTGAGAAAATATTGATCTTGGTGTCATGTGGACAAATACTTCAAAACTGTTAAATAATGTACCAACCAAATTTGATCCAAATAAATCTAAGGCAATGCCATATTTCTTATACTCTTCGTTTATCCAAAGATTTTTTATGAATTCCATATAATGTTTTTTCTCAGAAGCAAAGACTCATGACCAATATGATGATCTTCTGAGAACTTCATCTAAAAAAATGAAGAAAAAAACTTTAGAAAAGCCATTAGTATTACAAACCTTTGCCTTTAGGTTTTTAATCAGTTACTGTTGTTGTTTAACATGATGTGTTATGGCTTTTAAGCAAGTTACCATTATTGGATGTAATCAGTAAAGAATACTGATGTGTTGCCACAGGGAAACCTCATTTCCATTCAATTATTTTGAATTTAAAACTTCATCAGACTCTTTGAACAGAAATAAATGAAAATTGTTAATCCTAAGATGTATTTCTGTAGGACTTTAGAAAAAATGACAGACAGCTAATTGATATTAAGAGAAACTCGTTGCTATTTTGAGTCAATCTCATTTTCTGTTTGTTGTTGTTGTTGTCATAACTGGTTTGGAATAATGAAGCTGAGAGATAATCAAAGGACATCTACAGAGCAAATAAGTAATTACAACTCTTTGTAATTTCATTGGCTATTTTATACACTGAAAAGCAATTTGTATTGTACATATAAATATATATATATATATATATATATATATATATATATATATATATATATATATATATATATATGTACATGTATGGTTATATATATGAATAAAATTGACAAGAGGAAAAACTATACTTAGCCGATGCATTTCATCATCTGGGGTCTTTAAAGTCCCTCAGAGGATGAAATGCATTGTCTAAGTATAATTTATGTTCTCTCTTTTATTCATTTTGTCTCTTCTACAGATATTATTATTATTTACACACACACACACACACATATATATATATATATATATATATATATATATATATATATATATATATATAAAGAAGTAATTATCCAAAGAATTAATCAATAAAGTTAATGTAATTAATGGCAAATTCACTTCGCTAACAGATCAATAAAATATCAACTTACTAACAACTCTCTGAATGACGTAATCCTTATTTTTAAAATTAGGAAATGGATTAGATGTTCTGTTACAAGTACTTTCAAAGAACTTTTTAAGAACATCTAATCCATTTCCTAATTTTAAACATTAGGATCGTTCAAAGAGTTGTTAGTAAGTTAATATTTTACTGATCTGTAAAAGGATATAATATGAATAAAGACAAAAGGAAAACTTCTCTTAGTTGATGCTTTTCGTCCTCTGATGGACTCTATAAAGGCAAATGTAAGGATTTTATTTTACAAAACGTATTTATTTATAAACAGCAGTAAAAATGTTGTTAGTGTTACAGAATTTTTAAATTACACTGTTCCAAAGCCAACAGACATGACTATAATTTTTTTAAATTAAAAGAAAATGGTTAAATTCAAAATTTTCTCTTAATTAAAATACGTAATACATAAATTAATCTCAAACTAAAATAATATAAATAATAATTATATTATAAAAAATCAAGCAGCATTTACTTACTTTTGTTTATCACACATTAAATTTCATGACTCCCTAATTTATCTTGACTTTCAGTTAGCTTGATTCATGTTTTTAAGCATTCTTAAAATTAAAATTTCTAAAAAAACATTTTTACTTCTGTTTATAAATACTTGTTGCAAAATAAAATCCTTACATTTGAAGAAATGCAAATATGCCTGAGTAGATACCACCTAAGTAGACTCCCTAGTATTCCAAGACTGATGACATTTTTTACTCTGTGTCCATATACATAGGAGTAGATGGGGTCACCTATCTCCCTGTTCACACTCTTCCATAATTTTTTTTGAATAGTAGTAGAGGTTTATCTTTTGTTTCGTGTTTAAAATTGAGTTTCTGGTTTTTCTACTTCAACTCTATACTCCTAATGTCTCTGCCTGAACTGTGAAATTTTATTTACTAATTTTTTTCCTTCAACAGGAGTAGATAGGCTTGCCTGTCATCTAGTTCAAACTCCTCCCAGTCTTTTGAACAGGAGTAAAGATTTATTCCTTGTTTCTTATTTAAAATTGGATTTCTGGTTCCTTCTAAATTCTTTTCATGCTCTTTCACTCCCAGTATCCCCTTGTATCTTAGTGGTATTATCGATTAATTGATTAAAAAAAATATACATATATATATATATATATATAAAAGAATATAAAGCCTTCTCTGTAAAATTGTTTCCATATGCCAATAATGTACTAAGTTTATAAATCCCTTGAAGGGAAACAGCATCAAAAAAATATTGCAATAGAGTGAATATTTTTGTCTGCTGGCATAAGTTATCATTAAAACAATAAGAAAGTGATGTCACAAATTGGATGATGTAGAATGTTGTCTTGAATTTCAAACTGATGTTTGCATTCACCTTTCAGCACTTTGACATTGACAGCTGGTCAGTTAATTTAAATCTGAATTAATGTTTCATTTCTGGGCTTGGGAAAAGTAACTAGAAATTTGCTAATACAAGAATATATAATAAGTCTGCATTCCCACACTGCGATGAAAAACCAATAATGTCTGGTAGTATCATAAAGTACTGCTGAGGTGTTCTGGGTCAGTAGCAACTAAACCTTGGCCCTGAAATCATGCCTGACCCCAGAGTCTTCACTGTATGAATGTTTTGTCACGCAGGTGTTATTTTTGAAACTGCATAAAATTACACACAGACACAGATACACACATATATATCTGATAGGATAAAGAACAAATAGGAAACGTTTATGAATCTAACATATTTCACTTTTATTAAAGTTTCATCAGAGAATGAGATATGTAAAAAAATTTGTTGAATTCTGATCCATATTTGATCTGTATTTGATCCCATTTCATATATATATATATAAAAGGCAGGATGTGTGTGTGTAACAAATGCACGGCCGCAATTTTTGATAGATTTGCACCAAAATTTACATGCACATGCTCTAAGTTAATGGAAAGGCCAAGACCGACTTTGCATTTCCCAACTCCCATCCATAGTGGAAATAATCGATTTTTTCATGCTTCTACAGCAGTTTTCATATAGTTTGTGGCCATTTTCTACTGGCCAGAGTGAGAGCCTATAGCTGGCTGCTACGAATAGGCAGGAAGATTCTATTGGCCAGCATGAGAGCCAACAGATGACTGACACGAATGTTTACTAGCATGCCAATTACGAGTCCTTTTTTAAAGCTGATTGTTTTGTGTTCATTTTGTTTAGTTCTTTTTTCATAACAGATTTAATGTTTAGTTTAGAGCTTAGAGAAAAATTTGCAGTGTGAGATAGGCAAGAAGTAAGGCATGTAGCAACATCAGCACAGCAAAGGGCACAGCAAAGGGCACTCCTTTAAAGGCAAAAAATATTTTTAAGTCAAATGATTACTGTATGAGTCATACGATTTTTTGAATCAAGCACGGGCAACGCGGGCCATGCTGCTAGTATATATATATATATATATATATATATATATATATATATATATATATATATATATATATATATATATATTGTATGACTAAGTAGAAAAAAGTTTACTTGTGGTGCATTTCATCCTTCAGGCCCTTAACAGACCATATGAAGTCTTAAATGACAAAATGCATCTCAATTAAACTTTTTCCAGTTTGTCATATAATTTCTCCAATGAAATATAAGAATATATATTGTTATTTCATATATTATACAAGTTTGGTTAAAGACCAATGATAATTCTTAATATGGGTTTTTTGCCATATTCACCATTTTCCTAGATTTTGCTGAAAGTTTAAATATACATTTTCTAATGTCTGAGCAGTTTTGGCTTTCAAAGAGTCAACTGTTATTTCACCTTATGATATGCAGCCCTTACTCCTACCTTATATAAATTTACAACATCCCTATTTAGCAACTCTCTACCTTGAGTGGCACTTAGATCTTGTATTGGGGTAAAAATAGTAAAATTGTGCAAATATGGTTTCAATATATCTGTTCACATAAGGAAGATTACAACAAACACACTATTTACATTATTTGGCCTATTGTCCTCATCTTTGTTTTCCATATTTATTTTGCTCACTGGTGTAGACTATTCTAATTCCATGTGCCATATCTAATGGATGTCAGTTATCTCCTGTTAATTCACCTCTTCAAGTTCTCCACTGCCTCAACCAGGTATTGAACTCACATCTCTTTGGGTCTTGTCATTGGATCTAACCAACGCCTTTATCCACTGTGTCTTTAAGGTCATCTGTGTATGAATTTCTATGACTTATAAACTTAATATCTTCATTAACCATTTTTACCAGTGCTCATATTGCAATTTTTGCTGTTTTCAATATATGTTTTTTACCAGAGCTCATATTGCAATTTTTGTTGTTGCTATTGCTTTTCTCTGGCACTCCATATTACTGGTTCCCATATTGTATTCATTTCTATGCTTGGTCTGCTCAGGAGATTTTTGTAGCCTAGCATATGCTGTGATTCCTTAAGTTTGCAAATTTTCCAACGATGTTCTTTGTCTATGATTTCAACCTGATCCCACAGAGGGCAGTGATCACCCTTTTCTCTCCATATGTGGTCAGCCATGACTGATTTTTCCACTTCCCCTCATGTTACAGCTTTACAGGCCAAAGATGAAGACAATAGTCCGAATAATGTAAATAGTATACATAATACCTCATCTCAAAAATATAGACAGATACAACAAACTCATAGGACAACTTTCACTTTCACTTTCTTAATAGGAGTTACCCACTCACAATAATTAAATAATCTATCACCAAAGCTTCCAAACATAACAGAAACAGTCTCCTTACTTTTGAAACTAAAAAGAATAATTCTAGAATCCCCTTGGTCTTTTATTTTAATTATAACATGCACAAACTTTTCCACATTTTAACTAAAGATTTCCAACATTTAAAACTAAACAATGCTATTACAGTGTAACCCGGATATAAGAGAGTTGTCAGGACCAGAGAAGAAGTCTCTTATATCCGGGTTTCTCTTATATCCGGGTTTGGTCTATTTTATATACATTAACACAGGCTCTAATTTGGGACCAGAGAAAATCTCTCTTATATCCGGGTTTCTCATATATCCGGGTCTCTTATATTCGGGTTACACTGTAGTAAATTATTTAGTGATAAACCCTTATATGTGAGGTGACAGCTCCCACAACCTTTTCAGACTTTAGCATCATCCAATATCTGCAACACATTATGTCACCAAGGGAATGTCACCTGCAACAAAATCCAATGCTTGGTCTGAAAGCACATCGTCACTCATAAAATTAGCACACATCCTAGCACTCACACAGTTTTCAAACCACCAGCTCTAAGCTGTGATAGTTCCAATCTTATATATTTATTTTTCTGTCACAAATGTGAGAAGGGGAATTATGTTGAAGAAACTGGAACAGAATTCCATCTATGGTTCAATAACCAAAAACATTTTTTTTTTACTTTCCAGTCACATTCTTTATACCATCATTGAATCTATCACTATGGCTCCTTTACATATAAGCTTATGTAAAGTGAGAGGAAGGTTAGTAAAGATACATATTAATTTTATACATGTTGATTTATATGTTTGTATGGTGGCTTGTGTATATTTACACAGTTATGTACACATATGTATGCATGTGTATTTATCAGGTCATCCCATAAGTTCTGTCCGAATTTTGAATAAAGAAAACAAGTGACCAAATGTTACATTTAATTACAGATTCAATCAACAATGTATTTTCCCTGATTATCTATGACTTCCTTCCATCTATTAACAAGCTTACTAATTCCATTACTGTAAAATTCTTTTGGTTTTGATTCGAAGAACTCACAAATGTCAGCTTCAACCTCTTCCTGTGTTACAAAAGCTGTTTCTTCCAAATGATTGTGTAAGCTACAAAACAAATGGTAGTCTGAAGGAGCAAGATCAGGAGAATAAGATGGATGTGGAATTTTCTCCCAACCAAGTTCTTCGATCTTTTGTGACGTGATTCTTGCTGTGTGGGGTCGCGCATTGTCCTGATGAAACATCACCTCTTTTTGATTCACTAAAGCAGGTCTTTTTTCCCCAAAGCTTGGTTCAAACACTCTAATTGCTGATGGTATATTTGAGCATTAATTGTTGCATTTGGTTGTAAGAATTCAAAGTGGATTATTTCTTGGCGATCCCACCAGATTGAAAGAAAAATCTTTTGCCCATGAAGTTCACTTCTCGGCTGTGGCTGGGGTCCTTCCCCTTTACCAAGCCACTGTCTATGACGCTTAACATTTCGATAAAAGATCCATTTTTCGTCGCCAGTCACAAGTCTATCCAAAAAAGGTGAAACAATTTGGCAAGAATGGAGAGAAGAGCAGATGTCAACTCGGGATTTGAGGTTGTTTTCAGACAATTCATGAGGCACCCATTTTCCAAGTTGTTGACGATGACGATGAACAGTTGTATGATTTGAACTGAGAACCACTTCCAATTCCTCAACTGATAAAGCAGGATTTTCTTCAAGGGCTGCTTCAAGAAGCTTTTCATCAAACTCAACTGGACGTCCAGTTTGATCTTCATCTTCAAGGGTGAAATCTCCATCTCTGAATTTTGCAAACCATCTTCTGCAAGTTCTTTCATTCACACATTCCTGTCCATAAACTGAGTGAATGTTTCTAGCCGCTTTGGCTGCTGAGTTTCCTTTCTTGAACTCATGAAGTATTATGTGCCTCAAATGATTCTTGGATACTTCCATGTTAGCAGGGTTGTAATCAGACAAAATTTAATTTTATTGTTCTTTGAAATAAAATTTGATCAGTTTAAATGCATCTAAACATAAACATAATGTTCAGCTCCATTAGACATTATAAAATACTCTTTAAATTTTGTTCATTTTAACAAAAAGTTAAAATTCGGACAGAACTTATGGGATGACCTGATATATATGTACATGCTTTTTCCTCTCAGTTTTTTCTTTATTTTATTAAACCCTTTTTTGTTATCAATAGATTTCCAAATTTTTATCTATATTTTATTCCTTCACTTTTTCTTGTCATTTTATTTTTATTTTTTTATTTTATTATTATATATTCCTTTTTTACCACTCATTTTTACCACTCTTTTTACCACTTCTTTTTTTTACTACTCTTTTTTCTTTCTTTCCCTTTCTCTATCTTCCTTTTCATCATATCATATTCTAAACATGGTTCCGTTTTTCTACACTCGACCACATGTCAAAAATGTCCTCTGTTTGCTTCTACACATGCATGCACCTATCAGATCATTGACTGGCTGACCATTTCAAATACACATACATGGTGTTCAATGGTTTTGCAGGCCCCCATGTCACACTGATGAAGTGTCTTTGCATTATTAATGTCTGCTGCATAAACTAATTGTTTTAAGTTGCCCTACATATAAAAATCCAAAGGACTGAGTTTAGGTGAATGTGCAGGCAATGGAACCAATTCTCCCTTACCTATCCAGCTTTAATGGTAGATGTCAGCACCTGCATTGTAAATAATTTAACTAAAATGTGCTGGAGCCCCATCATGTATGAACCACATGCATTTTCGTATTAGCAGGTGTACATCCTCTAGCAGGTATGGAAGTGTATTCAAAATAAAGACCCTGTAGACAGTTCCTGTAAGATGTGTTGGGAGAACATATAGCCCTACCAAATAGTCACCTACAATTCCAGCCCACACATTAATCATAAACTGATGCTGGTTTCTAGCCTGTATTTCAACTCACCCACAAGTGTTGGTCGTGTAAATTTGTTATTCCATCTCTTCCAAATGTTGCATCATCCATAAACAAGACTGTTGTGATGAGATAACCCAACTTCCCCATTCACGATAATGGACGGTCTGGTGGCCGATAAAGTACGACCACAGGAAACAGTAAGGAGAGCGACAAAAAGAAGGTCTTCGTTTACTAACACCATTGCGGTTAGCTTACTCCTGACTCTGTCTCTGTATTTTGACATACCTACATCCGATTATAAAATTATTATTGAAAACCACACTCGGGTTTACTTTGTTTATTATATCTTGTACGAGATATAACAGCGACTGAAGAGACAAACAACAGATCGGCAGTTTGTGCAATAAAACATTGGCAAAAGTTATCTTGTGGTGAGTGATCAGAGGGCAAAAAGCCCTGCATATGTTGCAAATGATATGGCTGCAGTACTCTCTTAAAATACCCTCTATGAGATGTCCACTTGATGTGTTCTGATACCTGGATCATCTCCAGCAGCCTGTAGAATGTGTTCTATGTGGTCTGACGTACAAGCAAATCTCGGTCTTTTTCAATCCATAGTTTGTGGCAGCACGGATACCGTCTCAGCAACATGATGATAAACAGCAGCAAAGATTGTATGCCTCAGCTGCCTTTAGTCTGGAAATGCAATCTGATACACCTGTGCAACCTTGCATTGATTACCATTCACACAGTCATATGTAAAAATCATATTTGTTTGCTCACAATATGAATATCCTGCTATTGTTAAACAGAACACTTGTCAGTTAACACACTACTACACATGTTAAATGGGGAAAACACACTAACCACAAATGTACACAAATGACAAATGTAACCTAGTCTACATGACAACACAGCACCATTTACAGTAAACTTTCTTTAAACTTAACTCAAAAGTGAAAGGATTTGCAAACACATGTTCATATGAACTTTTGTTATTTGCTTCACCAAAGTTTCTAAAATATTTTCAATACACCCTGTATATATATATATATATATATATATATATATATATGTGTGTGTGTGTGTGGGTGTGTGTGTGTGTGCATGTGTGTGTGTCTTTCACTTTAAAGTCAATTTGGCACACCATAACAAAGAAAGTAAATTCATTTCCCACTTAATCTCTTGTGTTGTGGCATTGTAACTGGCTAGAAGATATCTCTGATCATCTTCTTTTATATGCCTTTAGCACATTGTTCATCATGGCTCTCCACAACTTCCTATCTATTGTATCTCTTTACTATCCCTCCCTTAATGTCCCCTTACTATTACTGTCTGTTCTATCATCCATATATATAACCTTGTTATGTAAGTTACTCAGTGTTTGCCACTGATCCCCTTGCTTTTAGCCTCCAAGCTCAATTTTCTCATACATGTCCCAGAAATTTCAAGTGTTTCTTTCTAATTGTAAGTATCAGTTTCCTTTTGGTTCCCATTTTCCTTAAAAGTTTCCTGCTGGCCACATGTTCCATCCACAGAATTCTCAGTATCCTTCTGTAGAACAATATATCTTTTACCTTAAATCTCCTCTTCAACTGAGGTGAAATTGTCTAGCATTTACTCACATATATGAGGATTGATAATACATCACAGTTAAGTGAAAATTAATAACTGTTTGCTTCATTATTTGTGGCCCTGTGCCAGACTAATCATTGCTGAATAAATAAAAGGCACCTTCAATAAATTAAATGTTAGTAAATTAATCTTTCAAGTCATCAGTAGGGAGTTTGTTTCTAACTGGGCACAACAATATTTTAGCCTCAAAATGAAAGGCTTTTGATACTGAGCTCAATTCTATTGTAGCCCTTTGTCAGACAAAATGAAATTCAGGAAAAGTATATGTAAACTTCTCATTTGCACATATACAGATGCACATATCAATGCATATAAATTTTCTTGTAAGTATTACACATATATGCACAACTTCTTAAAGAAAAACATCTACAGATTATTTACAAATATACTTATGTAGGCACTCAAATTTGTACAAAAAGAAATTCTGTTACAAAACTCTGTGCACAAAACAATGCAATCATACATGCTTCAGGAGTGTCAGGTTCTTTCAATTTATAATCAATTTCAAACTGTTAAAATGCTACTCAAATTATTCAAATTATCCTCAGATTCTATAAAAGCTTAAAAATAATAACAATAATGATAATAATAATAATAATAATAATTTGTAATCTTTTCCTTATCTTCTTCATATCAGCTTTTTATTATTGAATGAAAACTTCTTCATTATTTCACTATTGTTATTGTTAATTCCATTAAATATATTGTGACCAATTTCAATAATCCTCTGACTTTGCTTTCTTTATTTTGACGAGGCTATCACTTTAAAGTTTAATTTACTGTTTCTTTGATTTGTATATTGCCATAATTAGTTTTAAAACAAAACACTCGGTTGCAATTTCTGCTTTTTTTAACTGCTTGTTTCAATGATGCAAAATCTTGAAAGAAAACTTTCCGCAAGTTTTCATTAAATTCTTTCATAAGATTTTTTTTAGCATTTTCTCTAGAAAAAGACCAGGTTTTCTTTTTCTGAATGGGTTGAAGAAGAATGATAAAAATTCCATTCTAAATCACTTACTATAGAAATGCATTGTGAATTATTTCACTGTGTAAATGGATGGAAAATGATTTACCATGGAACGGCAATACAGATTATTTAGTACTGAAAGATGCTGAAAACAATTTACTAGCAATTGTACACAATAAAGAACTTAGTTTAGAAATGGTTTTAGGAAAGAAATGCAGGAAGAATTATTCATTAAAAACTAAATAAAGACCATGTCTGTCATGCAACTTTAAAAGATAAATAATGAAAGCAGGTCTGAAAAACATACATTCATCTACTCCTCCTCCTCCTCCTCATCATCATCATCATCATCATCGTCATCATTATCATCATCATCATCATCATCATCAGTTCAATGGCAAGGTGTGGTTCTAGGGATGGTGAGCAGTTAATCTATTCATAATGAAAGTAATAATATTAATAATAATAATAATAATAATAATAATAATATGGCTCTCATTACTTCAGATCTTAATTTATTGGAGGTGTTATCATGTACATGGTGGAGCATGGGTAAAGGCTTGGATTGAGGAATTGGAGAGCTGAGTTCGAATTCCAGTCGAATCCATTACATTCACTTACATACTAATACCCTTGGGAAAGGTATGAATCCTCTTTTTCTCCCCCCAGCTATAGCAGGACAGAATGGGTTCTATAGCTTTGGATGGCAACTAGTCTACCACAGAAAGAAATGGCAACCTACTGCAGGAAAAAATCTGAAAGATACATGATTGCCTAAGTGTGTATCCCATATGGCACATAACTGACTAACATATACATGTTTTGTCTTGGTGACTTACGTTAGGCTACATATATATATTTTGCATATTTTCATGTCAGTTATTTGATTTTAACCAGTTAAGCATGTATCCTTGGCGGCTGATGCATTCAACATCTCTGTAAGAGTGAGAGTAACACCATGATGAGGTGTTGAGAGGGTTGTTTTTAAGTTTTAATGGATGAGGCTACTAAGTCAACTTGGGGGTCACATCTTGACACTTGGGGACACACTTAATTGGATAATATTTAATTCCAGTTTACTAGTGCCTGTATAGTTGCAAAAAGGACACTTAAAGTATGAAATAGAATGTCACTTAATAGCATCTCAGAGAAAGTATATTAGGAACTAGCAGTAGAGCCCGGCGTTGCCCGGGGATGTAACAGTAAGTGATAGATCAAGTATTGACCATCATAAAGACTGAAAAATAAAATTGACAAAGATTATTGTTTAAGGTTGACGGACATGCATGTCTTAGTTTTTTTTTTGTTTACGAATTGGTCAAACCCAAACTCAAACAAAAACATTGTTTTCAATTGTTATGAGTCTACCAATTGAATAGAATTTGATCATAAACAATTGGTCTTGTAAATGAAATTTTTAAAGCATTCTGAATGTAAAAATAAAGAAAAAAGTGTGCAAGACAATAAAAAACACTACCTGCCACCCCAAAAAGTGAAGTTTTGTTGAAATCGGTTGAAAAATGTAGGAAATCCGATCCCATAGATAAATGAACACATACACACACACACACATACACACACACACACACGCACACACACACACAACCTGGGTTTTATAATAAGTATAACTCGATATGAGTTGTCCCCCTTTCATTCTGCTGACAGAATCGTGTTTTAAAATTGATTTTGTGCAAAAACAATTGTATTTTTCCAATTTTTGGTGCTGTCAAAACCACCGCAAGGTAATTTTACGTAGTCCTGTGAAGTTTTGTTGAAATCGGTTGAAAAATGTAGGAAATATATAAACGTACAGACACACACACATACACACAATCAGCGTTTTATAATAAGTAAGATTAACTATATAAGACCAAAGTCACAAATGTCTGCTTTGTAGAAACATTACTGATAATACGTGATTGTACTAATTTAGCTCAAAGTATATGATTGGAATTCAACCATACAAGTCAGTCTTACAATTGGCTACTGGGTAAAATATCATCATCATCATCATCATCATCATCATCATCATTACCACCACCACCAGGCGAAAGAACTTAAAATTTAAAAGTCATAAAATATTAGGAATAGGAAAAAGTTATTTGTTTGGCTACAAAATCCTTTTTGCTTTTACTACCACTTAGAATGATCCTGCATTTCGTCAGTTGATTCAATACTATCATCAAAGAGAATGTCATCCTCATTGCTTTCCTATCACTTCAGAAAGCAATCAGACATTTCATTATTGGATCCAATAGTATGATCAAATAGAATGTCATTCTTATTGCTTTCCCTATCACTGCTGAAAGGAATCCGATATTTACACATTAGGAAATGGACAAAGTCCGACAATTACTTTAACACATTTTTAATTTTATGTTTAACGATCTTTTTATAGATACAAATATTTAAGTAAATGCTCTGTTTATAATAAACAGTATTAAACAACATTTACCGGCCTGAATGTCCAAAAAATTTTCACAGAAAATATTCGTCCTCTGACAGGATTCAAACCTGTATCCTATACGAAATTGACGTGACTTTAACTGATTTGGCCACAGAGGAGTGTTCGGCCTTGCTAACCAAACACTCATCTGTGGCCAAATCGTCAAGCTAAATGATGTTTTCCTCTTCTTCTCCCCCCAGCTATGGGTAAATAGCAGGACAGATATATATATATATATATATATATATATATATATATGTAAGTTTGCATCTCTCTGTCTTTTCTGCAACCATAAATTCTATGCTAACAGTTTCTTTTCTCACACTTCTTACTTGTGGAATTCCCTTTCAGCTCCATACTCTCCCTTCAAATTTAATCTGCAAAAATTTAAATACAATGTCAATCACTATCTACTGACCCTGATTACTCTTTTCTCTTCCCACTCATTATTAATGTTTGTATTCCTAATTCTTCCACACTCAGTAACCTCTTGTGTCTTAGTGGCTTTACTGCCTTACTTGAGGTGAAACCAATTAAAAAAAATATATAAAGTTTACTTGAAATCAGTTCAAATAATGTATATATATATATATATATATATATATATATATATATATATATATATAGAATTATAACTGACAAATATTCAAAAGTGTCTCACAACAGAGTGACATTTTACTTTAATGCACAAACCTCTTTTAAAATATCTCTGCCAAATATGCATAGACAACTCAGAAAAATACTTCACCCTCCCAAAAGCAAATGCATTCAAATCTATGCACATTTAAACATAAAAAAAAACATTGGGGGAATTCACAAAGTAACATTTTCATGTAAGTTTGACCTAAAAGTTAATTCTGTGTTTGTCATTGAATGACATTACAAGCATTTACAATTTTGTTAAAAGCAAAAGAAAATGTGCTTATGTAATATTGGTACTCCTCTATGGCAATGAATGGTGGAAAATTTCTTCACGGATGAAGAAGAAACATGAGACAACAGAAATGGTGTTCTACAGAAGGATGCTGAGAATAATATTGCACTGAACCTGTGAGCAATGATGCAATTGTAAGGAAAATTATATTTAAAAATTCTAGAACTTATTCTGAGGAAAGTGGGCTTGGAGAATTTGACACTCACAAGTCAAGAGGGACAGAGCAAAGTAGCAAAGAATCTAGCTAATGAGCTTGTCTCAATGGTCGGCACAACTGGGACAAGGAGGGATAGCAAAAAATGAAACATTACTCAGAGCAACAATGCAAAGGAAGTTGTGGAAGACCATGATAGCCCATGTCTTGAAGGGATGTGGCACATAGAAGAAGATAAAGAAAGATTTTATTTGCGAGAACTGCCATATTAGCACATGTTTTTTAAAAAATTATCAAAATTTATATAGTTTTTTTTTTATTGATTCTAACATTGCAGATGGAAGAATAGTGGAAATATTTTGGGCTTATTATGCTTTTTAATTTATATCAGAATTTTTTAAATGTGGGATTATCATTATTATATACCCTTCTATTCAGGTTGAATTCTCACCTTCCTTGTACTCACAATGTTTCAACTATTGTACTCATTGGTTTTCTTCAGGTTATTATCATAATCTGTATAGTTCTTAGGATTTTGAAGCAATCCCTTTATTCAATTCACAGGGTAAAATGTCTTCATTCTGGTTTGCATGCTATCTCATATCAGTTAAAAAAGAGCATGCCATAATGAAAAAAAGTCCGTAAACTTGATAAAAACAAAATTTTATCATTAAAATGTTTGTCATTATTAAGAGGAAGGCTAAAGAATTTTTTGATTACATTTTATTACATTTTTTAATCCTTTCTAGCACATTTGAAATTTGTTTCAAAATATTGTTTTTCCTGCATCAGCAGATGGGCTAGAGATTACTATAGGGATTTTTAGTGTCTTTTTTGAAATTAAAACACATTATGTTGGAAATTCTTGCAAAAATCAAATAATTGTCAAATTTTAATGAAATTTTCAGAACTTATTCCCAAATTTGTTTTTCCGAAAATCTTGGTAAAAATATATTTTTTTACATGTTACCTGCCACTTACTTAATTTTATGAAATTTTGAGAAATTAAAATTTCAGCTTCTTATGTATATAGTTAAAATCAGTAGATTGGAGAATTTAAATCATCAATTTGTTTTTCATCAAACAGAAAACACCATTTACCAAAAATCTGCTCTGAATCATAAAATAAAAAAAATGCAATAAAACTGTGATATTATTTCATTAGAAAAGCTTTTAATTGCTTTTATAAATAAAATAATAGCACAATATTGTTTTAAGTTAAAATTTTTTTCAATCAATAATGAATTTTTACAAGAATTGTTTAATTTCTTTTAATTTTAATTAGAAAAATTTATTAAGTTTTAAATCTTTCAAAATTCTGTATTAATTTCAGCCTTGTAGATGATATTATTAAGTGAAAACTATATTTACTAATTATAAATGGAAAAGCCTCAAATACTAATATTTTTAAAAGAATTCTGACGTATGTCTATAAATGTGCCAATTTGTGTAAGTATGGACAACTATACACAACATTATCAAAAAATAAGAACGATAACTATAGTAAATTTAAAGTTAACATTTCTAAAATGTTAGATTATGGAGAATATTTTACCAAATTCTGAAGATTAGTGAGTACTTAAAATTTATATAAAAATGGCACTCATGATTTTTTCAATTATTTTTGACAGATAAAGTCTTTGTAGAACAACATTAGATTTCTCATCAGGCTCTCAACACATCCACACAACTACTGTCAGGTTAAAAAGTGCATTTCTGAAATATTTTAAACTTAAAGTATATAATATTTGTTTCAAATCAAATTAATTATACTTTAAATCAGTTACTATTCTTTAAATAAAATTTCCGAAAAGTATATTTCATTTTTGGAAGATATTTCAATACAGATGACTAAAAATGAGCACTAATCATTTATTTTAGCAAAAAAAAAAAATACTTCTGGGCTATCTGACCCAGAAATTTAACTCACAATTGATAGTGAATCAGATATGTTTTAAGCCATAGTTTCCAAGTAAAAGTGATGTGGGAAGAAAGTTGGAGAGTACAAGTATTGAATTGTTGGGAGTACAATGACCAAGATGAAGATTCTGACATGTTTTGTAAGATAGACATGGTCATTTTTATGCATTTTTTTCATACATTTCTTTTTTAAACATGTTTCTGCTCATTTCTGAACTAAGATCATTATTATCAAAAATTGCTAGTAAATCATTAATAGGATTTTGGTGGTTCTACACATGAGTGTACCAAGACCCACCATCAATAAAATATACTTTCCGAAACTTTATTTGAAGAATATTGGCTGATTTAAAGTATAATTAATCTGATTTGAAACAAATATTATTTACTTTATGTTTAAAATATTGCAGAAATGCACTTTTTAACCAGACTGTAGCTGTTTTGATGTGTTGACAGCTTGATGGCAGATCTAACGTTGTTCTACAGAGACTTTATCTGTAAAACATAACTGAAAAAAATCATGTGAGTGCCTTTTTTATATATTTTTTAAGTACTCAGTAATCTTAAAAATTTAGCAAAATATTCTCCATAATCTAATGTTTTATTGAATTTTAGTAATGTTGACTTTAAATTTACTATTGTTATTGCTCTTATTTTTTGATAATGTTGTGTATGATCATCTGAACCTACAAAAATCAGCACATTTATGCACATACAAAAAAATTCAATATTCTTTTAAAAATATTGGTATCTTCAGTTTATTCTTTTCTCTTTAAAAAAGTTAAAAATGCAACTGAAGTGCAAAAAAGATGTTGTAAATAATTGAATATATTTATATTAAAGAAATTTACAAAGATTTTGACTGAAGATTTCTTATTAAACAATGTTTCATGTTTAGGTAGACCAGTTCAAATTGAAAGTGTGTAACTGAAGACATTGTTTGAAAATAATCAATGTTATCTTACACATAAAAGAATGCTAACCTATCTATGATAATATGCAAATTAGATTTAATATAAGTGGGAAGGTTTCTACTCTCTGGAGGGAGTTATCTTTTCTTGACTACACTGCATACTTGTGAGAACTTTACATGACACAACAACATGGTACCGATGATAGGATATCTAACCTCATTAGAGGATCCTGAGCGTGTTGAGTTTTAGATGAGATGTTTTGCAGTATTGGCGAGAGTCAAGAAATTGAGAGACAGGAAGTATAGAAGCAGTGTAAATGAAGTAACAGATTTATTTCTAGCACCAGTGGGTTGTGAAGCCATAAAAAAGATCTCCGTAATGATCTAGCTGAAGATGTGAGAAAACTTGACATTTGAAGAAATTGCCAATATTGTACATGCAAATGTACATTCAAAAAGTAACTGGTCATAGCTGAGAGGACAAAGTTTCTTGAAATCAGGCAAAACCAGGATGAAACCATTAGACAGTACATTCACAGGATAAAAGAAGCATTGAGGTACTGTGAATTCGAAAAGTTGGGTACAGGACTGATGTTTATAAAAGAAGAATTAATATAGTTAAGACTAACTGAAGGACTGTATGACATCTTGAGTAAATGCAAAATTTTGGAACAGCTTTAAATCCACAATATGAATATTGAAATGAGTTTTGGATTTTTACTGCAGCTAGAGTTAATTCAGAGATTTAGTACCCCTAAAACGAACAAGGAGACATACAGTATTACGGAGAGTTGATTTAAAAGTTATTTTTGCAACAAAGAACATGAGATGAACAGGTTTAAATGCTCTGCTTTTGGAAAGGTGTGTTTTAAGAAGAAAAACCATTTCCAGTGAGTATGCAAATATAAAAGAAACGGTAGAAGTGTAGAAGATAGATCCTCTGACGGGAAATACTGAGATTTATGAAGTAAAAGTGTAAGATAAGAGTATGGAAAAGGTAAAAATAAATAGAATAACTGAACTAAAGCAAGTGGATACAGGTAGTGATATAATGTTAATAGCCAAGAATTTGGGGGATAAAATAAGAAGACCAAAATTAAGGAGGACCAATCTACAATTGAAACAGTTTGACAGGTCAGTCATTAAAACACTTAGATGCTTTGTGGGAAACTAAGACTCAAGGTAATAGTTATGGAGTGCATAAAAGATCATGGTCTTTTGGGGATTGATGTATTAAAAATAGAAACCTCAAAGTTAGTTAATTGCATGAAATTAGAAGAATCTGAGATTGAACTTTTAAAGGATTACAAAGCAGGTGTTCAGCTCAAAGAGAATAGCCAACCAGTATATTTTCAGTCTCATAAAGTTCTGATTCATCTTTTGCCCGAATCTTAATAAAATGATTGAACAAGGGATATTGGAGAAGGTCCTCTAGGGAGGTAGCAATTAGGCTTCTCCAATTGTTGCCTTACGTTCAACCAATAAAGATTTAAGAATTTGTTGTGACTAGACATGGTGGAGTAATGGATAGTGACTCAGATTGAGGAATACGAGAGCCAAGTTCAAATTCCATTTGAATCCTTTACATTCACTCACGTGCTAATACGCTTGGCAAAGGTATGAATTCTTTTCTTCTCCCCCCGCTATGCATAAATAGCAGGGCAGACCAAGTTCTACAGCTTTGAATGGCAACTGGTCTACTGCAGAAAGAAATGGAAACTTACTGTGGGAAAAATCTGCCTCGTCAGTCATGTATTGAAAGATACATGATCACCTAAGGGTGTATCACACATGGCACATAACAGACTGACAAAGTTGGTGTAAATTACCAGATCTTTTAAGATGCCTTCTCCTTGACAAATACTGGCATGAAATTTTTTGCCAAGATAGTTCTAGAATCTGTGTATAATTAGATAAAATTTGATGACCATTTTCCAGAAGTCACCATGATGAACACTCCTAGAGGTTTTCTAAGGTGGACTCATCCGTTGTTTGGAATTAAAACATCCAGCCACATATTCCCAAAGGCTTTTGAGAATGTTTTGGAAGGAGTAAAAAAAATTGTCTATCAGGACAGCAAAGGTAGTGGTGCTTGTACTGGGGAGGAACTAAAGAATAAAACAGAACAAATTGAGTAATGCAGGCATGATAATTAATCACAATAAGTTTAAATTAAATTGCTTGAAAATTTCCTACTTAAGATATCTAATATCTAAAGATGGGATCTTGCCAAATGACAGACATATTAACAAAATATCAGAAATAAGTACACCTAAAAATAAGAAACAGTTAGTGTCTTTCTTGTGTCTGACTAAATTTTATAATAAATATATACCTCAATATAGAGACATGATTGAACCTTTAGCAAACATGAGAAAGAAGAATAATGAATTTCAGTGGACTGAAAAACAGGAGGTGGCCTTCAAAAAGTTAAAGGAAGCAGTTAGAAACACGCCAGTAGTTAAGGTATTTGACCCAATGAAAGAACTCTAACTATGCTAGCGAACATACCATAGCAGTGATCTTATCACAACAGGAACACCCTATTATATATTTGTCTAGAAAGTTAACAGCAGCAGAGACAAATTATTATAACATTAGAAAAGAAGTGCTGGCAATTGTCTGGAGTTCACCTTCGACCTGAGGAAAGAATTGCTTAAAGTCATGTTGTCCAGAATTTTGAGTTGGGTGATTAAGATTATGGCATTCGATTTCAGCATTAGGGAGTGCCATTCCACATGTAGATGCATTGTCAAGATTGAATTTTAATACCCAGAATGTTGAAACAAAGGAATAATGATTTGAATCCTGAGAAAGTACAATTTGTAGTGCGAAATGACTTAATACAGTAATATTAACAAAAACTGGACAGGGCGTGTTAGCTCATGAAGACCAGTTTAAATTGCGAAGATAGCTGGAAGATATTGAAATGGAAGCAGAGCCTGGCACTGAAGAGTGGGATCAGGATTATCACCAAGAATAGGAGAGTGAAGGGGAGGGGATAATGAGTGTGTCTTGTAATAATAAGGAACATGAGGAAGATTGAAATGAAGAAAATCTGGTAAGACCGAGATCCCCCATAAAGAGGAATCCAGGCATTCACCATGAGACAAGCAGTACATCTCCTGGAATGGTTTGTAGAAGTAGCAGATTTACCAAGGGCATAAAACTGCTAATGTTCCTGGAGATGTGGTGATATGCAAATTAGATTGTATATAAATGCGAAGGTGTCTACACTCGAGAGGGAGTTATCTTTCCTTGACATGTGAGAACTTTACAAACCATAACACTATCCAAAAAAGGCTTAAATAACTGATTCTTAACCTTTGTCCTTGTCTGCATCTTTTTCAAACCCCCAACCAATTCTAGCACCCGTTTCTAGAATTGATAAAAAACAATACTGATCTCATATGTAAATAACAAAATAATTGACTATAACTTCAGTTTACATCAACTGTCTTTCATAGTTTATAAACTTACCCAGCAACAATTAACGCATATTTTCATATAATTCAAATTATTTTCTGAATATATTAACAAGGTGTGAAATATATCTATATATACAAATTTGCACCATTCCCCATGCATATATAATTATATGTAAGTACAGACATAATTCAACAATATTTAAACATCACATTTGAGCAAACATATCTTAAAAATATTTGAGCAAACATATCTTAAAAATATTTGAGCATTAGTTCCACTCTTTATCAAAACAGACTTCACACTGCAATGTCTCTAACTTTACCACAGTTTTACCAGCAATTTCTGCACATTTTTTCCTAAGTATACATTTAAGCTATTATAATGGTTACCATTGGTAAAATTTCTACAATGTAAACTTTTATGTCAGATCATCAAACACTACACTAGATTTTCTTTAATAAACCAACCCCAATGATTTGGTATCCTCACACCCAATACTGCACTCTTAGTAGGTGTGAGCACCTCTGGTTAAGAACCACTGGCTTAGCTGAATCACATGTCTAAAATCATCTGCATCAGCTTGTTATATATGGTTTGGTTATAGTTACTTTGATATATAATATATAGATGACATAATTAAAAAAAAATGACCCCTAGCCTAATAGCTAAACATAATGAAAATGTTCTTTTTTTTAAAAAAAATTAATGATAAAAAAAAATGGATACATTACAGCATGTCATGCAAGGGTAAACGAAACAAAAAAACTGGTCTTCTTTCCAAATATTTTATGTTTATATGCTGGGAATGGAAGAGAATTCTTTACAAAGACTTCTTTTCAGAGAATCAACTTATTCTTTCAAACTTGACTCACCCCAGATGATAACATTGCACTCAATGTTACATCAGACCCTCAAAATTTTCAGGTGCATCAGGCGGTCGACCTGAGAGATGACCACCTAGCTAGGGGTAGAGATCTACACACCACATGTTACTGGTTACCTACTTCATGTAATCATGTGGTTGACTCTTCTGCACCTTGGATGTGCACATATTGGAAAAACTGTATGACAGGTAGACATATAAACACCAACTGAAGAAAGAGAGTCTTATATCATAAATGTCCTGCTCCCAATTATACAAAATAAAATTGACAAATAACAAAATGTGTCTTGATCTAGTTAATAAAAAAAATGCATATGTTCTATAATATTGCTAAAGAACTTGTTTAATGAAAAGAATTTCAATTCCCTGAAAGACTGCAAAAAGTAACTGGAGCAGTTCTTTGTTGATAAAGATGAAACCATTCTAAGGAAGAACTGCAAATTTGGAAGAAAATAAGAAATATGCAGATGGCAGGAGATAGAACAAAATTAAAAAAAAAACTGTTGAAAATAAGAAATATATATTTTATTTTGACATAATAAATAAAAACTTTTATGTTATGACAGAGTATTGAAAAGATCTCAGCCTAACCTATTTTCCAAAACCTGAGCAGTATTTTGACTGATTCTATTAGTTAACCAAATATGGGTATCCACTAAAAATAACTAATAATTTTAGGTAATAAAATCTGTTGGATTAATAAATAAAAATCCTTCATTTCTTTAGAAACTGTTTTGTTTACATTAAGATATGAATCTGAGCAGATATGTATATTTTGAGAGTCTGGGAAAGTCTTCCTTTATTAGGCAACTTTGCTTTATCAACAACATGCATACATATTTATATAAAGAATAACATAGCTCACAAAAGAAGAGAAATAGAAAATTATATTTACATATATACAGTTAACTTAAAAAAAACATTTGTACTTAGTGTATTGTCTATGATCATGTGCAGGATGTGCCACGTGGTTGTGTGAAATTAAGCAATTGGCCCAGAGAAAGAAATCTCCTTTTGCAAAGACAAGTCTTGTTGCTTTTGCTACTACATTCTAGAGCCAAAAGAGAGTGAGAGGATTCATGTCATTTTTTCATACTGTCCTGAATACAATGTTAGCTAATTGGTACTTTGGCAGAAAAGGTGGAGTAATCCTCACAAAATCTCTGAAGAGAACATCAAAGAAAATACACGAATATATGATGCAGGCATTAGTTGACAAGTGTTCATCATGATTAACTATGAAGAAGTGATACCCAATTTCCAACATGAATATTTCAAGATCCAAAATGCTGTATCGTTTAGGAGACTTTCAATGGTATCAACACCTAAAACCATTAATCCTATCCATGATCTTATTTTGTCTAATTGATGATTCTTAGTGAAAAGAATTTCCCAGGCACAAGAAATATCTAAGGAATACATTTGGTTTATAATTTATGAGTAGTTCAGTATTCAGAATGCCAACCTGAAACAAAATCAAGTGGACACTTCCAATATGATTTTGTATAATTACAGTAATGCTTTTGGGAAGGACTTGTCACTACTGATGAAAAATTGTTCCCCTAATAGGATTTGGGCATGAAACAAAAGTTGATGAAGTGTTGTTATTTGGGTTTTCTACCATGGCTTTAGTAATTCATGGCTTAAATGTCATCTGGAAAGGTCATGGGAATGGATTATAATGAAAGTATTTTGATTGTTAAACTCCTTCTGGAATTGACTCAGATATATGATTCTTGCCAAACCTGCAAACTTTATGGAAAGACACTGAACAAACCAATAGTAAGCATCCTTATGGCCAGCAGATTCAATGAGAAAGTAGCATTGGTTTGAAGATTTGGAGAGGAAAATACATCCTTCATATATATGGTGGATGTTTTCACTAGAATTAGTGCATCAGTATTTATTAGAAGAAAAACTCCAAAGGAAATTATAGAAGATATCCCGTGCCCCTAAAATGGTTCAAGTTCGGGAATCATGGAAGGAATTCTTTGGGACAATGGAGGAGAATTTATTAATGATGAAATTCATGAGGTGGCAAGTATGCTTAGCATAAAGATCTCAACTCATGGAGCAATAGGTTGTGTGAAAGGCATCATCAGATTACTGACAGAATGCTAGAAATTCTAGTAGAAGAAAATCCTCATGCTTGGGCAAATGTAGCAAAGAATTCTTTGCAAGATGTGGAATGGTTTCAGAAGCTATCAACTTGTTCTTGGTAAGAATCCAAATTAGTAGAAACATAATGAAGATGAATACCTTAAAGCAAAAGAAAAAGAGATTTAAAGATTAACAGACTGACATTTATGCTGATGATGATGATGATGTGGGGCAGACATGCAATTCCACTAAGTGGATGATAAATGTTTGTGTATTGATGTTGGCTCAATCAAGGAAATGTTGAACAAGAAGGAAATAGTCAAGATTCAATGGATTCCTAGAAATAAAATGATTGCCAAGGGGAATTAACTCAACATTGGTGACTGAATATTTGAAAATAGTCAATGACAAATATAACTCTAACTTGCTAGTAAGATTAAAGGAGGCATTGAACGAAAACTGACCATGAGGAAACTGTGGAAAAGCGCTATCTTGTAGACAGGACAATACTTTTGTTTAACCCTGCGTTAGTCAGATGGGATGTTTTTTATTCCAAATTTTTAAAGTATTTATAATTCCTAGTTGGCAATTGGTTTCCTTTTGCTCCTTCCCTCTACTCTTCTGACTCAGTGTGGGTGGGTAGAATGTGTTGGGGTGCGGTTGTAACTCAGTTGTCATGGGAGGCAGATGCTAGGGGGCTATCCATTTTCAGAAATTCGGGGTGACTAACAGAAGGTTAAATGGCTGTTTTGAAGAATTTTGAGTTTACTCATTAGAACTCTTTTTCACTACTTGCTGTTTCTAAAGTTTAAAATGGAAATAAATGTTCTAATGGTTTGGAGCAGCAGAGCATTATTGCAAAATTCAAATATCAGAATTTTTCTTGAAGAAACTGGAAAAATAAGGGTCTAAGGATTTTGAACTTTGATTCAAATATGCAGAATAGCCTTAGATCATTCCCCCATTGGGCAGGACAAGAACATTTCAACATTTCTTCATATTCTGTAATATTATTCATGTGTTGTGATTTTAACAACACCAAATATAACTGAAATATTTTTAAAAATATGTAAGTTAAAAATAATTGGAGCCCTTCACAGGATTAGCTGTTAACATAAATTCATATTCAAAATGTTAACACCTTGCTTCACATAAATATATGAATCTGTCTTTCATAACTATAAGTCTACCCTTCATCCATGCTTAGAATATTGCTGCCATATATTGTTTAGTACCTTGAATTCCTTGATAAAATCCAAAGAAGAATCAGCAATATTATTGGTCCTGATTAGGCACCTCAGCTTCAATCCAATCCCACCACTCTAAGGTTGACTCTCTGTGCTTTTTCTATAAACATCTTCATGTTAAGTGATTTGATCAGCTCTTCGCTATGGTACCTAAACTTTTTTAATTTAAGCACAGTACTAGACTGGCATCAAAAACTTATCCTTTTATAGCTGAGCTGGCTAGATGTAACCATAAATTCTATGCTAATGGTTTTTTTTTTTTTTGCATTTCTTGCTTTGGGAACTCCCTTCCAGCACCATGCTTTTGAGACAACCTTAATTTGCAAAAATTTAAATGCAGTATCAATCGCTATCTACTGTCCCTCTGATTCTCTTCCCATTTATTAACGCTTCTGTTCCTAATTCTTTCACACCCTGTAAGCCTTTATGTCTTAGTGGCTTTACTTCCTTGCATGGAGTGATACTGTTTATGAAAAAAATCCTTCCAAAGTTGGGTCAAGACACAAGCTGAAAAAAGAAAATATGATTTGAAGACAAAATAAGTTCAGAATAAAATCTGCTGATAATTGGACTAAACTTCCATGAAACGCAGGGTAATTTTTTATTGTTTTCTTACAGATTATAAGAATATTATTCATAATATACTTCAAAAGTTGCCCTTGTGCTCATTCCAACTAAAGAACACATTAGAAATGTTGTACTTTATGAGTTTCATAAAGGTGTCAATGCAGATTCAACAGAAATATCTAGCTTGCTTATGTGGCCAAAAAGTTGCTGGAGGTGGAATTTCTCATTTCAAAATTGGCAATTCTAGTCTAGAGAACAAACCAAGTGAGGATCATGTAAGGGGACTTAAATCAGAATATGTAGAAGCTGCTGTTACAGCAAATATTGCCACTATGGCGAGGGAATTCAGTAAGAAATTTAATATGTCATATGACAGTCCAACATGAATTAAATAATATTGGAAAGGTTTCAGTGTTTGGAAAATGGGTTACACATTACCTGTCTCCAAAGAATCTCCGACATGTGGACTGTTGCAAGTCATTGTTTACAGGATAATTTCAAGCTTATTTTTTGGACAGGCTTGTTACTGGTGATGAGAAATAGATCTTTTACCATAATGTTAAGTGTAGTCGTCAGGGAATCAGTTGCAGAAACAGACTTGCTCAATAAATGAGAGAACTTCATCCAAAGATCATGTTGAGTGTATGGTGTCGTATTGAAGGAATAATCTATAATGGACTGCTAGATAATAATCAAACAATCAAT
Organism: Acanthosepion pharaonis; assembly: GCA_903632075.3. Taxonomy (NCBI): domain Eukaryota; kingdom Metazoa; phylum Mollusca; class Cephalopoda; order Sepiida; family Sepiidae; genus Acanthosepion; species Acanthosepion pharaonis. Next base: position 1,514,633 of record CAHIKZ030000413.1, read on the forward strand.
ACTGATTTCTAACACCAAGAACTTCATCACCTGAAAGCTGCTTTGAACAGAAAATGTCTCTTCTTAGTCAACATAAAGCGGGTATTCCTCCATCATGATAATGCCTGTTCTCACACTGCCTGATTGTCTAAATATCTTTTAGAAGAGCATGGTTGCTTCATCCTTCATATTCTCCTGAAAACCATACCATGGGTTGACCCAAGCCTTTTCAGTGACACTGGATAGACGATGACTGTTCTAGCACAGTCACAAGTGTTTGTGCATGCTGGTATTGTTCAGATTGTTGATCACACTTGATAACATGCTCTCTCCCAGAAACTCTAACTAAGGTCTGTTCAGCATAGTTGCATTATAAACCACTGGTGGGCTCTGTGGATGTTGAATAAACACAATTATGGCTGAGCAGGCGTCTGCAATAGGGATTGGCTAACTGCCTTAGTAGACAGGTATCCTTGAATACAAGTGGCCAGCTATTAATTATATATATATATATATATATTTTATATTATAAATTAATTGATTTAAAATATGGTTTTATATATATATATATATTTTATATATATATATATATATATATATATATATATATATATATATATATATATATATATATATATATATATATATATATATATATATATATATATATATATATATATATATGATTTAATTATCTTAGGGATCCTTTTGCTTTCCATCAGAATAGCTGATGTTAATCTCTATGAGAGCAAATAATTGAGCCTTCTTGGTTTCATGCTTTCCACAGACATGAAGTAGAATGATTATATTGATTCTATTGCTAGGTCTGCTGCTACGAATTTTGGTTCTCTGTGTCATGCTAGACAATATTTCTTGCCTGAATTCATCTCACAGATTTATGTCTACAATTTGTCTGTGAATTGAATATTGTTGCCACTTATGGTTTTGTGATTCTGATTCATATAGATAGATGGCTACTCTATACATGAACACATATACATGTGTATCATGTTGGAATGAAGGTTCTGTCTGATTTTATCATCTATTTTACAAATGAAGATACTCATGCTTATAGAAAATATTTAAATACAGTAGAAACCAAAAATTCCAGATGTTGAGTATTGAAGGTAATGTTTAAATTCAAGGAAGAAAAGGCTGCTATGGCAATCTTAAAATTTTTAGAGTTTAGGATACAAAAGGTAGTTTTTAACATTGATTTATTTTCATTTAAAGTGTAAACTGAATACATAAATTTACAGAAAATATTGACAACTAATAGTAATGAAAAACTTTGTGCTAAACAAATATTATAATTTGTGAAAAACTAAGACACCTTATGAAATGTTTAAAAAATTATGAAATATCTTATTCACAAATTTCAGGAAGTCTAGATTATTCCTACACACAAACCATTAGTGGTCCGCTGTCAGGCTGCTGATGGCAACACTAGCGGTTCTCTAGTGGCAGCTACTGGTAGAGCAACAGTGGGCCTTTAGCAGTCTGCCAGTGGTAATATTACGAAGTGGAACACATGGTGGTCCGACAATGAGCCACTAGCAATAAACACTAGTGGCATGCTGCCCAGTGGCAGATTGGTGGCTTGCATGTAGGGATGCTATGTTCAGATTTGGTGAATTCTATTGTATAATCTCCATTGCTTCCTAGAATTTCTTCCAATCTATCAACAAATTTTTAGGTGCTATATTTGTAAAATTCTGTATGTATTGATGTAAAATATGAGACAAACATATATTCACCCTCCTCTCTTGATGTCAAACACAAAAGTCATCCAAATGGCTCTGCGAACTATTAAACAAGTGATAATCAAAAGGATAACATCAGGAAGTCTCTATCCTGACAAAGTGACCATGCTGAGATTTGAACCCAGGTCTCATAGAAAGTGAATCTTCTAACTACTCTGCCATATATATATATATATATATATATATATATATATATATATATATATATATATATATATATATATATATATATATATATATATATTTTTTTTGTTTAAAATATGATTCCTTCGCTACATAAGACTTCAATTCAACTTAATTTTAATAATTATTTGGATGGTTTCAGCTCTCGTTTTTGAAACATGAGAACTCTTATGTAGTGAAGGAATCATATTTTTAAACAAAAAAATATTTTAATAAAGCTCTACTTCTGTATGGAGCACTGTCTTCTTAAAAATAAAAACAAAAATACTAAGGAACTCTGGATTATGCACCCAACGTGTTCTTTTCTATTTTCTGCATACCTGCACACTTATACAAATATAATATATATATATATATATATATATATATATATATATATATATATATATATATAAAGTACAAAGACTAATAATAAAAATATTATTAATACAATATAGTATACAATATAATATTAGTACAAAGACTAATAATAAAAACATTTATTTTACATAGTAAATATTTATTTCTAATAAAATCTCTTTCTTTAGCAATGAACTCATTACTATAGCGGATATCAATTACATCGATTAAAGATTATACAGTGAAAATTTCAGATCAAAATTCAGTTAATATCTATGTGATAACCGTGTATTTACTGATGCACCCTCATATATGATTAAGCATATCGAAGACACATAAATTATATTTAGGAAGTAAACAGCTTTAAATATTCATTTCCTATTCAACAACATTTTTCCATCAATATAGAAAAAATTAGTAATTTTCCACAAATTAATTTTTAAGAATGTTCAAAGACATGTAATAAAAAGCCAAGTGAACTTTAAAGACACTTCTAAGATTTCTCTAACATTGTGCATAATCTAACACTAGAATTTTTGCATCATCCTAATATATATATATATATATATATATGTATGTATGTATATATATACACATGTATACATAAGGAGAAACATGTGTATGTAAGTGTGTGTTTGTTCTTAGCCAAAGGAATTTATGTCACCCTAAGCCCATAAATAGTGAAAAGCACTCAAAATAAACAAGAAACATAAGCAAGACAAGAAGGGGCCATAAAAAAAGAGCAAAGAATATATTGAAAGTGAAAGTGAAAGTAGCAAAGAAGGCCAGGAAATTGCAGCAGGCCATAAATATTCATAGGCTTATTATCTGTTTGCAAAAGATTGCACTCAACTTAGAGTGTCCATAAGGGTGACATGTCAGCCTTTACAGAAGCAATGAGGAAGTGGTAGTCGTAGATATTTCAAATTGAGATAAATTGAAAAAAAATAAAGAGAAAAATAAAAATAAAAAGTGAGAGATTGGATAAAAAAAAAAGATAAAAGTAAGGAACAACCAATAAAAATAATAATGCCAAAAATGATTATTTTATCAATAAACTTAGACCAGGTGATAATAGGTTTATTGCAACAGCAACAACACAACATTAAAACTTATTTTCACTTTATTAATAAAATAATTATAACAAGAACATCATACATTAAATAACAATAATTATATATATAATGGCCATCTTCTGTGTGCAGAAATGCTTGATTTAATTTCTTTTTCCTAATTTTCAATGCATTGAATACAGATTGAGTATTGAGACTTGCCAAAACAAATTTTTACTAAAAATGATAAAATTCAGTGGTTAAATCATCAAATTTTGCTGAGTCGCACTGGTGATTTCCATTTATTCAAACCTTCCAACAGCTAAACAAGATACCAGTGAGTACAATCTTAAGAACATAAAATATGCAGATGGTTCTGTGTTGACGGCAGACAGAGAAAATAAACTACAGTAACTCCAAGGTAGTAAAGGGAAGCAGAAGAAAAGACTAACTATCAATTGTATAAAGACAGAATGAATGGCTGTTAGTGAGAGAGAGAGAGAGCCCAACCAAGCAAATACAGAAATATAACTCTGTGGGAATTGTTTTAAAGACAAAAGAAAATGTGGTACTAAAATCTGAAGAGACGTTGTAATAGTGAAAGATGCTTTCCAAAGCTAAACAAAGTATTAAGAAGGAGGAAAAATTCACTATAAACAAAGAAAAGAGGGTTGAACTGCTATGTAGTATCAGTACTTCTGTATGGCAGTGAATAGTGGACGATTTTCTCACAGATGAAGAAGTGACTTGAGACCAAAGAGATGAGGTTCTACAGAAGGATCCTGAGAATGCCCTGGTTGGTAAATCATAGCAACAAGGAAGTTTTAAGGGAAATGGAAACAAAAAAGACGCTGGTATTTAAACTCAGAAAGAGATATTTGAAATTTCTGCAACACAATGTAGAAAGAGGACTTGAAGAATTTGACACTCACAGGACATACAAAAATCAAGTAAACCAGCTAAAAATCTAGTGTAAATGTATGGCAGAACAAATACTGTGAGGGACAGTTAGAAGACAGACACTGCTTTGAGATACGGAGAATAGGAAGTTGGGAAGAGCTATGATCACCCATATCCTTAAGGGACATAGCATAAAAGAAAAAGAATAAATTGCACAGTTTAATAGATATCTCATCTATTATTGATCCTGAATAATATAAATACTATTATTGTGTAATTATTATTACATAAAAATAGCATTTTTTAATTATTAGGTGTGGACAATTACAAATTTTTCAGTTTGAACCTGTAAGCTTAAAATGTGCCATCTGTATTGACTTAGTATGCTTCTGAAGTCAATATTTCATCATTAAGATATTCAGCGCTCTATGGAAAGTGTTCAGATGAACTACGTTCCTTAGTTCTACCAGTTCTAACCTTCATGACTAAAAGCCAACATGTCACGCACATTATAGTGAACTACCCAAATTCCTTTCGTATTCCATTATTGAGAAGTAAGTTCCACTTGAGCAGCTTCTTCCCATGAACCATTGCTTTGTAGAACTGACTTCTAAGAAAATACTTCCATGACCACTGCATTCTTAACCTGTTCAAGTATAGGGTTAACTATTATCTTTTCTACATATCTGCATAAACTCTGCCTCTTATTCTGCAACACTCTACCTCAAGTACAGGGTGACCATCATTGTAAAAAAAAAAAATTTAAGCTAATTCATTTTAGTACAAGCTTCAAGGTTAATGATTGTTCAATGTTTCCTTATAAGGGAACAGCTTTTTAGAGTTGGCTTAAATTTTAGATAATGTTTTAGCATTTGTTGTGTCACTGTATCTATAAAAATTAGAAAAAAAATGGAAGTTTTTATAGCATTGTATAATAATGACTATTCTGGATATCATAAATTATGCAAAGAACTGTTATTAAATAACAATAATAATTGAATATCTTACAAGAAGAGAACAAAAATATAGTAAAGCTTCTTGTTTCACAAAATATGATAATGATTATAAAATATTTTAGTTAATCCAATAATGATGATGATGATAATAATGATAATAAAATTTCAAAATATAATTTAAAAATACAAGGTGGCCAGTGAAAGACTGAATGATATAAAACAGAAAAAAATCTCTTAATTTGCACCCACACTTGATATATTTGGAGTTATCAACAGTAAAAGTTAGGATTCATTTGCGTTGCGGCAGTCATTACTGGTATTGTTTACATATATTTGCTGCGGAATAGCTATCGAGTGTAATATTCGCTTGTCTTGATTATTGTGCACACAGCGCAACAATTGAGCGTGTGCACATAAATAGTTCTTTTGTGCAGCAGTTGAGGCAAGTAAGATCAGTAAAAAAAAGCCTGTTAACTACATTCTTCTGCATTTAGCTTTCCACAGCGAATGTATGCAAACAACGCCAGTAATTCTGCCGCCAATGACGTGAATGAATCCAAACTTTTACTGTCAATAACTCCAAAATGGTGGATTTTATCAAATTTATCAAGCCAGATTCGAATGAAGCATGTACAATTACACATAAATGTAAGTATTCTGGAAGTTTTTAATGCAAACTGAGCATAGGTGCTAAACTGCAAATAACCCAAAAAATCTTCTGAAACGATGTTCTGGCAATGCGTAGTTGAGCAAAGCAATGACAGGTAGAAGCTGATGGATCCTCAAAGACACTCTGCTGTACAGTTTCCACCACTGCATCAGTGCACACATTGTGCTTAGAGCCACTTCCCAGGAGATTGCTGACTGATTCAATTCTTTCAAACTGGATGACAGAGTTCCAAATCATGTTATCACTAGGAGATACTCTGACATTAAAATGTCGCCAGTATTTTCTCTGAGTTTGAATAATTGATCTTTTATTGGAACAGAAAAACTCTGAGTTTTACTGGTTGTTGGACATCATACGTAGCCATTTTAATCTCAAAGGGATGCTCTATAACCTGCAAATAAAAATAAAAAAGATTGAAAACAAATTATGACTTTTTCAAATCTTCAGTTTTTCAGTGGCCACCCTATAGAAATTGCAAGAATGCAGAATTTAAACACAACCACTGTTTTAATAATAATAGGAGCACTAGGAATGAGTAAAAAGAATACTGATATTCACATTAACATAATTCTACGACCCCAACCCTCATTATCTGAGATACAAAAGAATATGCTCATGAATCTTTCTTTTTATGTGCCATGTTCTTTCAGGATGTAGACAATCATGGCTCTCCACCACCTTCTATCCCTTGCAGCTCCCAACAAGTTCCTTCCCTCTGATTCCCAACCCCAAACCACGTTCTGTCATCCACTTGCTTCAGTCTGCCAGATATGTCACGCATTGTTTCCCTTGTCTCTCTATTTGACCTGTGAGTATCAGATTCTCCAGGCCCTCCTTTCTCATTATGTGTCCCAGAAACTTCAGCTGCCTCTTCCTAATATTAAATATAAGCCTCCTCCCTGTTTGCAACCTCTCTAAGATCTCATCATTGCACATACGCTTGGTCCATGATATCCTTGAAGGATCCTAAGGATATCATGGTGCTCCTGAGTACTGCTTCCATACTCAGGAAAATTCTCTCAATGTAATATGCTGAATAACCTTCTAAGAAAAACCTTGCTTTACCTCAGTTCTCATGTAAAAGACTTGGGCAAAGTTTGAATCAAGCAGCAAACCAGAAAAAAACACTAGAGATAATAATCATGCTCCTGATGAAAAGAACACTTTAATCAAAATATTAAAGTTTTCAAACTAGATTTTATTTAATGATTATTTTTAAGTTATAATCAAGTTAAGCCTGTTGGCAAATTTGATCAACTGTTGCCTTGATAAAAGGAAATATTTCCAAAAGATCTATGCTAGATTAACATAACATAAAAGACTTCATTTTATTTTTAAAATGTCAAATAGACATTGCAGTATTGCTTTTAAGTACCCAAATTTATCAAGCATGTCTTTTAATCAACTATATCATAGTCTAAGGAGTGGGCATTATACATATAACCTTTTTTACTTTCTATAATTCATGATAACTGATTCATTTTTCTTATGGATTTCTAATACATTTCAATATTAAAATCATTTAAAATATGTTTACATTATTTGAATGTATTCATTCTATTCATTCAATAAGAACATTACATTATACATTTAAAATCCATTCCTTCCTAATTATTAATGTATATCTATAATAAAATTATGAGTAATGCATTTACATTTATAATAACCTGATTCTATCAGTAAATTCTGCATTAGTTCCTGATCACTGACAATCCCTTTCTTATTTACATTATTTATAGTCAGACATTTTCATTTTACTTTTTTATTATTACAATGGTATCTATAGAATTTAAATGTTGTGCATTTGGGTGTATTTTAGGTTTGCATGTGTTCATATATTTTAGGTTGTACATGTGTTCACATATAAGCAATTAACTAAGAAGCAACAAAATCTTGGTTTTCTACTACAGACTATTTATTCTTCTTTTTATATAAACTGTCGTTAAACAAATTTCTCAATGTCTCTTGTCATTTTCTTTATCTGGTCCAGAAGTAGAGGGTAAGTATAAGAAGCATCATTAGAATGGCCGGGGCTCAAGTCAGCTTTGCGCTGAGTTAAAAATGGCCAAAGAAAGACTGTACTTACTTCATGTCACAATGGTTGAGCTTGAATCAGCCTTGCACTTAGTTGGAATGACCAAAGTAAAACTTGTCTTGCTTCATCGTTGGAGGTTTAACCATGGTTATAATGGTCAAATTCAAGTCAGCCTTGTGCTGAGTTGGAACAATAAAAAGCATAAGTTGATTTACTTCATAGGTGGAGGTTTTGAAAGACATGTGAAATTGCCATGAGTTAGAAAGTGGAAAAAGAGTTTGGTTATCAATGGACCAGGGAAAAGAACATACCCCCATGAGGCTGTCTTTTTTTCCACTTCCTGCTAAATCTTGGAGCAAGAGGGAGAAAGGGAGAAAGAGAGAGAAATAGAGGGGGAAGGAAAACGTTTGTCTTTTTATAGACTTGAACAGCTCTTTATAACAGGTATTTGATGAATCCAAGTGGAATAATAAAATTTACAGTTCCTTTATTACTAGCATCATAGAAAAATATATTTATTTTTAATTTTTTTATTCATTATTTTTATTTTATTTATTGATTTTGTTTAATTTTACCAGATATCCATTGACTTTCTTATGGAGTGTGATTTGGGTAACTTTCAGAGACTTTTGAACTTAACTTTTTGTTTAATCTATGGAGGTAGATTGTTTTCATTTTGCAGTACATGTCTAGTGATGTGTAACCTTATTTTTTTTTATAATGTTTAGTTATTACAGTCATGTTTTTACTGAGTCTAAGTGTTTACTACATAACCCAGGGAATGAACCCACCATTACTATGCCGACAAACAGTTCAGATGTAAATAATGTAAATAATGATTACTTCTAGTCATAGAAATTCAGATTTCTCGAATTTCAATAAGCAAAAAAACCTGAATCCTGAAACTTGCTAAAAGAAATTTTAGATAAAAAATTGCTAGATTTACAACTTAATCATTTATTTTCTTTGCTGCCAGAAATATTTGTTGGTTAGAAACTAAAAACAAATATGAAATCAAAGTTTCTTTAAAACTGTTTGATAGGAGATAAAGCTGAAGAAGGCCAAAGAGCAGAGTGGCTGAAATGAAACTGCAAAAATGAAATCACTAATCTGAATAATATAGGGAAGTTCTCTGTCATTCATGTAAAAAGATGCATCTTTATTTTGCTGATCATAATGTCTGTAGAATGTAAAAATTCATAATGAATACAGGTTGCAAAAATTCATAATAACTGCAGTTTGTAAAAATTCATGTTGACTGCGGAATGTAAAAATGCAAGTTGACTGCAGAATCTAAAAAATTGTAAATACTGCAGAATATAAAAATTCATAATGACTGCAAATTGTAAAAATTCATAGTCACTATAGATTGTAAAACTTCATATTAACTGCAGATTGTAAAAATTCAAATTGACTGCTGAATGTAAAAATAACCTGGGTGTTTCAACAGAAAGCAGACAAAATATAATTTAAGAAAATTTGTCAAAAATTATATACTATATTCAATTTCTAAATAATACAAGATTTATAATAATGATAATAATAATAATAATAATGATAAAAATGATAATAATAATAATAAATATTAATAATAATAATTACCACTCAGAAAATTTGTGAAAACTACAAGAATTTTACATGTTTTTTTCAGGTTAGCAGAACTTTTGTCAAAAAGCACTCAGTAGATAACTAGAATATTCAATTGATTAAGAAAAGTTCAAGTGACTTATCTGGTTAGCTGCTTATCAGGGTCAAATGTTTGATTGTTTCAAACATCTGGCCTGATGAGCATTATAATGCAAAACTCATGAGTTGGCTAACTAGATAAGGTACTTGAACTTCTTAATTTATTGAATAATACAACATTTTTAAAGTCTGTAGAATAACTTTCATAATATTTTCATATTAAATATATCTTGTTTATCATTACTCAAAGCAGATGTTAGTCTCTCCCTCATTTACCTAAAAATATTGCATGCAAAATAATGTCTTCCATTGAAATATCTGTGAAGATTATCAAATACAACATAAACATGAGTCTAAAGAGATTGTACTGGTGAAACCTTTTGTAACTGAAACAACAAAGAAGAATATGTGAGTTTGAATAATTCATCAATGTTATACTTTGAACTTTTAAATGTAAGATCTTTGAGCTTTTAAATGAAAGATCTTTCATCTGTTGTGGCCAGTTTAGAACATAAATCTATTATGAAATTATAAGTATCAAGGGATTGGCAAATTAATAATAAGATGTTTCCCATTTGTGTATGCATCATATTCAGAATATTTGTCATTGATAAATATAAAAAAAAGACACATTATCAGCATTTATTAAGACATTTAAACAAGTACTTTATTTTTATATGAAAATGTTAATTGATTTTTGCCTTTCTTTAAATAAATGAATAAAGAACAAGTAGGAAATTTTTCTAAATTCAACATTTCATTATTTACCAGGGATTTTGGAATGGAATGAATGAAAGTAATGTTCTGTTTCTAAATTCAATGTCTAACTTTAGAGAAAACATTTGACAATGAATATTTTCAGCTCATTTCTTTAAATGAAACTAAAATGAACTATATGTTTTCTAAATTTGAAATAAATTATTACTGTTAAACTCCTGATGGATTCATCCCTCTTCTTTCCTTTCTCTCGCTTCTTTATTTTATTTTATATTATTAATTTTATTTTTATTATTATTATTATTTTTTTTTTTTTTGATCTGGTCATCTACACTCTAGGATGGTTTCCCTCTGTTATTAGTATTAGTAACCTAGCTCAATGATTGGCCAATAATAATCTTGTAACTATTCCTAGGCAAATAACTTAGCAGTTCCACCTGTGTATATCTAGTTTTTTCAAAACTGCCATTTTGCCAAGGGGAATTAACTCAACAATTACCATTCCAACATAATTATTGGTCTTTTTAATAGATTTTGTTATGACAATGTATTAGCTGAGCCATTCTAGGGCCATTTTTAAAGCATGATTGTAAATATTAGTTAAATTTTGAACTTCTGTTTTAATTCTAATATTATGGCATTTATGCATTGATAAGATGTTAATAAATTCTTATTCTCTGGACAGAAAAGTATCAATCAATTGTGAAATACAATAAAAATCCCACGGAAAGGACTGAAGAATATCTTCAAATTTGGTTTCTTGATTTCCATAATAACGACTTCAAAAAACTGGAGCTCCTATATGAACATTTCAAAGTATTTGGGTGTCAATCTGAGGACAGTGCATAGGATTCAGAAAGAGTCTAATGGTGATTGCAAAGGTGTTTAGAGTGATCACTAGTGATGGCAACATTATGCCTCCATTTATCTCCTGACAGGGCCTGAGATTCAACATGGAGGCCTACATCAGTTGCCTTGAGGAGGTAGCGCTGCTCTGGGTCAACAGAGTGGCTGGGAGAAGACCCTATGTCTGGCAACAGGACTCTGTACTATGCCACACAAGCAGAAGAACCCAGTCATGGCTGTTAGACAATTTCTGCAACCACATCACCCCTTATATCTGGCCACCTAACTCCTCAGATTGCAACTCCCTTGATTATTATGTGTGAAACACAGTTGAGTGACACACCAACAAAACTCCTTGTAACACCAAAGATGAACAGCAAGCAAGGATTATGACAGCATTCACCAACCTTGTTTGGACTGTCTTCCTCATCTTTATTGCCATATTCACAGCTTTTTGGCTGTTATACATTCCAGACTTCTTCAGGTGATTGGAATTTCGAACTGAATGCTTTATTTTGTCTACTGGGGTAGATTGTTCTAGTTGCACATGCCATGCCTCTTCTGGATGTCGGAAAAAGATTTTGACATATTCTAATTCAAGAATTTCAAGAAACTTTAGGTCTTAGAATTATTTTTGTTTTTATAATTCATTAATTTCTTCAATGTTGATAATGGCTAAATGAATAGTTTATATTTGGGACATTTCTTACATATCCCAACAAACAAACTTTATACATTTGTACAGAAACGAGAAAAATTAACCATTTGAGCCCTGACTGCCACTTTACCAGTGGTAGAGAAAAATGATGTAATACCCAACCATTGGTTGAACAATGGTAGAGAAAAATGATTTAATGCCCAGCCACCAGTTGAATGTGGGGTAAACACTTGCAATTTTTTTCATATCTACCATGAAACATTACATACCAATTATTTGCAAATTTTGACTCAGTAAGTCAGGCCAAAGTGTTAAAATTGTTCAGGAATGCAGGGATCAAAGGGTTAAGTAAAAAATTAACATTACCTATATTTGATACTATTTACATTATTCGGACTATCATCCTCATCTTTGTTGCCATATTTATCACATTTCAGCCATTTTAGGCTCAGGCCTTCTTCAGTCGAACTGAGCCCTTTATTTCGCTCACTGGGGTAGACTGTTCTAGTTCCACGTGCCATGTCTAATGGATGTCAGTTATCAGTTATACCCTGTTAATTCCCCTCTCCAAGTTTTCCAGCACTTTAACAAGGTATTGAACTCACACTCTTTGGATTCTGTCACTGGATCTAACTAACACCATTATCCACTGTACCATTTGTTCTTGAGGACATCTGTGTATGAATTTCTGGGAAATTATAAACCTAATGTCTTCAGCATCATACTTTTACCAGTGCTCATATTGCAATTTTTTGCTGTTATTGAATGTTTTTTACCAGAGTTCAGTTCAACATTCCAATGACCTGAAGAAGGCCGGAGCATACAACAGCCAAAACGTTGTGATAAATATGGCAACAAAGATGAGGATGATAGTTCAAACAATGTAAATAGTGTACATAATACCTCATCTTAGATATATAGACAGATACCTATATTTGAGTTTTCATCAAACATGTTTAATGAAGGACTGTTTACTAATTGCATATTCATTTTCCATTTTTTTCTTGCATATTTTATTATACTAAACTTCATCCAATATAAGACCCAAGAGCCATTCATGATAGATTATTTTTGATTGATTGATTGGTTTTACTTTCTATGGTATCTTATGTAAAGCCCGAGATTTTTTATATTTTAAGAATGTTTTTGAAATAATAATAGTTTAATGATACAAATCTTACTAATTAACCCATAGCAAGGGGAAGAAGAAGTGGATTCATACTTTTCCCAAGGGTATTTATGTGTAAGTGAATATAACGAACCTAACCTGAATTTGAACTGGGCTCTACAATTAACGATTCCAAGCTAAGGACACATTCAATCTGACAGCACCTGATATTCCCAAATGGCCACTCATTCATGATGTTTACTGAATGTGATGTGTGATATGTGAGGTGATTCATTTATATATGAAATCATAAAGACTATAAATAGCTACAGCTATTACCCATGAGGTAGTTGAGTGCATACTACTGTCTGTGAGTCAGTAACACTACACTACAGTATGAATGTAAGGAGGAAATAAGCATATGTATTTATTTTTTGTTTATATTTAAGTTCACTCAATACAAAGCTCAGGAGTCATTCAAGTTAGAGGCATAGTATTATAATGGTTATGATGAATGACATATGTGATGGGAATGAAAAAGAGGTTGCAGGAAGGAAAGATTAATAGGATAAGACATAATGACTGACCATTGATAAGGAAGACAGATAATGATTGACCATTGGTAAAGAAGACAGATAATGACTGACCATTGAAAGGAAGGCAGATAATGATTGACCATTGATAAGGAAGGCAGATAATGATTGACCATTGATAAGGAAGGCAGATAATGATTGACCATTGATAAGGAAGACAGATAATGCTTGACCATTGGTAAAGAAGACAGATAATGACTGACCATTGAAAGGAAGACAGATAATGATTGACTATTGATAAGGAAGGCAGATAATGACTGACCATTGAAAGGAAGACAGATAATGATTGACCATTGATAAGGAAGGCAGATAATGATTGACCATTGGTAAAGAATACAGATAATGACTGACCAGTGATAAGGAAGGCAGATAATGATTGACCATTGATAAGGAAGACAGATAATGATTGACCATTGATAAGGAAGGCAGATAATGACTGACCATTGATAAGGAAGACAGATAATGATTGACCATTGGTAAAGAATACAGATAATGATTGACCATTGATAAGGAAGGCAGATAATGACTGACCATTGAAAGGAAGACAGATAATGATTGACCATTGATAAGGAAGACAGATAATGATTGACCATTGGTAAAGAATACAGATAATGACAGACCATTGATAAGGAAGGCAGATAATGATTGACCATTGATAAGGAAGACAGATAATGATTGACCATTGATAAGGAAGGCAGATAATGACTGACCATTGATAAGGAAGACAGATAATGATTGACCATTGGTAAAGAATACAGATAATGATTGACCATTGATAACTAAGGCAGATAATGACTGACCATTGAAAGGAAGACAGATAATGATTGACCATTGATAAGGAAGACAGATAATGATTGACCATTGGTAAAGAATACAGATAATGACTGACCATTGATAAGGAAGGCAGATAATGATTGACCATTGATAAGGAAGACAGATAATGATTGACCATTGATAAGGAAGGCAGATAATGACTGACCATTGATAAGGAAGACAGATAATGATTGACCATTGATAAAGATGACAGATAATGACTGACCATTGATAAGGAAGGCAGATAATGACTGACCATTGATAAGGAAGACAGATAATGACTGACCATTGAAAGGAAGACAGATAAGGATTGACCATTGATAAGGAAGACAGATAATGACTGACCATTGAAAGGAAGACAGATAATGATTGACCATTGATAAGGAAGGCAGATAATGATTGACCATTGATAAGGAAGACAGATAATGATTGACCATTGATAAGGAAGGCAGATAATGACTGACCATTGATAAGGAAGACAGATAATGATTGACCATTGGTAAAGAATACAGATAATGATTGACCATTGATAAGGAAGGCAGATAATGACTGACCATTGAAAGGAAGACAGATAATGATTGACCATTGATAAGGAAGACAGATAATGATTGACCATTGGTAAAGAATACAGATAATGACTGACCATTGATAAGGAAGGCAGATAATGATTGACCATTGATAAGGAAGACTGATAATGATTGACCATTGATAAGGAAGACAGATAATGACTGACCATTGATAAGGAAGGCAGATAATGACTGACTATTGATAAGGAAGACAGATAATGATTGACCATTGGTAAAGAAGACAGTTAATGACGACCATCGAAAGGAAGACAGATAATGATTGACCATTGATAAGGAAGGCAGATAATGACTGACCATTGATAAGGAAGACAGATAATGATTGACCATTGATAAGGAAGGCAGATAATGATTGACCATTGGTAAAGAAGACAGATAATGACTGACCAGTGAAAGGAAGGCAGATAATGACTGACCATTGGGTTCATTAGCCTGGGCCTGAGGCATCTTCAACATTTTTCCACATTATTGCCAGTAAACCTACTTTAAACCTTGACCTTATGTCACATTCATTAGTGACATGGACATACTGAAAATTCCAGCATGTAAAGAACTGGTTTAAAGGAGGGAGGGAGGGAGTCAGTCATACACATGCTGCATCTTGAAAACTTTAATAATCTGGAGCTGAGGGTTATGCCTTGCTTCTGCAACAAACTTGGGGCTGTTTTGTTCTTGGCCTTCAGGCTGGGAGCAAAATGTATTATCTGTCCTTCACCTCTCTGCTGTGTTTCTCTTCTTTTTTTTTTTTTGATCAATTCACCCTCAAGCAATGCAACAATGTTACCAAGATGCAAGACGCTACTGGGAATGAAAGAGAATGAAAAGCTTTTAAAAGGAACCAGAAACCTGATCTTAAACAGAGACCAAGGAACAAACCTCTACTCCTGTGCAAAAGGTCAAGGAGGAGTGTGAATCTGTCTTCAGAAAGTTCACAGAAAAGCTTTGAGGAAGGCTTGGCTCTATGGATTCCAACCCTGTGGTAACACCTCCTTCATTGCACTAAATCAGGAAGGTTGAAGACAACATGACAGTGATCCCTGGGACTGAGCAATATTTATCCACAGTATCTGTCTATATTTCTGAGATGAGGTATTATGTACACTATTTACATTATTCGGACTATTGTCCTCATCTTTGTTGCCATATTTACCACAACAATTTGGCCGTTGTATGCTCCGGCCTTCTTCAGGTGGTTGGAATGTAGAACTAAACCCTTTATTTCGCTCGCTGGGGTAGACTGTTCTAGTTCCACATGCCACGTCTAATGGATGTCAGTTATCAGTTATCTCGTTAATTCACCTCTCCAAGTTCTCCAATTGAATTAGCTACAACAACAGCTTGGATGGTCAGTGATTCTAACAGATCATCTCCAATTACCACATTGATAGTCAGTTAGTCTTCATTAAGAACAAATGTCTTTTCTCAATCAAAGCTTTTTATGATGGACCAATAATTTAAAAGTTTTTTTTTTCTAAAGCACAGAGTTTCACGCATTTCATAATTAATATATTACTGGATTTAGTCCTCTGTATTATTGTTGCTTTTGATTAATGAGTCACTTTTGCATCTTTAGTAATATCTAAAATTGATTAGGGATCAGATAATCTGGAACAAGGCTAACATAAAGGTGAAATTTGTGATGGTTATACTTGTTAACCATGTCTGTTTAGTAAGTATCCAGAAATGTGTGGCCACATGACATTGAAACATCTGTTCCTATGTGATCACCAAAGTTAAGCAATGTTGAGCCTGGTCAGTACCTTGATAAGTGTCCGTTTGTGGGAATATCATGAGCTGTAAGCTTGGATGCCCAGGTTGTGTAATGGATAATGGTTTGGAATTGTTAATGGCAGTTGGGTTTGTTATATTCACTTACATGCAGTTACCCTTGAGAAAGATATGAATCTACCTTTTTTCCCCTCAGCTATGGGTTAATTAGTAACAGTTCTATCACTAAACCATTACCTGCCAAAAAAGTGATCTTTCTGGTTTCGAATAACCGACAAAGGGCTGATAAGGTATAGAAAAGAAATCAAACCATATACGTGTGTGTGTATGTGTGTGTGTGTATAAAGAAAATGCATAAGCCATAGGAAGCTTAAACGTATATGTATTTTTGGGACAGCCTGTATAAAATGTATATATAGATATTATAAATATTGAAGTTTCTCTTCATGTATATTAATCTGTATCTGGTTGTCTGGTAGGTATATCTACACATAATTTGTATAATAATGATAAGTGTGTCTGTGTCTGTATAGAAACTTGTATACGGAGACAGTAATACAGACACACAAAGATGTGTGTCTGTATTGTTGTGTAGATTTATGCATTCTCTGAATGATTACACGAAGGAGGTAGGAATTGAGGCTCTCCGAGGATTAATCGCCAACCCCTCCCCTGACAAAAATCCACATTCAACATTCAGTAAAAGATGCTTTCCTCTTTCAAGGCATCTTATCGCAGACCTGGCACCGAAAAATCCACTCATGTGCAAAAGAAATTAAGGAAAAAGAACAAATAAAATCTGTAAAAGCTAAAACAACAAAAAAAAACAAAACAAACAAGTACACACATTTTTATACACTTTTACATATACACATATACATATAAATATTTTCACTCTATATGAATTCATGTTATATATATATATATATATATATATATGTATATTTAAAAGAAAGGATATTACCCAAATATACATTTATCTCTCTCTCACTCTTTCTCTCTCTCTCTCTCTCTATATATATATATATATATATAGAGAGAGAGAGGGGGGGAGAGACAGAGAAATTGTACTGTGTTTGATATTGTATGCGTATGGATATGTGTGTGCATGTGTATGTGTCTGCTATCATCCTTACAAATCCTACTATGTATATGAGATATATGTGTGCATGTATGTTGTTCATGCCTTGCTATAGGCTCTAACATAAATATTTACAGGAAGATATTTTCCTATTCTTTCTATCTATTTAGCTGATGTAAACATATACATGCATTATATATATATATATATATATATATATATATATATATATATATATATATACATATATATATATAAATACATATACATTATATATATATATAATGTATGTGTATATATATATATATGTATATATAATGTATATATATATGTGTGTGTGTGTGTGTATACATATATATGATGTGTGTATATATATATATGCATATATATATATATATATATATATATATATATATATATATATACATAAAACATATGCTCACATGCAAACATATATGTATAAATTGACGTTTATCCAAACATACATGTCGTTGTGTTTATGAATGTATTTATGTTCACACAAAGATATATCCTTCTCTCTATCTACTATCTATCTATTTATCTATCTAAATATCTATCTCACTCACTCTATATATGTATGTGTACTTGTTTACTTATATATACATATATATATAATATATAATATAATAAATTACATTATAAATATAAGTACATTATAAATATTAATACATACATATTAATCAGTGTATATATATATATATATATATATATTCATGTATATCATATATATATATATATATATATATATATATATATATATATATATGTGTGTGTATATATATATATATATATATATATATATATGTGCATAGACACACTTCTATGTATAATAAGTTACAAAATAAAGTTTCCCTATCTACCATTATAAAGTTCCTCAGGGGATAAAACCCATTGGTGAAGAAAAGTTTAATAAAAATATTTAACTCAATGAAGGCAATAATGTCACTAAGATGCAAGCATCTACTGGGAGTTAAAAAGAATGAAAACACTTTAGAAGTATCCAGAAACCTAATCCCAAACTGGGAACAAGGGATAAACCTCTACTCCTGTTCAAAAGACTAGTGAGATATGTGAACCAGGTGATAAGTGAACTTATCTAATCCTATTAAATATAAAATGTAGACAAATGTACGTATGTAGATGTGTACATGAATATGTCTTTCTTTATATATCATTATTTTTAGAGGCATGAACATATTATATATGTATACACACAGATGCATATATATATATATATATATATATATATATATTTTTAATTAATTTATATATTTAATATAATTATCAAATCCTCCTATCTCCAGCTATTCAAGTGTAATGTCAATCTACATCTCCAGTTGCCTTAATCTATCTACTACCCTCATCCTTTCTTCTATCACTCCTATCTGATCTTGCTATTTTCTGTAACCCCTTGCGTCCTAGTGGTTTCCCGCCTTGCTTGGGGTGAAATGCTTAAAAAAAAAAAAAAAATATATATATATATATACACACACACACATTTTTTGCATTTTACTTCCTATGAGTGTGTGCATCAGTGCATATTGAAGTGTATTCATCCTATCCTTAAAATCAAATATCCAAATTTTGTGGAGAATCACTTCTCTGTTGGACTGAGAACTTATCAGTACCACATCATACATATATATATACATACACACAAACACACACACAGATTTGTATGTGTGTGTGGAGAAAGAGAGAGAGAAAGTAAATATATGTTTAAATATAGAATCGAGGATTGAACTCCAATATGACTAACAATGAAAGCCCCTTACCTCATGGGCAGGAAATAACAAACTCAATAAAATCCTATTTATCCAAATGAACCAAAGTTCTGCCTGAAAATAAATTAGAAAACAGTTGGTGAGGTCGTGCAAGGTTAATACTCTCAGACCTTCTCTCTTCTCCCACAACTTAATCTGATAAGCAAGGAAATATGATTTTGCAAAGTCCTCTACACTTTGCTTCATTGCTGATTGAGATTATTTTTTTACACTGCATTATGCAAAGCTACACCTCTCTTATTTGTTTTATCATTACAGATGAATATGTATGGGACTAATCCACTAATGTTTCAGATGTTCTATATATATATATATATATAGAGAGAGATATAGATATAGATATATATATATATATATATATATATATATATATATATATACAAACATACATACATACATACATACATATATATATATATATATATATATATATATATATATATATATATATACACACACACACATATTTGTGACTAAATTAATATACATTCAACTTCAGTTAATAGCTGTATCAATCTATATATTTATTTATCTGTTGTCATACATATATGTATATAAATGTGTGTGTGTGTGTGCAAAATCATGATATAAATGAATATAACTGTAAAGACAATATTAATAAAATGGATGATAAGAAAAAGTATTCCTTTTGTCATTTCTTATATATATATATTTACACACACACACACACACACACATATATATATATATATATATATATATATATATATATATAATTATTACATTGCAAAAAAGGCATGTATGTGTGTGTAAATATGTTTTAAATATTGTTGACATAGAAAACCAAAACGCACAGACACATAAAAATATATATATATATATTTGTATATACTGGAAAAAGATATATCAGGAATAATTTTAAGGAAATGCTGAATCATTAGGACTTCAATGGACTAAAATAATGTTTATGCTGATGCAATTACACATGCACATGAACATGAACATACATACAAGTTCTTACAACATTGGCAGATCTTCTATTATCACAATGAGTGACATTTAATAACAAAGTGATAAAAAACAAAAAAAAAAAAGCAACTAAATGAAAAATAAACAAACTTTAATTTAAAATTTCAGCATCTCTCCTTTATGTGCATGTGTAATTGCATCAACATAAATGTCACTTTAGTCCAAGGATGTCCTAAAGGATGAAACGGGTAACACAAATCTTTTTCCAGTTCATCATAGATTGCCTAAAAACATATACATACATACATACATACATACATACATACATATATATATATATATATATATATATATATATATATATATATATATATATATATATATATATATATATATATATATATATATATATATATATATATTATAAATTAACCAATTTAAACTATGGTTTTTTCACTACACAGTAACCACCATGTTTCAAAAATGGAAGCTAGAAACTTTAAATTTAATTATATATTTATATATTTAACTATATAATTATACTAAAATCATTAGTTCCATTTCATCATCAAGCGAATATTGGAATAACTTATTTTTAAATTTACTGAATTTTAAACTCAGTAAATGCCAGTAATGACAGTAATTAAAATTAATGCCAGTAATTAAAAATTAGTTTAGCATTCCTAAATCATCAGCATTTCCTCTTGATGTATAATTATAACTGATGATTTAGTCTATATTTTCACCTCCTCCCCTGTGTATATACTATTCCATCAATAAGAACATTGTTTTGATCTGATGAAATCCTTTCAAACGAGGAAATGTGTTACATAGTTCTTTTCATTTTGCCATTCAGTTATCTACCAACATTCCCTTCTCTAATATGAACAATGTTGTGTCATATTGATGGATCTTTTTAAAATTCCCTTTTAAACTCTCTTTACACTTTAGCAGCACTTAGGAAAAATTTCCTTTTCTCAAATCTTAGTCATGTTTCAGTCATTACAGAAAATTAGTTACACCATAAAAATAACAAATATTTAGTGAGTTACAGAATGCAAAATCTGCATATATTTTTCGGAATACCATATATATATATATATATATATATATATATATATATACACACACACTACAGTTAAAAGGTTTGAATCCAACCCCAGAATTAGCATGGGATGCACTTGACAGAAGAGTGAAACCTTTCCATCCCCAAAATGAAAAAGAGCTCCTTAGAGTCATTGAAAAGAAGAATGAAATCAATTATCAAACTTTTAGTTTGAGAAACTTTTGCAATGAATGCCAAAAATTTGTGTTGCAGTAATCAAGTCTAAAGGAGGATATTTTGACACAATTCATTCGGCCAGAAATCTGGAAACACCATGCTGTACTATTTGGTATTTACACAGGAAGCTCCAATACAAACATTTCAAAGTGTTTGGGTGTCAATCTGAGGACAGTGCAGAGGACTACAAAAGTGCTCAGTAGTGAAGGAGACCTTAAGCCTCCATTCATCTTCCCACAAACCTTCAGACTCAACAAGGAGACCTACTTCAAGTGTCTTGAGGAGTTAGTTCTGCCCTAGCTCACGAGGGTGGCTGTTGGAAGACCCTTTGTCAGGCAACAGGACTCTACCTCATGCCAAACAAGCAGGAGAACACAGACATGGCTGTCAGACAATTTCTGTGACCACATCACTCTTTACAACTGGCCACTAACTCCCCAGACTGCAAACTTCTTGATTATTATATGTGGGGCACAGTTGAGTGAGAGACCAACAAAACTCCTTGTAACAGTAAAAATGAACTGAAGGCAAGGATTATAGCAACATTCACCAACTTAAACAAGGAGAGTGTTTGGAAGAGTTGCAAGAGATTCTGAAGTCATCTGGAGGCTGTGGTTGAAGCCAATGGCAACTTTATTGGATGAATTTCCTCTTTAGTATTTCAAGATATTTGTTCAATTTTGGCAAAGATATCTCTTAAAATGAGATGTCAATGTTACTTTTGTATAATTTAGATGTCAATTTATCCATCGCACACTGTGTTTATGTCTCTATCACTATCTCTCCCTCTTTCTCTTCCTCCCCCCCTCTCTCTCTCTATATATATATATATATAAATTTTGTCCTCAAAAAATGGAATTAATTACTCCTATGCTAAGGGCTTATAGATCTTGTAATGTCGAGCACTTTTTTGAGGACACTATTCTCTCATGTTCTGTGAGATATTTTTTCTTCACTTAAGGCTGGCTTTAGCATCCATGCAAGCCTTGAAATAATGACTATAGCATCTCTTGCCATTAGGTGTTTTTCTCCATAGGTGATTATGTTTGCTATAGGCATTGAGTTTTTCTGCTGATTGCCATAGTATAACATCTTGGGTTAGCCTGAGGGGAAACTATGCCCATGAGAATATGAGAAGGTCACCATTGATTATTTACTTGATGCGTATAAAGCTGTAGTTATGGCCCAAAAATATGACAACGCCATACTGACAATAAATATATATATATATATATATATATATATATATATATTATAAATTAATTGATTTGAAATATGGTTACACAGTTCTAACCATGTTTCAAAAATGGAAGCTAAAAGCTTAGAACTTAATTTTGTAATTAAATTAAAGACATTAGTTCCATTTCATCCTCAAGTGAATTTTGGAGTAGTTTTTTTTTAAAATTACTGGGTTTTAAAGACACAGCTAAAATTATAATTCATGTTTCCAAAGTTACAGATAAAACCACTTTTACTAGACTAGGGGTGTCTGCATGTTCATTATGCCTATATTTAGAGGTATCAGTTATTTGCTACGGTTCGGAGGGGGTAGGGATGTATTTTTCAATGAAATCTAACATCCGTTAAATGCATGTCGTCTGGATTTTAAAAAAAAAACTTTATTGTTAACGGCAAAAATTCTTACGGCATTTTTTTTTTTTTACCTATTTTTTATATTTAAAGATTTTTGGTATTTTTTGTATATATTTTATATATACATATATATATATATATATATATATATATATATATACAAATTTAAATACTTAATAAAATCTAATTTATTAAACCTGTTGAAATATGTTGATCCAGATTAATTTCTATTATAGATTATCACCTTTCTTTTTTTTAATTTTTTTCTGTTTACTTATCTTCTGTCAAGGATATATATTTTTTTTTATATGAATGTCTTTCCATTTGATTAGTCTTTTCTACCAATTCATCTTGATATTTTTTTGTTTTTTTACAGTTATAGTAATGTTTATTTTAGATACAATATTTTTTAAAAGCCATTAATTCGTCTTTATTTTAAATATAAAATATAAATCCCATTTATTTTTAATACAAAATTTAATATCTTTTTATTTTTTTTTTTTACCATATAATATATGGTGATTTTGTAAGCACAACATAAATGAGAACTGACCTCACTAAACATGGTTCTATCGAGACAAGCTTGCTAACCATTACACCATGCTGAGATACACCATATTTACATTAACCCCATTTTATTTTATTAAAATTTAAATTATTTAACAGTCAGTCTCTGTTCAGCACCAGAAGATTGCATTGTGCATGAAACTTCATGTTACTGGTGAGAAAGAAATATGTATATATTTATTATATATATATATATATATATATATATATATATATATATATATATATATATATATATATATATATATATTCTGATCTTGTTAGCATGTTTATTCTGATGTTAAAAGGAAAGTATTTTTATTTTCAACACATTCCATTGTCATCTGTATTGACTATTGATCTATCGATGATTTAACTTCTTTGTAGATTTATTGAAGTCTGACTTGTTTCATTATACAATATAAAAGATATTATTGACTTATTATTTACTTATTTCAAAAGATTTAATGCTTCCCTTGCCTACACAAGCAGCTATGCTTACATATATAAATATATATATATATATATATGTATATGTGTGTGTGTGTGTGTGCGTGTGTGTGCATATGCATATATCTGTGTATGTACAAATATCAAAAGAACATTTGTATGTGCCTAACTATGTATCTATATTTATTTAAGCCTTTAATCCATAATACGTACATATATACATTATCATTCACAATTTACATGGATAAATTCCCGCCATTTTATATTTTTACTTTCAAGCATACACATTGTTTGTTTTTGATTTTAAAACTGCATGATATAATAATGTCAGTTGTGCCCCATTTGTGAGAAAAAGAAAACTATGACACAATTCACTCCACCAGAAATTTGGAAACGGCATGCTGTACTGCTTGGCATTCATGCCAGAAGCTCCAATACAAACATTTCAGAGTGTTTGGGTGTCAATCTGAGAACAGTGCAGAAAGACTTGGATAACTCTAATGGTAATTATGAACATGCAGCAACTCAGAAAACTCACTTTGATCATTCTGAGATGAAACAAACTCCCAAATTTTTTGGTGAGGGCCCAGACTCAACCTACATCTAGTGCCTTGATGAGGTCATGCTGCCCTGGGTCTAGAACAGTGGTTTTCAACCAGGGTTTTGCGGAACCCTAGCATTCCGCCAGTAATGCCCAGGGGTTCCGCAAGAAGTTACACAAGTACTATGATTGACAGTAATTTTTAATTCTCCTGTGCAGATATGTGTGCAAGATGAACTTCGTGTGTATCTGTCAAAAACACAACCCAGTATTAAAGATTTGTGCAAGAAACATCAGGCTCAAGTTTTTCATTGAATTTTTAATGAAAATAAATGTAATCCATTTAAACTGAAGTTTTTTAATACATGTGTAATAACCGTAGAAGCAGAATTAAAATTGCAGATGTACGTATACAATATTTTTACACTTTGTCTTTGTATTTTTTTGTAAAAATTTGTATTTTATTTTAATAATTGAAAGCTTTTTTTTGCATAAGACAATTAATTTATTGCAGGGGTTCCTCAAACCACTGGAATGTTTCCTTGTGGTTCTGCTCCAGCAAAAAGGTTGAAAACCACTGGTCTAGAAGGTAGTTGTTGGAAGACTCTATGTCAAGCAACAGGACTCTTCACCATGCCACACAAGCAGGAAAACCCAGTCATGGCTGTCAGACAATTTCTGCGATCACATTAACCCTTAAATCTCACCATGTAACTCTGCAGACTGCAACCCTCTAGATTATTATATGTGAGGCACAGTTGGGCGAGAGACCAACAAAATTCCTTGTAACACCAAAGATGAACTGAAGGCAAGGATTATGGCAGCATTCACCAACTTAAATAAGGAGACTGTTCAGAAGAGTTGCAGCAGATTCTGAAATAGTCTGGAGGCTGTGGTTGAAGCTAATGGTGATTTTACTGAATAAATTTCCTCTTTAGTATTTCAAGATATATTTGTGTAATTTTGGTAAATATATCTGCAAAAATGAAATGTCTGTATTTTTTTCATTTTTATATAATTTATATAACAATTTATCCAACACACCCTGTACATGTAATTATTTGTATTCATGCATATACATGCATCTGACAGGATGCTGAAAAGTTCTTGCCTTGAACAAGAATAAGAAGAGACTTCTGAAATGACTTAAATTACAAAATCTTAAATTAATCACCACATTGGTTGTTTGAAGTTTTCAAATGGGTCATAGGTCAGATTCGAAGAACAAAGAAATGTTCATTAACTTCAAAGTCTAATAAAGGTGTAACATTATTAAGCAGGTATCGTTGAACTGTGAAGAAGTTCAATGAAGATCTTGGATGATTCAGATACAGATCTGATAACGGCAAATCAAGGTTTACATTGGCGGATGTCAGTTTACCAGCAAAGATGAACTTTTGAATGCCATTCTGGATGCTGTTTCATATGAAGAAATATGGCAGCACACAAAATTAATGGATGAATAACAACTGAAATTACTTTCAGAACATGGCTTTTCGATTAATGCTGTTTCTTGAACATTGTTATCATTACAATGACAATGTTTTCAATGATTTTATTCCTCTTTATGAACTTTGCACATGTTCCATAATTATAATTTTTACATTTATTTTAAAATTGGAGTTTTACTAATCTGGTTAATAGTGTGAAACTTGGAAAATCTAGTAGAATTCATAAAACTTTTGAAACACTGTAAGATTGGTGTACAATCTATTATAATCTATATATATTAAGTGAAATATCCAGCCTATTAAGAATTAAAATATTTCTGTTAATTCTGATAATTTCTACTCTTGTTCCTTAAAAATGAGAAAAAATTAAAAATTGGTAATAATCTGAGATGAAATATATATCAGTATAGATACAATATAAATACAATATAGTGATATAGAAACATTTGATAACATACATTTATATTTTCCTTATATATAAGTATAGTTTTTACTCTTGTCTTTTTATTCATTTCCTTCCTTTACATCTGAAAATAATTTACACACACACACACACATATACACACACATATATATATTTTAAAAAAGAGAGAAACAGCAAACGTTTTTAGTTATAATGTAGATTAGTATATATATTATATTTTGTTCTTCATATTTCTACTACACACGTTTCCCGTTTTGTGACCTTCTTCAGGCAAATAAAAGGAATCAATTTTTAAAAGAAATAAATTTTCCTTATGTTCTTTTAATGTCTCATTGTTCATTTTCTGTAATTGTTGGTGAGCCTTGAACTCCTTTCTGGACGGTTAGCAAAAGTGAATTTCTGCCTAAGTGTTAATAAAACCATTAGGTTTGGTATGAGAGGTAGTGATTAAAATATACATTTTTCTCTTGTTGGAACAACTATAACATTTTCCCTATACATACATATACATACATACAAACATATATATATATATATATATATATATATATATATATATATATATATATATATATATATATATATATATAGGATATCAAAATGGATATATTAAGATTGTATATATAAACAAAAACAGGGGAGAGAAGAGCAAGGATAATAAAATAAATCATCATAAAAAAATGAATTGAAATATGTTTGCACATGTTCCTTCATTATGATTAGAATGTTTTTCAAAGACTCATTTACCTTGACCCTAACTTGACTAAAAACTTCAAAATACTATTCTGGATGTTGTGTAGTCCGTTTCATATGAAGATATACAACAGGTCACAAAATCAATAAAAGAATGACATTTAAGACTGGTTCCCGAACATGGAACATGCATTTCACATTAATGTTATTCTTATAACATTGTCATCATTACAAATCCTTTGTTTTTGAATTATTAAGTTTAAAGTTAGTTAATGGTTGATGGCGCTGTGTAGCCATATAACCTGATGAACTCTCACATCCTATTCAACATATGAGAGTCAAGCAGTTCACTTCCTATGAACCAGCAGCTCACTTCCTATGAACCAGCAGCCAGACATCAGCACATATGATTTGATTATAGTTGTGAAGGCTTTGTGCAGAACCAACCACATTTTTTGAAGGGCTGAATACAGAGACCTAGTGTGCTATGTGCCACAAGGTCCCCAAACAACTCTCCGCAGGTTTTGAATTCAGAGTTGTCCTTCTTCCTAGACCAGTTGCCATCCAAGGCTATAGAACCCAGTCTGTCTTGCTATTTACCCATAGCTGAAGAGAGAAGAAGAGGATTCCTACCTTTCCCAAGGGTATTAGCATATAAATGAATGTAATGGATTTGACTGGAATTCAAACTCAGCTCTCTGATTTCTCAATCTGAGCCACTATCCACTACTCCACCATGCCTCCTCTAAAAATAGAAAATGCACCAAAGTACATTGTCTGGAGGCACCCAGTGCTGAACTGGGGACCTCTTGATCTGCAGTCAAATGCTCTACCACTGAGCTATACCCCCTCACCATGCAGACTAGGTTACATTTATCATTCATGTACATTTGTGACTAGTTTGTCTTCAACATTTAATGTGTGTAGTAGTGAGCTAACAAAGAAGTGTTCCATTTAGCAATGGCAGGATATTCATATTGCAAGCAAGCAGATATGATTTTTTTTAATGGTAATGGATGCAAGGCTGTACCAGAGGGATGGTTTCTCACACCAAAACAAGGATTATATCTATCACTTTTTAACCATAAGACCCAGCATGGTTGATTTGTCAAAAAGGTGACTTTTTGATGCACCACATTTGGAAAGTGTGCCGCTTCATCAAATTCTTGTAAGTGAAATTGGGCAAAACAGAACTATTTGAGAGCCATTGATGGTTGTAATAGACACAAACTTGGAATTCATCGAGCCCAAGGGTTTGAACCCACTAGCCTTGTTCAGATTGTTGATCATGTCAGATAATGTGTTCTCTCTCAGAAACTGTAACTAAGGTTCACTCAGCAGTTGCTGTTTAAACCACAGGTGGGCTCTGTGGTTGTTGAACAAAGACAAATGCGCCTGAGCAGAGGTCTGCAATATGGATTGGCTAGCCACCCTGGCAGACAGGCATACTTGGATACGAGCATCCAGCCATATATATATATATATATATATATATATATATATATATATAAATTAGGATGAAATCAGATCAAATATAGATTTTAATCTGAGAAAGTGATAGGATAAAAAAATAAATAGGAAATGTTTATGTTTCCCTTCTTTTTCTTTATTTTATTTTATTTCTGATGAAGTTTTAATAATAAGTGTGAAACATGTTAGATTAATAAACATTTCCTATTTGTTCTTTATCCTATCATATGAGTGTTTATCTCTGTGTGTGTGTATATATATATATATATATATATATATATATGTAGTAAAGTAAATAAATCTGTTGGTATATAAGTGGATCCTAGTAATATAAAATATTAAAACTGATCTGCAGAAAGTGCTCAGGGTATATATTATAACAGAGCCAATAAATAGTATTACACAACAAAATCCCAAATTACTTCATATGAAGAATAGGTCTATTTTAATTGATGAAAACTTTGTCAATTTTATTCAACCCTGGTGTATAGTCTATACACGGGGCTTGAGTGCCTCCAACAAGACGTGCACCAAATAATGACTTTGGGTTCAAAGTTAGATAAAACTGTCAATTTTGTGCACATATACTGACAATTATAAACATATCGGTATGTGCATATATTGTAATTATTTGTGTATAATAATAATAATAATAGTTGGCCACTCATATTTGAGGATACCCGTCTACTAAGGCAGCTAGCCAATCATATTGCAGACTCTTGCTCAGGCACATCTGTTCAACACCCACAGAGCCAACCTGTTGTTTATATTTTAACTATGCTGAGCAGACCTTAGTTACAGTTTCTGGGAGAGAGAGTGTGTTATCTAGAATGATCAACAACCTGAACACCACCAGCACACACAAATCCTTGGTCATGGTGACTTGTGACTTCATCCAAGTGCAATTATCGATGGCACCAAGAGTTCTGTCTACCAATTTTCACTCACAAGGCTTGGGCTAACATTGTTTGTACGGTAAATGCCTACAGCTAGATGTCAGTATAGTATCCATATATCACCCAAAAAAGAAACACACTCACATACACACAGATTGTCTAATGCACACAACTAAATCCCAAAGAAATAAAAACATAAAATTTAGCGTAACATTTGTGGCTCATCTTATAAATACATCAGTCTTGAAGCCATCGTGCTAAAGTAAAAAACAATTTTAAAACAAGGATTTTATTTGAATGATTAAATATAAACTGAAAAAGTTTTCATTTAAATTAAAATCAGTAAACTCACATCCTATTTAAAGAAAATTGAAAACTTACCTCTTATTTTGAGGATTTAAAATATTTTTCATATTCTCTCTAGGAAGGTGAGATATTTCCTGCTTTTTTAGATGTTTATGCTAAACAGTTGAATATATATATATATATATATATATGTTATATGTTATACCATATATGTTGACATACAAGACAAACTTATAACCATAAATTTCTCCCCCCCCCAAAATAAAATAGGGAGCTGAATTATATTCCAAATATAAAATGTGAACCTTAAATCCTGTGGTTTATGCTAAGTTGTTAGCATGGGAGATGTGTGTTTCAACATGTTGTTTAAAGATTGTATTTGAGAGCAGGGAAATGAGTGAATATATATATGGCAGTGGTGCTTCAATTGACACAACAGTAACATAACCAGTAAAGATTAAACTCACAAAGGCTTGAAATAGATTAGTAGTTGCAAACCATTAATCTAGGCCAGGTATCTTTATTATAATGACTAAAGTAGTAGGGCACCTAGTTAAGATTGAACAGTAGTCAGAAAGATTAAATGGCAAACCATTGCTCTATGGTAGGTGCCTAGTGAAGTACCAAGTAAACACTGGGCTCATGTGTAATGTCTGGATGAGTGAAAGAGAGAGAAAGTAATGTTAAGTTTTACTTGTTCAGGAAGCAAAGGCCAATCACCAAATTTCTTTTGAAGGGATAAAGAAATTTCCTTTATTTCAAGAGTTTCTCATTCCAGATGACTGCATATCAATTTGTTCCATGAATAACAATTTGGATAGAGGGATGTTTGAATAAAAATGGCAGACAGAAATTGGCTAAACCTTTTCCAAAGAGGATTTTCCCAAATACTTGATTGACCTGCCAATAAAAGGAAGTTGTTATTTGGTCAGTGAATGAAATGCATTTTCTAGGGTTACCGATAATCTTTAAAGGCTGTGTCATGAAAGGGAAAAGTGTGGCCTTTTAAAACAGGTATCTGTAAAAAGAATCACTTGGCCATGACCTTTAGAAAAGCTTTGGTCTAAAAGCTCAAGTGTCTTTCCTTCTGATACTTGACCGATGGTGTCTGACATGCAAAATTCTCCAGATGTCAAAACTAGGATATGTAGGATGCTTTAGCTGTGGATAGAACTGATCTCTGAGTCAGAACACAAACTATGATTATGTTCTGCCATTGAATCATGTATCATCTTCTGTTATGTGCCATAACACTTTCCAAACTTTGTAAGTTACTCTAAAAGACACTAACAGAAGAGAAATAAAGTACTCACTTTCGAATTGGTTGTGTTGTGTCTAGCGATAATTGTTTACCTATTTGTGTTAATTCCTTGTCAAGGTTAAAAAGAGGTAACATTCAATAACATTCAATTGTAAAAATCTGTATTCATTATGGGTGGGTGATATACTAAGAGTCCATGTTAAGTATTATTCTATACAAGAGGTCAGGTTATTTAATTTTATTTTATAAGGAAAATTCAATCTTGTCACTTACCTTTGTTTTTTATTATAGATAACATGAGTAGTTTTTTTATTTATATATTTAACACATTCCATACAGATTCAAAAAAAACCAGTGCAACCATTTGTCTTCAGAATTCAAATAATTATCTCTATCTATAAAAGTCAGGATGTGTTTGTGTGTGTGTAACGAATGCACGGCCGCAATTTTCGACAGATTTGCACCAAAATTTATATGCACATGCTCCAAGTTAGCAGAAAGTCCAAGAGTGATTTTGCATTTTCCAACTTCCATTGATAGTGGAAATAATGGATTTTTTCATGCTTCGATGGCACTTTTCATGTAACTTGCAGCTATTTTCTACTGGCCAGAGTGAGAGCCAATAGCTGGCTGCCACAAATAGGCAGGAAGATTCTATTGGCCAGTGTGAGAGCCAACAGCTGACTGACACAAATGCTAACTAGCATGCTAGCATGCAAAAAAAATCGATAGCTGCATTCGTCACAAGTGGGAAAAATTTAAATCTGCATGGCGCTTTTCTCCAATTGGCTCATTCGCTTGCTTAAACTCAATGCTGATTCTGATTCTGCAGAACTGGGTTGGGTGTGAAAAAGTATTTGTGGTTAACATTCTTTTTTCATTCGGTTTTTCCAGTTACAAGTCCTTTTTTTAAAGCTGATCGTTTTGTGTTCATTTCGTTTAGTTCTTTTTTCGTAACAGATTTAATGTTTAGTATAGAGCTTAGAAAAAATTTGCAGTGTGAGATAGGCAAGAAGTAAGGCATGTAGCAACATCAGCACGGCAAAGGTCACTCCTTTAAAGGCAAGGAAGGGCAAAAATATTTTAAGTCAAGTGATAGCGATTGCTGTATGAGTCATATGATTTTTGAATCAAGCACGAGCAACGCCGGGCCATGCTGCTAGTAAATGAATAAAGGAAAGAATGGAAAAGTGTTATGGTCCTTAATTCTGCACTCTCCAGTTAAATATCTCCTTTTTCTGAAGGGCTCAGAGGTTTTATTAACGAACATTAATAAACAAACAGTATCATGAAAACCAAACAGCTCATCTGACAAGTCAGGAATAAAATTGGAGAGAAGTATAAAGCAAGGTTAAGTCATAAAAATATTCCATATTCGAAACATCTCATGCAGAACTATTTAAACCATCATGTGAAAATCAAAAGAGTATAGCACAACTGTAAACCTACCAAGTCAAAGTCAATAACTGACAGGACAAGCAAGGGTAACTCTGGAGCAGCTACAAAGATCCACAGCTCAGGTGGGAGAATATGTCCACTGGACAACTAATCTGACTTTTATGGAAGAGAGGCAAGAAGAAAGGCATTGTTCAAAGAAATCCATAAGAAGTTTTATTTGCAGTTTGCCACAAGCCATGTGGGAGACACAAGCAAACATGTGGAAGAAATTATTCTGATTTGACCAAAATTGAACATTGGGATCTTGATACAAAATACTACACGTGGCTGAAACCTAACACTGCACATCATCTTGATCACACTATCCTGAACATGAAATATAGTGGTGAAATAGGGATGCTTTTTTTTTCAGCAGGGACAGGAAAGCTGGTCAGAGTTGATGGGAAGATGGCTGGATTTAAATACAGGGCAATCCTCAAAGAAAACATTCTGCAAAAGACTTGAAATTGATGTGAAGTTTCATGCTCCAGCAGGACAATTAGACTAGACATACAACCAGAGCTACAATGGAATGGTTTAGATCAAAACATATTAATATGTTAAAATGACACACAGTCAAAGTCCAGACTTAAATCCAATTGAGAATTTCTAGCAATATTTGAAAATAAAGAAGACTTAACAGTCTTCATCCAATTTGTGAGCTATCCTATAGGTGAATAGACAAAAATTTCAGTCTCGAGATCTATAGCTGCAACCAACACTGCTTCTACAAAGAATTGACTTATGTTGTGGCAGTGTAGCTGTTTTGTAGCCCTAATTATTGTTGTAAAGACCATTTGAGTCAATTTTAATTCAAGTTAGTAATACTACATGTGTAAAGAATACTTCTGCAAGCCTCTGTAAATGTGTGTGTGTATACATGTGAGTGTGTATATATGCATGCATTTGTACATATGTGTGTATGTCTCTGCATATATATATATATATATATATATATATATACTTGACATTTCACCAAATGAGCAAATATCTGACTACTTTTATCCATTCTTGTGTAGAGCATCAACCTTTACACCTAACCAGACACACAGACACACATATACACAGGCACATTCATGCAGATGCACACAGACACACATACACATGTACACACACACACACACACACATATATATATATATATATATATATATATATATATATATATCAAAGTGTAGAAGAATGAACAGCATAATTACAGCATTCAAATCATTAATTTAAAAACAGTACTCAATACACAAAGTAGAGCCATAAATATTTATTTATTTCTTATGCAGTGTTACATTAGAACATGCACATATCCTCTACAAAATTGTACATTTTTGTTTCAACATTAAAAAAACCTTTTTTTAGTAACATCCTGATTCCCCACCTGATGAGACATTTTAAAAAAGGTTTTCCTTTTTTTTGACATTGAAACAAAAATGTACAATTTTGTAGTGAATATGTGCATGTTCTAATGTAACACTGCATAAGAAATAAATAAATACAGACATACAGGCACACAGATACACAAACCCACACAAACACAAACGCACACATACATACATACATATATATATTATGAAATGGACAAAGTCTGACAATTATTTTAAGACATTTTTATGTTTAACATTCTTTTTATAGATACAAATATTTAAGTAAATGCTCTGTTTATAATAAACAGTATTAAATAACATTTATGTTCTGAGAAATTTTCATAGAAAATATTCATCCTTTCTATGAAAATTTCTCAGGCATTCAGGCTGGTAAATGTTATTTAATACTGTTTATTATAAACAGAGCATTTACTTAAATATTTGTATCTATAAAAAGAATGTTAAACATAAAAAAATGTATTATAATACATACATACATACATACATACATATATATATATATATATATATATATATATATATATATATATATACTGTATATGCTAACATTAAAGGTGACTGGGTGTATAAGAGGATCTCTTAATTTTCAAGTTAAAATGTAGGTTTTGGGTTATATTCAACTTACAAGACGCACCCCCCCCCCACCGCCAAAATATTGCACTGAATTTATTAAAGAAATTAAGTAAGCATATACTTTCTTTTAACTCAAATTCTCGTGAAAAAATTGTAGCAAGATATTGTCAATTAACTATCACAATCTAGAATACCTTATGAGTGGGTGCTGAGTTTTTGGTAAGCTATTACAGTAGCCTGAATGGCTTTTCCCTGCTAACCATCCACTCATTTCCCTGCTCTCAAATACAATCTTTAAACAACATGTTGAAACACACATCTCCCATGCTAACAACTTAGCATAAACTACAGGATTTAAGGTTCACATTTTATATTTGGAATATAATTCAGCTCCCTATTTTATTTGGGGGGGGGGAGAAATTTATGGTTATAAGTTTGTCTTGTATGCCAACATATATGGTATAACACGCACACACACACACACACACACACACACACACACATATATATATATATATATATATATATATATATATATATACAAGTATAGGATTGTGTATATGGATAAATTCCAATAACCAACAATTACTATTCTTAAAAGAGTGCTCAATACATAGTAGAGCAGATATAATTGTTTATTTAAAAATTATAATATAAATATAAATAAAAAATCAAAAATAGCCATTTTGTTTCAACACATCTGGTGTCTTATCAAGTGATGATGTTGAATGTAGACATCACTTGATAAGACACCTCCAGTGTTGAAACAAAATGGCTAATTTTGTAGTGAATTTATAACATATTTATGTTATAATTTTTAAATAAATAATTATATATATATATATATTCAACTGTTTAGCATAAACATCTAAAAAAGCAGGAAATATCCCACCTTTCTAGAGAGAATATGAAAAATATTTTAAATCTTCAAAATAAGAGGTAAGTTTTCAATTTTCTTTAAATAGGATGTGATTTTACTGATTTTAATTTAAATGAAAACTTTTTCAATTTATATTTAATCATTCAAATAAAATCCTTGTTTTAAAATTGTTTTTTACTTTAGCACAGGATGGCTTCAAGACTGATGTATTTATAAGATGAGCCACAAATGTTACCCTAAATTTTATGTTTTTATTTCTTTGGGATTTAGTTGTGTGTGTTAGACAATCTGTGTGTATATGAGTGTGTTTCTTTTTTGGGTGATATTTGGATACTATACTGACATCTAGCTGTAGGCATTTACCGTACAAACAATGTTAGCCCACAAGGTGAATGATGTAATTTTGAATTGCAAGATTCTTGGAGATGTATTGTTGACACAATGTATCAAAATAGCCTCATGTAACAACATGCAAATGTTAATTAACTTTTTCCTATTCCTTTAGCAAGATATCATTTCAGCTTTGAGATTTCTTGAGACTAGCATCTTCATCTTTCGAAAGCAAAACAGAAATGGCACAGAACAATATAGTTATAGCTTAATTAAAACAAATAAAGCATATTTTATTAATTTATTTATCCACAAATAATTATTTACTCTCGTTTATGTTATTTTGTCCAGAACCAGAGGATAAGAATTTGGTGACAAGAACAAAACAACTACAGGTTTCCACTATGTACATCTATGTATGTGTGTGTTAAAATGAATATATATATATATATATATATATATATGTATCTGTATTTGTGTGTGTCTGTGTACTTAGGCAGTAGTCCTTCTGTAATACAGGTTCAATTGAAAACCTTAAACTTTTAATTTTAGCTAACTTTCCCTTTTTCATGTACAAGAAACTGTCTAGATTTTTAAGTATTTCCTTTGTTTTAGGTTTCATTTTTTTTTCTTTTTCCATGTTCCATGTCCCATCAGGACGTTGGTGATCATGGCACTTCACAATTTCCTGTCCTTTGTTCCTCTTAATAAATTTTGTCTATTCGTTATCTCTCCTAAACCCTGTTCTGTCATCCATTTGCTCAAATTTGCTAGGTAAGTTAAGCAGTGTCTTCTGCTATTCCACTTACCTTCATTCTATCCTGTGGGTATCAAATTTTCCAAGCCCCCTTTCCATTTTATATATCCTAGAAATTTAAACTATTGCTTTCTGAATCTAAGTATAAGTGTTCTTTTTGTTACCATTTTCTCTAAGACTTTGTTATTATTAATTGTCCCATGCTATTCTCAGCATGTTTCTGTAGAACCATATTTCTGTTGTCTCAAGTCTCTTCTTCATCTGTGAAGAGATTCTCCAGCATTCACTGCCATATAGAATGATTAATATTATGTGACAGTTCAGTACTCTTTTCTTTGTTTTTAATGGAATTTTTCTGTCTCTTAATACAGACAAATCTATCATCTATGGACCCCACATCAACAGACTTCAGATGCAGCAGACAAAATCTGCAGGCAAAATAAAACAAAAAAACATCTGCAGGTAAATAAATCTTCCAAATTGTCAATGATGTATTTCAAAATTTACGGGCTTAGTGGAACAAGTCATATTAGTTCTCAAAATGATTGCTTGGCAGGCATGATGGCCCTTTCAATTGTAAACAAAGACTGGTATACCGTATATAAAGTATGAAAAATTAGCACATACATGAGGAAGTAGCTGTGAGAAATCTATTATTTTTGTTATTTTGATTAATATATCTATATTAAGTATATTATTTATTTATGCTGTATATACATATTTATAGTATTTACATTATGATCACAGCTACTATAGTTACTATAGTGATTTTATAACTCAAAAAGAATCCCTTTCCATCTATGGACATTTGGATTTAATGGACCCCCCCTTCCCTTCCCCTTCCCCCACGAGTCTGTTCATGAGAAGTTTGCTGGTACTTTGTTTAGCTTTTGGAAGGCATCTTTTTCTATCCCAATGCAGCTTTGGATTTCAGTGTCACGCTTTCAGTCCTCTGTTTTATCTCTTCCCAAGTATTTAAATTATTGTACTCATTTGATTTTGGTATCTCAAGACCAAGGGAAACACTGCAGATATCATCCATGGTACCATAGGGAGGACTGACAGGGTTTTAGCCACATTCTCTTTTTCTGCAAGAAATGAAAAAAGAACAGAAGACTAAATTTCTGTCTTTCTAGTCTCATTCTATGATAATGATATTGAGCCAAGCTCTATCATTCATCTAAAATAATTCCTGCTATTACCTTTCAAAATAAATCAGAAATCTTTTTTAATTATTCAGTATTCACTGCCATATAAGAAGATTGATATTATGTAACAGTTCAGTGCTCTTTTCATTGTTTCATTTTCCATATTTTTCTTTCATAACATTAGCTTCTAAGGCTTTTATGTTTTATATGCAGAAAATGTCTATAGGTAAAATTCCTGAAAATAATTACAGAACAAAACATAAATAAAGTTTACAGTATGATAATGGATCTAAAAAATATTCATTTTGTGAAAGAATTAGTGAAAAAAATATAAGAATCTTTAAAATTTCCCGTCTGACTTAGTCTTCTCCCATTTTTAACATCTCATTTAGCACTCATCTCGCATAGCATTTTATTTTCTGGTGTTATGTCTGGATATGATTTTTGTAGAAATACTTTTAAAACTCAGTAAAAGACTACTGAACTATTATTTGATATCTGTCCTATTCCTTTAGTGAGATATCATTTCAGTTTTGAGATTTCTTGAGACTAACATCTTCATCTTTCAAAAGTAAAACAGAAATGACACAGAACAATATAGTTATAGCTTAATTACAACAAATAATGCCTGTGTGGATATGATTTTTGTAGAAATACTTTTAAAACTCAGTAAAAGACTACTGAACTATTATCGGATATCTGTCTTCCTTTATGGCAGCAAAAATTGAACAATCTCTTTTAAGATGAATAAGAGACTTGAAGCAACAGAAATGGGGTTCTACAGAAAGATACTGAGGATACCATGGACTGAAAACATGTGATCAACAATGAGGTTTTGAAGAAAATAGAAGCAAAAAGGAAACCTATACTTAACTGCAGGAAGAGGCAGTTGAAATCCCTGGGGAACGTAATGAGGAAGAAGAACAGATTGAGAGACAGAGGGACAGAGGAAAGCAGTACTTGAACAATAAATGGTAGAACAGGGTTTGAGTGAAATAACAAAAAGACAAAACTTATTAAGAGCTACAAAGAACAGGAAGGTGTGGAGGACCAAGATCACCTGTGTTCTGAAGGGATACTACGTGTAAAAAAAAAAGAAATATTAGCGAGTTTGTACATTATGATGTATCAATATGACAAATTCTTCATTGATTTTTTTTTTTAATCATTTCACTCCTAGCAGGATGTAAATGTCACTAGGACACAAGAGGTTACTGGGAATGAAAAAGAATGAGAAGACTTTAGTGAGGAGAAAGAGACAGAAGATGGCAATTGGGATTGCATTAAATTTTTGAAGTTTGTGGGTGGCAGGGAAAAAAGGATTTGGAAGAGAGTTCCACAGTTGAGAAGTGCAGGCAAAGAAACTATTAGAATAGAACTTATGGTTGCATCTTACTAGTTCAATAGTAAAAAATAGTGAGACCTAGCTGCCAATATAGTAGCACACTTAAATTCATGTAGTTCAGATATCAAGGAGAAAAGTTCATTAGAACAATTGCCATGATAAATATTTGTAGAAAAGATGGAGAGAAGCCATGACTGATGATGCAGATTTTTTTCCCACAATAGGTTGTCATTTCTTTCTGCAGTAGACCAATTGCTATCTTGGGCTATAGAACCCAGTCTTTCCTGTTATCACATTGGTGAGAAAGTGACTGAAGTCGAGATGCCAGGTCAGGATTGATTAGACCCTTCTTTGATTTGAATGTTTCTGCCAATTGTCAAACAGATTCAAATATTCAGTTCCCAAACTGAAGAAAGGCTTATGTGATGAGGAGATCTAATGTGAAAACTACTATATTTAAAAGTAACATTTCCCTTATGTCTTCAGTATTTCTGGTTAGTATTCAATATTTCTTGGGTATAATTTTATTACAAGAAAAGTTTTTATACCAATGTTCAAAAGGCCCAAGTGTCATCCAAGGTAGGGGGTTACTGTGTGGTGTTGTATGAGCATACGCAAAGGCAAGAAGTGAAGTTCATGAGGTTATGTAGAAAAATTAACCCTAGATTTGAAGACATCAAGATTGTAGTGATCAGGCAAAAATCCCACTAGGAATCTGTTCAACAAAGTAGCATTTCTTGGGAAGAATCTGTCCAAGTGGTACTTCTTTCTTACTAATGGAATACAAAGAGAATGGGGATGATTAATCATTGTGTATGTGGCAAAGCTCAGGGTTCATTAAAGCAAAGAATATAGCTCAGAAATAGAAATAGGTTCGTGAAACACTTGTGAAGTGCTCGCAAAATGACTAATGCATATGAGATCTTCAGAAGTTTACATAATATAGTTATTTTCTAAGCGTAGCTTAGATGTGGCACAAGGCCGAAAGTATGGGACACCTAGTGAGGATCGAACTCACTTTTCAGTTGTAACTGATCTAGCAAGACAAGCTTGCTAATCATTACACCACGCCAAGGTGCCCAAGTTTACATAATATAGCAATAGAGGAAGATGTGAACATTCAAGATCTTAATTTGTTCCTTTTACACTGCATTTCACCATCTTTCTCTTTTTCTCTCTCAATCTTTCTCTCTCTCTCTTTCTCTATCTAATTATCTATCTATCTACTTGGCTTCTAACAAGGTCAATATCAGGTCAACACCAGGTTTAATAACTTTTTGTCTCTACTCTCTGGGTAGAATTTTATGAAAGAGTGGATTACACACATACTCTTTTCCCAATTGTGGCATGCTAGTAACCAGACTTTAGTCTATATAATTGGGATTGAGACAAAGAACAGGGGAAAATAGATTCATGCCCTTGCCAAGGATCTTAGTGCGAAGGTAACACAAAAAGTTTCCCCTGTAATTAAACATCAAAATGGAGTTTTTTTTTTTGTCCAGGATAAAACTTCCGAACATGTTCTTTCACTCTCATACATAGACATCAACTGATTATATATATATATATATATATTGTTATGGTCCAGGTCCTTGTACCACGGTGATGGTCCAAGGTAGAACCAATAAAGAAGAACTCGAACATGGATATGGAATAACACAGACATATTACAAACCGGAATATATACATATAGTGGAAAGTGTTAGTATGAACAATCAGGTTTAGTAGGGAGAACAATGTAGTCTCGACCAGTATCACTATTCCAATGTCTTGTAGAATTTGTCTGAATGCGACTCTGTTTCGGACTGCCTCTGACTCGGCTCTTGACTCGACTGACTGACTCGCTCTGACTGACTGACGGACTTCTGACGGACCTCACTCCAGCCAGACTTCAGACTGAACTCCCTGCTTCCTCTTGAGGCACAGTATTTATTACGTATGGAATAGTCCATTATGTTATTATGGGTAAGGTCCCATAACATATATATATATATATATATATGTAACATGTAACATAGTGCTTATTAGTATAGAAAATTTTCTCCAGTTCAAATTCTAGCTCTTTGAAATTGCTTTTGCAAAAAATACTTTTGAAAATATATGAATTTATCTCTTTTCCCACTACTCAGCAAGGCAATAATAGCAGGGAAGACTGGGGTCTCTAACCTTGATAGACTGCCAGTATATAACAAAGACAACTGTGAATTCTAAATCAGTTGGGTGTAGGGGTAGCAATTCTACTTTGAGAAAACTAATTTTTACTGAAACCACAACAGGAAAGCAAGATCTAGTGTACTGAGATTGTGGCCATATTTTCCGTAGGGGAGTCTACTGAGTTAATAATATATACATATATATATATATATAGTACTGAAAAGAAAAATATTAGGCATAACCAATAAATTATATATATCTATAATGATTATATATATATATATATATATATATATATATATATATAATGAAGTCTATATAATGATTATATATATAGTATATATAGTATATAATGATTTATATATATATATATATATATATATAATGAAGTCTATATAATGATTATATATATAGTATATTTAGTATATAATGATTATATATATATATATATATATATATATATATAATCATTATTGTTAACTCAGTAGACTCAGTAGGCAAGATCCCATCAATTAAATTTTCTAGATGTAACCATAAGTACTGGCAGTCTCTTTCCACACTCTCTTCTGGCTCCATACTTTCCAACCAACTATGATGATCAAATATTTAAATGCAATGTCAACTGTTATCTACTCTCCTCTTGCTTACTCTTCTATTGTTCTTGCTCTTTAATAATATTTCATTTTTTTCTTATTCTTTCACACTCAGTAACCCTTTGTGTCTTAGAGGCTTTATTACCTTGCTTGGGCTGATATGATTAAAAATAAATAAGGATGTAGTTGGATAGTTCCAAAGGCCATTGCTACAATATTTAAACCTCATGGAGTCTCTGACTCCTGTGGTTTTATACCCTTTCTTATTTCATCCGCATCATTTAATGTTAACTTGGATAAACTAATTCAAGTGCCTTGTAGATTTTCTGTGCCTGTATATGAGGAGGTTTTATATGTGTTTATAATTTTTGTTTTTACTTTGACATAACATAAAACAAAGAGACTCTGTCTCTTGATCAAAGAACTACACCACTGAGTTTTCCTTTCATTTCAATGTATAAATATCTACTCCAAAACCACAACATTCAAATAGAGATGAAACTGCAGGAAAAGTTTGTTTTGTTTTTTTTTTTTATATTTTTATTTCCTCCAATAAATTTCCTTCTTTTTTAAATTGAATGCAACTAAAATAATTTTTTTTTCTTATTTTTTGTTTCACTTTTAGATAACTGTGTTTGTTTATGGTTACTATTCTCTAAGTTAGAAACATGGTTCATAAAATGTTTTGTGTACATTAAGTTGAAACCGAAAATAGAAGCAAATAATAATCTCTAATGTATTGTCTCGTCTGGTCTGAAATGAAAGAACCATTCCAGCAGATTCTTTGCTTCTTTCTTGTGACCAGAATATCTTGGAATGAACCATATGTTTGGTGTTAGAATCTCTCAAATATCATTCCTTCTATACTTGCCCCATTCATCCATTATAAAAAAAAAAAAAAGATTCCCGCTGTTTTTCTTTTCCTTTTTTTTAGGACTAGAAAATCTGCATCAGTTGCCATCTTCTGTAAAAAAAACATAAGTTACTTTAAATCACAGATTTTTTTTTCAGTATTAGAATGATATCCTCTTTATGGGAAAATTTTCACCTACTGTAAAAAATGTCACAGTTAAGAATTTTCAAAATTACCCTTAATATTTTTTTCACAATATTTCACAATTGGATAACATCATTTTTTTACAATTGGATCTCTTTATTTTTTGTATTGTCAGATTTGTACCAACTATCTTAACTGGACTATATCCCCTTGTATTTTTAAAGAATTCCTCCAATTTTAAATGGTATTAAATTTAAAGTTACTAGTTTATACAAAATAGGAAATGATAGTATATCAATCATTTGGGAAAATAAGGCTATATGGCTAGACTCTAACCTGCCAACCTTTGTAACCTAAATAGAAATGTAGACTTCTGATGATAAGCAATACAAGTTCAAGTTCTTGCATTTGCATTTTA
The DNA here is from genome assembly GCA_903632075.3 of Acanthosepion pharaonis. Taxonomy (NCBI): domain Eukaryota; kingdom Metazoa; phylum Mollusca; class Cephalopoda; order Sepiida; family Sepiidae; genus Acanthosepion; species Acanthosepion pharaonis. The sequence continues at coordinate 1,557,983 of CAHIKZ030000413.1, forward strand.
TTGGACTAGAATATTATTGTAGGATACAAAATTGAATTAACATTTCTACTTGCTTTTGATGTGATCATTTTAAATATTTACTGATTTTCAGTGACTGCCTTCTTAATTTCTGTCAAAAAAGAGTTAACATGATGTTTGGTTGTAATTCACCAAGATTAGTATCAGGGTGGATAATTCGAACATGATGTCTTTTACTTCAAACATTAAAGCAAGTACAGATCTAAATGAATACAAGTACAGAAAAATAGAATAAAGCAGTCCTATTTAGTTCTGCTTGTTTAATGGTATACCAACTTCTTATGGGTCATTTAATGCTGAAATTTAATTTTCTTTGGAGCATTAGTAATTTCTTTAACAAAAACTTATTGCTCATAAGCTTTTACTATGAAAATGTATTGCTGGTATTTTTACTATAAAAACTTATGCTTTCATAGTGTTTTGATCCATATTTGGGGTCTAACTATTTGTCCATAGCTTGGAACCTAACAGGTGCTACAACCCTGGGTCAGGGTGGACCTGAGAACAACTCCCAATCAGAGGCCTTGCTGCTATATATAGTTTATCATCAGACCCAGGATGGTTAAAGCAGTCATCCACAATATGCTGTATCTGAGAAAACATAAAGTCATAGCTTAATGGTTAAGCATACTTGGCTTAAAAGTTGTTTCCCAGTATTAAAAAGGAATACAAGTTCCCATTTTTTGCAAAATAACTCAAGTTAATCAGATGGGATGGAGACAATCTGTGAACACCAATTTAAAATCTTGCCACAGATTCAAAATTGGATTGTAGCCTGGATTTTGACTGGACCATTCTAATATATTAAAATGATTTGATTTAAACCAATCTATTGCAATTCTGGCTGTATATTTTAGGTTGTTGCCCTGCTAGAAAGGGACCCTATTTCCTTGTCTCAAGTCTTTTGCAGACTGTAACAGGTTTTCTTCAATGACTGCCCTGCATTTGGCTTCATCTTCCCATTATCTCTGATCATCTTACCTATCCCTGTTGAAGAAAAGCATCTCCATAGAATGATGCTGTCATTACCATATTTCAGGATAGGGATGATTAGCTCTTTTGCAAGGATTCTGCCACATACAGCATTTTGCATTAAGTCCCCAAAAGTCAATTTGGCAACATATATGGCAACAGTATTTCATGCATGGACGAATGGTAGGTGTTTAGATTTGAAGGATGGATTCAAATGAGAAAAACCTTCTGGTGTGACACAGAGAACCAATTTAAAGTTTATAGCAATGACAAACTGTCGTTTATCAACATTATAAAAGTAAATAACAGTTGCAATATAAATTAAAAATTTCTTAACACCTTTTGAAATGTGTTAATAAACTCTTTAAAATGTAGACACACACATACACACACACCTGCACTTCAAGCTTTTGTTTGGCTTGTACTCTATTAATAAAATGCTTCGTTCCATATGTAATATATAAACACTAGTAATTCAAACACAAACACAACTATTCAATGAATGATAAGCCTTTTAAATCAGTCAGTTATGAGTGATACATGTTTAGATGATCATAAATCTTTTGATACATGATTGATGAGGCAGATTTTTTCCTGCAGTAGGTTGCCATTTCTTTCTACGGTAGACCAGTTGCCATTCAAGGCTATAGAACCTGGTCTGCCCTGCCATTTACCCATAGCTGGGGATTCATACATTTCCCAAGGGTATTAGCACATAAGTGATTGTAATGGATTTAACTGGAATTCGAACTTGGCTCTCCGATTCCTCAAGCCGAGTCTCTATCCACTGCTCCACCATACCTCCTCTTTTAAATACCAACTCATTTACTGGTGAAAGCTAGTTTGTTGGACACGGTGCCATGAATTGAATATTGGCTTCAAAATCTGCACAAGAATAATGGAAGCATCACTGGCTTTCTTGTTTATGAATATCTAAAGAATTACTTTTTTCTAATAAAAAAAACTGTTAATAAATTATGGTAAAAATATAAATAAAAATAGAACATGACTATTTTTGGGATAGTACCAAATAGGATTAAAAAGTTTGCTTATCTTGTTATTTTCAAAACAGATTAATTTCTGGAAATCAAGGATATTCTGGGAACATCCAACAACCTGAAAACAGTATTGATATGTTCAATATGAGGCACCTGCAATGACATACCAGTAATCTCATATTTTAGAGCTACGATTGAACCTCAGCATCCAAAATTATGATTAATTAGAATGAACCAGATCATTTTATTTTTCTAAATGCATGGATCAGTGAACTTTCTCCAGTAATTGGTAATGGTAATAGCAATATTGTTATGGTCCAGGTTAGGACCAAGGAAGAACAACACGAACACAAGAGTAGAAATAACGAAGGTATATTACACAAAATAATAATACAAGATTTGGAAGGTGTTAGTATGACTGTCAGTCTGATTTGGAGTGAACTACTATCGGCTCAACTCGATTCGACCCTCTCTCTTGAGAGTCGTAGTATACATAGTGTTAGGAAGAGTTCATTCTGTAGTTATAGGTAAGGACCCATGAAAAATATTAAATGTTTCCTTATAAGAAAAAATTTAGCATTCCTTGACTGAGCAACAAATACTGCTTTCCACTGACATTTCTAAAATATTTCTCTTAAAACAAATTTTGAAGAAAACAGGTTTCTTATGTCCAGTAGCTGTTATCACTCTTTTCAGTATTGATGGAAGTTTCCTTCCTAACATTTTATTTAAAGTGATATGGAATGTTAACATGTTGATTATATCATTATTTTCTGTTCTAGTTACATGTGCTATCCATTTTAGTTGTTGCTACTGTTGATAGTCCTCTAGTGATATGGCTTCTGTTATCTGATACAGTTCTTTGTGAATCTGTAGCACCTGTCCACAATGTTCAAAGAAGCATTCACTTAGTCTTTTTTAACCATTGATTTTAAAAAGTGCTGAAAAATTCTATCAAGCTTTAGATAAGAGTGGTGAAGATTGGGCTGTTACTATGAATATCTCAAAAGCATTTGACAGGATTTGGCATATTGGTCTTCACAAGTTGAAAGGTTATGGTAATTCTGGATAAATCTTTGAACTGATTAGTCTTATCAAATTGTGAAATGAATGTTGTCTTGAATGGCCACTCTTCTAGATCTTTTTACATTAATGTAGATCACACAGGGCTCTAGCCTTGGACCTATGTTGTTCCGCATTTTTATCAACAACCTTCCTGCTGGCATCAGGTCTCAACTTGGTATCCATTCTGATGACAAACATTTTTCCTGTCTTAATAGTAAGTCTGATCAGTTCAATAAGGTCAAAATGGCAGCTGACCTCAAAAATGACCTATAATCTGTTGTTAACTGGTGCAAGGAATGGCATGTTAATTTTAATACCTCAAAAATGAAACTGCTGTCTTTTAATAATCTGAAAGAATCCTTTTTACCTTCCATCAGCATTGTTGATGCTAACTACCAGGAGAGTGGTTCATTGCACCTCCTTGGACTAATATTTTCCACTGACATGAAGTGGAAAGATTATATTGAGTGAATTGCTAGGTCTTCTACAAGGAATGTTGGTTCACTGTGTCATGCTTGACACTTTTTCTTGACAAAATCTATCTTACTTATTTTGAATATTGTTGCCACATCTAGTCTGATACTCCTGCTATATATTCAGAGATTCTTGATAAAATCCAAAGAAGAATTATTGGTCTTGAGCACATGGCATCTTTCCTTTATATTACCTAGACTTTTTGAATTTAAGTGCAATACTAGATTGGTTAAAGGGCCTCATCATTTTACCATTGAAATGGCTACATGTAACTGTAAGCTAAGCATTTCTTCTATTACACTTCTTGCTTATGGAACTCATTTCTGGCTTCTTGCTTTCCAGTCAACTTTGATGTTCAAAAATTTAAATGCAATGCCAGTTGTCATCTACTGTCTTCTTAATTCTTATTGTTTTATTGTTCTCTCTCCATAGTAAGTTTTATTTTCTAATATTCTTTAACTATTGTTAATTCCTTCTGTCATAGTGGCTTTATTGCCTTGCTTGGGATGAAATGGTAAAGAAATACAGATGATAGTTTAGAGATTTCTGAACAAGCTTAGTGTTATATGACAGTCTCAATCTGACAAAGTTATTTAAGAATATGATTCAAGTCTTCAGGTTGATGTTTTGGATTTGTAGTAATCTGTGATGTTGTACGAAACTACCTCATTCTACAGTCTGTCTGAAGTTATTATGCAAATCAAATAAATCTCAATAACTTGAATTTACTTTGAACAATTAAGGAACGATTAATTTAGACATCAGAGCAAACTTTAAGTTAAATTTTTAGGTAGTTTTAACTTGTTTTATTAAAGTTATTAAATTTATAATAAAAAAACTGCACTATTCAAATCACATGTCCTTAAAATTGGGGTATTTCTTCTCCTGGATAGACTGCTTTCCTCCGGCTGACAAGCTCCATCTTTTTTTTTTTTTAAGCGTTTCACCTTAAGCAAGGGGGGAAGCCACTAGGACGCAAGGGGTTACAGAAGATTTGGAGCAAGATCAGCTAGGAGTGATAGAGGAAAGGATGAGAAGAAGGATAGTGGATAGATCAAGGCAACTGGAGATGTCGATTGACATTACATTTGAATAGTTGGAGATTATAGCTATCAGGGAAACAGGAATAGGGAAGGGAGTTCCACAGGTGAGAGATGCGAGATATAAAGCTATTGGAGTAGAAGGGATGGCTACATTTAATAGTTTCAACAGTGAAAGGGTGAGAGTGGGATGCCAGCCTTGTAGAATGCTTGAATTTGCAAAGTCTTGGAACCAGCGAAAACAGCTCATTGGAGCAATTACCATGAAAGTATTTGTAAAAAAGACAGAGAGAGGTGACAGCACATCTGTGAGAGAGTGACTGCAGATGAGATGCCAGATCAGGGCCAGTTATATTGCATATTCGTCTCTGTATCTTATCAATAACCCCAAGGCAAACAGAAGGGGCTCCAGACCATATATGGCAGCAATACTCAATGCAAGGGAGAATTGCTGATTTGTAGATCTGAAGGAGAAAAATACCTGAATCATAGGTACAAGGTAGTCGCTATTTGCAATATGTTAATTTTTCACATTAGTAAATGTAAAATATCCAATGCTAAAGAGTATCAGTACATTCCAAATGTCTTCTTATTACAGTTAAAGAGCTATACAAAAAATATAAAGCAGCAAGCTTACATTTGAAACTTTTTTTAAATCTATTTTGCCAATTATTGTCTTCTGGCAGCAGCTGTGGACACAGTTTTTTATTCAATTGGTGTGTTTAGTTTATTCTGGTCATATTTCAAATGACTCTAAAATCTGATTGGTCAGGTAGAAAAATGAGTTGAAACTTGATAGGAGAACAAAAGGTTATGAAAATTCAAATAAGTCTATATGCTGAGAGATTCACACACAAAGATGGGGTCTAGCACACCTGTCAAAAAAGACATTCACAGTAAAAAAAGAAATTGAAAGATCAAAGAGATAATTCAAAATCGTAGATATTTGCTTCAAGGAGAGATTTAGAACCTACCCAATGAAAGAATAACAAAATAATTGTTTAACTTGCACAGGTGAAAAAGCAAGAGACCTGTCAATTATTTTTAAGGTATATTCATATTGTCTATGAAAAAACTCACTAAACAACAAGTCAAGCTATCTAGTAGGCTAGTATTTAGCTACAGATTTTCAATACTTCAATATGTCAATCTATCTAGTAGGCTAGTATTTAGCTACAGACTTTCAATACTTCAATACGTCAATTTATCTAGTAGGCTAGTATTTAGCTACAGACTTTCAATACTTCAATACGTCAATCTGTCTAGTAGGCTAGTATTTAGCTACAGACTTTCAATACTTCAATACGTCAATTTATCTAGTAGGCTAGTATTTAGCTACAGACCTTCAATACTTCAATACGTCAATCTGTCTAGTAGGCTAGTATTTAGCTGCAGACTTTCAATACTTCAATACGTCAATTTATCTAGTATTTAGCTACAGACGTTCAATACTTCAATACGTCAATTTATCTAGTAGGCTAGTATTTAGCTACAGACTTTCAATACTTCAATATGTCAATCTATCTAGTAGTCTAGTATTTAGCTACAGACTTTCAATACTTCTATCCAAGCTATTTCCTATATACCGTAGTATTAAATGCAAATACAGACTGTCTGAAGTTATTACACAAATCAAATAAACCTCAATAACTCAAAAACCCATATTTGTCAAATTTAAACTCACCCACGAATAAAATATCTAACTAAATTCTGTGTCATTTTTAATGATTATTTTTTAAGATATTTGGAATTTACAAAAATGGACTGACTGAAGTATGCAGATTAAACTAATATTAGCTTAAGACCTCTGAAATCTAATAAAAACTATTTTTTCTTTTGGCCATTGGTTGATATATGGGTAAAGTGAAGGATCTAACAACTGCTGAAAAACAGAAAATAATAAAGTTATTGATTGAGGGAATGTCAACATTGGAGATATTAAAGGAGCTTTGCAGAGATTATCGAATGATAAAGATAGCTGTGAAAATATAAGTAATTTAAGAACTCAAAACAAAAGAAAAGGTTTTAAGAATTTGCTTCCTCAAGATGAACACAAACCAAAATGAGTTATAGCGAAACAACCACTTTTGGCCATTACTCAGATCTTTGAAAAGGCAAGAATTGAGAGTGTCTAGAAGGACAAAAGGTGTAGAATACATTGTGAATTGGGATCTGTAAAAATATCTCTTAGGCAACCTCCTCTCAAATATTTTAAAGTGTCAAAATTGGGCCGAGAACTACATAAAAATTGAATTTTCTAATGTAATTTTCATGGACAAATCTTAAGTAACATTTGATGGACCTGATGGGTGAGCCAAAGGAGAGATTTTTATCTAATTCAGATGTGCCTGTGGCTAAAAGAAGGCAAGAAGGAGACAGTAGTGTTATATTATGGACTGGAAATTGTCAACCAAACCATTTTTGGACTGTTCAAAATTGATCAAGGACTTAAACTGAACAGTGATAACTATTGCAATTTAATGAACAAAGCTTTCTTTGCTTGTTACAAGTCCCAGTCTCACAGTTTCAAAGTGAAGTGTGTATTTATGCATGACAATGCTCCTTCTTATGTATCTAAGCTTAAACATGAATTCCTTGAGCATAAAAGATTTACAGAAGAGAAGATAATGGAATGGCCACCATCAATTCCTGATCAGAATCTGATCAAAAAATCTATGGCCAATTGTGAAGATGAAATTATATGAAGGTGGCAAACAATATAGCAAAGCAGACCTATGGGAAGCAATTAAAACTGCCATGTCAAAAATTGAACCTGCTGAAGTTAAAAAAATAACAAAATTAATGGATCACTGGCTGTTATTGAGAAGAAAGGTCACTATATTAAAATGTAAAGGGTTCAGAGACTTAACATATGTGCTTATTATTTATTCTGTTATAGATGTTGATCATTTTTTGATGATTTTATTGAAAAACTGCCATCTGAAGTTATTAGGCAAAACCAAATAATCACATTTTACTAATGAACTAAAATGTGATTATTTGGTTGTGCCTAATAATTTCAGACGGAAGTTTTCTTTAGAATACATCAAATGACTTCAATAAAACATTGATACTAACTAAAATTTTAATTCAGGATTTGTTTTGACATCTAAATTGATTGTTTTAAATTTGACAATATTTTTCAAATCAAATTTGAATTATTGAAGTTTATATAATTTGCTTAATAACATCCAGCAGGCTGTAGTAGGTTTTAGAAGTCGTTTTTTATGTGCCACATCCCAATCTGAATTATGGCTCTCCACATCTTCTTGTCTTTTCTTGTTGTAAGTAACTTTTAACTCTGCTACAGGACTACCTTTAGTAAGACTAAAAACAGTGGCAACAAAATTTTGTACAAGTAAATGATGAGTACAAGGAAATGAATGAATTTTGACAAGGTGATACTTTTTATTTTTGTCCTTATATAACGATGTAACAAAGGAGAGAATATACACTTGTATGTATGTAGAAGGAACTGTGTAGATGATGAATATGTGTGTATGTGTGTGAAAAAGTTCAGTCACTAAAAAAAAAGCTATCCCCAAGCCTAGGGAGGTTCATATTGGCATTGTCACTTCCCCCAAGAGAATAGACAAGAGACAAGAGACAAGAGAATAAACACAGGAAGTGTCCCATTTTTATAGGTTTTTGATAGTGACCTCTAACTACCTTTTGGCAAAACTGGCAAAGCTATGTGGGATTAAGCCACAAATATTTACCATACTTCTTTAATCTTGTTCTGCTATCCTTTCACATAAATTCCTAAGCTTAGTTACTTGTTGGTTTCCCCTAGTTCTCTTGCTTTCAATATGTCCTGTGAGTGTTAAATTTTAAAACCTATTTTTCCACATTATGTGTCCAAGAAATTTCACCTGCCTCTTTCTGGTTGTGAATATAAATGTTCTTTTAGTTCCTATTTACCTTAAAATTTTTTCATTGTTTACATGTTCAATCCATGGTATTTTCAGCAAATCAAGGCACACTGGGATAGTGAAATACACCATCAAAAAGCTAAGCAAAGTATTTCATTAGAAACAAAGAAAAGAGTAATAAATTGTTACATAATATTACTCCTTCTATATGGCAGTGAATGTGGGACAATCTTCTCAGAGATGGTGAAGTGATTTGAAAGACCAGAAATTTTGTTCTACAGAAACAAGCTGAGAATACCATGGTCTGAACATGCGAGCAACTATGAAGTTTTAGAGAAAATGGAAATAAAAAAGAACAATTATAATTAACATCAGCAATAGGAAGTTGAAATTTCTAGGACACATAATGAGGAAAGAGGGCTTGGAATATTTGATACTCAAATGGCATACTGAAGGCAAGAGTGACAGAGGAAAACAATGCATAACCTACCTAGTGAGATTCAGTAAATGGATGCCTGAACAAAGTTGAGGAGGTATAACAAAAAGATAAAATTTAGTAAGAGCTACAAAGGACAGGAAAATGTGGAGAGCCATGATCGTCAACGTCCTGAATGGACATGACACATAGAAAAAAAGGACTATTTTTAAATTTTTAAGTTAATGTTGGCTTTGGTTTCATTCACTGAAGCTCTCAAAAAACATTCTACTTCTGGTCAAGTCATGTTGATGACTGATAAATCTTGCGCAGGAGAGGAGGTATATCTTGTCACACCAGCTGTAAAGAAAGATGGTGGAAATAGGATGGATTTCTACTGAAACTCAAGATTTACAGTTTTCTATCTTCAATACTGATTCTGTACTTATTTAAACTATTTACATTGTTCGAACTGTTCTCATCTTTGTTGCCATATTCATGATGTTTTGGCTATTGTACATGCTGCGCTACTTCAGGTGATTGAAATTTCAAACTGAACTCTTTATTTCATCCACTGGGGTAGATTGTTCTAATTCCACGTACCATGCCTCTTCCAGATGTCTCAGTTATCTCCCTTTAACCCAATGCTCCAAATTTTTGTTTTGAAATCACAACATTTTGTGTCAAGTCACTGGATCTAGCCAACACTTTTATCCAATGGGCCATGTGTCCTTGAGGACATCAGTGTATAAATAAAGGGTTCAGTTCAAAATTCCAATTACATGAAGAAGGCCAGAGCATACAACGACCGAAACATTGTGAATATGGCAACAAAGACAACATTCCAAACAAAGTAAACAGTGTAAATAATTACAATACCTCATCTCAGAAATATAGACAGATCTTGATTCTGTACTTATTAAAAAAGCAGAAAATCTGTAGGAATATCTTGTCAACAACTTGTATAGCTCACTGGAGTTACATGATAGAATGGGAACTAAACATCCTTATAACTCTCCTGGACAGAAGTAATATATTTTATAGATGATAAACTCCTTATCTTTAATAAATAACATGTGTGTCTGTAAAGAAATGACTGAGGTACTCTCCGAGAATGAGGTGTAAACAGTGCTGATGCAAAAATTCAAGTCAGAATAGGTGAAGATATTAGTGAAAGATGGCTTTTGAAAGATAAACATTGCATTAAGGAACAGGAAAACTTACTTAGAAACAAAGAAAGGAGAGCTGAACTTTTATGTAATATCAGCCTCCGTCTATGGCAGTAAATCCTGGACAATTTTCTCACAGTTTAAGAGATTCAAGGCAACAGAAATGTTGTTCTACAAAAGGATGCTGAGAATACTATAGACTTAATATGTGAGTAACAAGAAAGTTTTAACAAAAATGGAAACAAAACATATATTTAGAATCAGAAAGAGACAACTAAAATTTCTAGTGTACACAATAAGAAAAAAGCATTGGAAAATCTGACACTCACTGCTGGGTCCTCATATACCAAAAATCAACTAGGAAGTCCTCCATATATATATATATATATATATATATATATATATATATCTTTTGAACAATAAAAAATATTGAGAAATTAAAAAATTAAAATTTTCAGACACACTGGGTTGTATATTAATATTTTTTTGTTTTATTATTTCAATTAGGTTCCTCGACTAGTTTCAGTCAGCATGGCCATCATCAGGAGAAAAAAAATCCTGCTTGTTAGTAGTGGTGAACTACAGGAAATAAATGACTTTCTGAAGAAAATGAACTTTATCTGTAGTTTTCATTTGTTTTTTTATTGTTAATTTTGGTCAGTCCTTATATTGGTCAAGTTGTTTTTTAAGATAGATTCATGCTACTCTGAATTCACTTGGTTATTTTCACAGCTTTATTAGTTCCTGGGAAGGGGATGTGTTCTGTGTTAAGTGTATGTTATCATTTAGTTCTTTAGGAGTGTGTATGATGTATGTAAGTGTATATATTAGTATAGGTGTGCGTATAAATGTGAGACCTCAACATCTCTACAAGCATGTCTGTGAGAAATGTGGGTAGGACTTGATTTATAGAGTTATATATTAATTTATTGTTAAATCTGTGATTAAGCCTGCCTGGATAGAGTGACTTAAGGCACAAAATCCATTTGCCTTTATGATCCTCTAAAATTTTTCTAATGTGATCTTTTCTGTACTTTTATATTTTTTAATTATAGCAAATTTGACATGGCTTTTAAAATCACGTTTTTCTAAGTTGAAATATTCTATAGGTAATAATCTTTCATGTGTGTGTATATATATATATATATATATATATATATATATATATATATATATATATATATATATATATATATGCATGTTTCATTAAAAAACGACCGACAAGGTACTACTGTTGAGCTTTTTATTTAATTTTTCTTGTGTTCTGACAAGAGATTTCTTTTCTGGACAAAGAGTGTGTAAGAACTGTCCGAATGTTCTGTGTTTCGGAGCGCTTTTGGCTATAATTTTAGCCATTATCAAGGATGGTTCAATTATCAGCTTAGTAGAGTGTGTGTTCTATGTATGTTCAGTGTGTGGTAGTGATGTTTTAGTTTCCAAATACGGTTAGCACATTGTATATATATATATTTATATATTAATATATATATATATAATATATATATATAATATATATATAATATTATATATATATATATATATATATATATATATATATATATATATATATTAATATTAATATATATATATTATATATATATATTTATATATTATATATATATATATATATATATTAATATTAATATATATATATTATATATATTATATATTAATATATATATATTATATATATATATATATATATATATATATATATATATATATATATATATATTGATATATATTTTAACAGCAACTTTTCTTTTTCATTCAAACATATTTCATTAAATACATTTGATAATAGTTACAATAAGAAAAAAATTAAAAAAATTTATCTGAGGATCAAATACCAGTTTTGCAAATATACTGCTCAACATAGTCAGATAAATCAACTGAATTTATTTGTCTTGTATATATAATAGTTATATATACTATATAAGTAATTCTAGTCAGGTTAAAAATGAATTTCAAACTTATTCTATGCTAAAAAATATTATCATGTAAGAACATTTAGAATTTTGAAAGTCTTATAACATGATAATTTATTGAATAAAATTTAAAAAAATAGTAGGTAACAGGCAAATGAAATTGGTGAATTTTAGTTTATGTTCTTAAGATGTTTTTTACACAAATACATATTACAACAGCGAAATCATAAAAATTAAAAATCAAACAATTTTTTTCCACCAAAAACTGCTCAACCAGGTTATTAACATTTTTAAGATAAGTATCTTTGTAGGTATAGTGCTCAATATCAAGAGAGAGAGAGAGAGAGAGTGTGTGTGAAAAATAGAGAGAGAAAGAGAGAGAGAGAAAGAGAGAGAGAGAAAAGAGAGAGTGAGAGAGAAAGAAAGAGAGTGAGAGAAAGATAGAGAAAGACAAAGAGAAAGCGAGTGAAAGAAAAAGAGAAAGAGAGAAAGAGAGAGAAAGCGAGAGAGAGAGAGCATTATTTGCAACAAATAAAATTAAATGAGGTGAGAGAAAGAGAGAGAAAAGTGCAAAAGAGAGAGTGAGTGAGAGAAAGAGAGAAAAGAGAGTAATAGAATGAAAGAGAGAAAGATAGAGAGTGTGAGAGAGAAAGAGATAGAAAAAGAGAGTAAAAGAAAGAAAGAAAGAAAATGAGAGAGGGTGAAAGAGAGAGTGAAAGAGAGAGAGAGAGAAAGAGAGAGAGAGCATTATTTGCAACAAATAAAATTAAATGTTTACTTATCTGTCCCAACTCTGAATTTTGCAGAGATTACATCGACTCATGAGTGGATTTGATTGTAAAATATATGTAATGGATTCCCAAGATGATACTTCCCTGATCACTACAATTTTAAACTTTTCAAGTCAACAGTCAGCCATTATCTATCCTGCATATCCTTATAATATTATCAACAGTGGCAGATCTGCATATAGGCATAGCAGGCTTAAGCCTAGGGCCTCAAAATCTTGGGGACCCTCCAGCTAAGGTGTATAATATTTTTGACACTGTCATAGGCCTTTCTTACACATGCTGTCATAAGGCATTGTAGACTCTGAATAACCCTTCATTAATTTCAAACACCCGTCATCATCCTTGGCTTTACTCAAATTGTTTAATTTAACAATCTTCCATTTTCCTCTACTCGTGAAAATGGGGGACATGCAGAGGCCTCACAAGTGGAATAGCCTCGGGCCTCTCTTCCTCTAAATCAGGCTCTGATTATTAAGACGGAACATGATTCACATTAAAGGTTTTAATTTTACCTTAACTTTGTTTTTATTTTAAATAATTTTTTCTCTTGGCCTGGTACCTCATTAGCACTTTCCATTTCAATGTCTCTACCAATATTCTGCATCTGTATTCTATATCGTTGATATAGAATATCAACAAGAATTATAGCCATTCTTTTACAAAGATAATTAGGTGATTCTAACTTTTAAAAATATAGAAATTTTAATGCAAATATTTGAATTAATTTGAAAAAGTACAGAATTCCCTTAATTTTTTTTTCTTTCAAGAACGACATTGACAAAGCATAAATTCCTTTTTCAATATGAGCCACAAATACATTTACAAAAGCAAGTCTGTAAATAAATTGATTTTATAATTAACGTAAAACTAATACTGCTTTTATAAACAAAACCAGAAACAGGTATGTTAATGAATCAAATCTTGGTGCCAGTCCTCTACCTCTTAACAGGTACGAAGCAACAGCTGAAGTATATAATATATTCTGAGGAGAATATGCATAGGAAAATATTCATAAATCTGCCACACCTTTTCCAGCAGTATGCAACCATAAAACTAAGTGTGCATATATTATTATGATAGATTGATAAATTCACACACATGAGACATAGATATATATTAATTTGTCCATATACAAATACAGAAATATAGAATTACCTCTATGTTGAGGTAATTTTTGTTTCTTTGCTGTAAAATTCACATGCTCTGTTAAAATAAAACATTGAGCTCTCTGTGGATCAGTTTTAATAATTAGTATTACTAGGATCCACCTGGATTATATATATATACCAACTGATCAATTACCTGTACTATATATATATATATATATATATATATATATATATATATATATATATATATATATATATATTAATGTATTTCCTTTCATTGAGTATAGCTGACAAGAAAGATTGAATTGATTTTTTATTAAGTTTTTCCAGTATCCTAATATTTTTCCGTTTTGTAGGAGTTGAAGAAATTGTCCATAACTTTTTATTGCCCCAAGTACTTTCAGACACTTCTATAGCAATTTTCAAGCATGTTTTGTCTCTGGTGTTGTTATTTTTGCCTCATTTTATCATTATTTTTAAAATGTGCATATATATATATATATATATATATATATATACATACATATATATATATATATATATATATATATATACACATTGTAGGTACATAAATAAATTCATGAATTCACAAACTAATGAGGAAAAAAACAATTATTTTGCAAAGCAAATATTTATTTTACAAAATCATTTCTTTTCTTGTCTAATG
>CAHIKZ030000413.1:1577500-1780000 GCA_903632075.3 Acanthosepion pharaonis
ATCTTCATTGATTTTATGTATTCAGAAGAGATAAGTTAGATTCATGAATAATGGATCTATAAAAAATGGCGATATAATGTAGTGTTTTAAACATATTACAATAACTGGTAGCATTGCTATAAATATATTTATATTATATATATATTATAAGAAATAATCAAACACAACATACCATTAATCTGTGCTGCTTTGCCTTTTATCATTTTTTATGTGGTCGCAGAAATTGTCTGACAGCCTGGATTGAATTCTCCTGCTTGTGTGGCATGTTACAGTGTCCTTTCACCAGGCATAGAGTCTTCTAGAAGTCATCCTCTTGACACAGGGCAAGACTACCTCCTCAAGGTACTTGATGTAGGACTTCATGTTGAGTCTGCAGCCATATGGGAAGATGAATGGAGGCATAATGTCACCATCACTAGTGATCACTCCAAGCACCTTTGGAATCACCATCGCACTCATCTAACTCTTTCTGAATTATCTGCACTGTCCTCAGATTGACATCCAAAACACTCTGAAATCTTTGTATTGCAGCTTGCAGCATGAATGCCAAGCAGTACAGCATGCCATTACCAAATTTCTAGTGGAGTGAATTATGTCATGGTTTTCTTTCTCACAGACAGTGTCCAACTGACCCCACTTGTACTGTGCCGTCAATAAAATAAAAAACAAACATCAATGTGCAAAATCAAATATATAAAATGGCGATAATTTACCCATCGCACCCTCTAAATATATATATATATATATATATATATATATATATATATATATATATATATATATATACAGTATTATTAGTCGGACTATTGTCTTCATCTTTTTCGCCATATTTGTCACAACGTTTCGGCCGTTGTATGCTCCGGCCTTCTTCAGGTGGTTGAAATTTCGAACTGAACCCTTTATTTCGATCACTGGGGTAGACTGTTCTAGTTCCATGTGCCATGTTTGATGGATGTCAGTTATCAGTTATCTCCTGCTAATTTTCCCTCTGAAAGTTCACCACTGCCTTAACCAGGTATTGAACTCACCTTCTTTGGGTCTGTCACTGGATCTAACCAACGCCTTTATCCACTGTGTCATGTGTCAAGGGAAAATTAGCCGGAGCGTCAACGGCCGAAACGTTGTGATAAATATGGCGACAAAGATGAGGACAATAGTCCGACTAATGTAAATACTGTATATAATACCTCATCTCAGAAATATAGACATATATATATATGTATGTATGTATGTATGTATATATATATATATATATATATATATATATATATATATATATAATTTTAAACAATATATAAAGATATATATGTGTATTTAAGCATACTACCAAATTGGCTTTATAGATTCCACCATTTTACTGTTGAATGTAACGACCACATCTAGTCCAATAGTTTCTTTCCTCAACTCTGGAATTCCCTTCCATTTCTTAGCTTCCCTGATAACTACAAAAAAATCTTCAAAAATTTAGATGCAATGTCAATCACCATCTTCTATCTTGTTGGGCCCCCATTCAGCTTTTATCCTTTCCTCAGTCTCCACTATACACAGTCTTTTTTCTTCCCTCACCTTTTCATGAAGAAAGTAACAAGACAATTTCCTCAAAGGATTAAAAAATATTTTTTTTTAATTTCTAGGTAGAATTATTTGGGAAGATATAAGGAATGTCAAGTGAGACACAGGAAACACTGCGTAACTTGACACATGAAACAAAGTGATTTATTTTTTTCAAATTCACAAATCTTTTGTGTAGTATCTTATAGGAATTATTCATTTTTCATTATGCTTATATGACCCCCACTGACAGATACACGGTGTGTGTGTTTAGATCTATCTATCTATCTATCTATCTATCTATCTATCTATCAACATAAATACATACACACACACACACACGCATATATATATGTGTGTGTGTGTGTGTGTGTGTGTGTGTGTGTGTGTGTGTGTGTGTGTGTGTGTGTGTGTGTGTTTCCTACTACTTCAATGTTACTTTGTGAAGACCCATATTTCAGTGGACATCCTGTATTTTTTTAAACAGTATGAAATATATCTACCAGTCTGCACATTCAAGAAAATAAAGAAAATGTGTTCTCTGGTAGGATTTGAATAATTGCTCCTCCTTTTTAGGAGAAACCACCATCTGATTCATCATGTTTATATGCCCACCACAAACACACATTGTTCAGATATGTCTAGATTGATCTATCTATCTATCTATCTATCTATCTATCTATCTATCTATCTACATCATAATATATATGTGTGTGTATGTGTGTGCATGTGTGTATGTTTCCTACTACACCAAACGTTATTTTGTAGATATACATGTGAGTGTAATCCAGTTTTTTTAATAGTGTGATTTATGTCTACTGGTCTCTGCATGCAAGACTTAATAAAGAAAATGGCCTCTCCAGCAGAGTTTGAATATGTGCCTCCCCACCATTTGCAGGAGAAACCAGCATCTGATCCATTCTGCTTTAGATCACTCATCCACAGAGTTCATCACAGCCCAGCAAGATTTGTTTGCATATATTCCACATGTATTCCAGTGTATGATATCTGACTCTACACCATTTCATCAGAGTTTACCAAACTGTTTACTCACTGATTCTCTTTACTGTCACATTCCATAGCAGGCCAATCACAAGATTTTTTTGTACACTACAACAGTAAACAAGGGTAATGATTAGTACTTTGGAAATCCCAAAGTAACTAAGTGCTAAGTAACCAAAAATAGTTTCAGTCAAACTTGGTTTACCAATTTCAAGTGTAAGAGCCTTATAAAAAGTCTAAAACCATCACTGAGCTGTACTAATGACATTAGTTTGAATGTACTAACCTATTATTCATATTATCCATTGTTAAGTTCAATGTAAAATCAGCAAAAGATTACTAATGTAAAATTATTATTTTTAATGATTACACTATGTAACAAAATTTTGACTTTTTTGTCTTTTGTCAGTAAATGTTATTTTCTTAATTGCATCTGTCTCGAAAGCAAAGAAAATGTCTATTATTCCCTTTAAAATTTGCTTTTCTGACCTGGACAGAGGAGAAAATAGAGCCATGAAAATCACAATCCCATGAATGTGGAAGGAACCAAATAACTACTCAAGGATTTGCTTCTCCTGCATGGTGGACCCTTCCAAATGCTGGCAAGAATGTGCCTGTTATCAAATATCCAGACCTTCTGTCATCCATCGTCCCTGTGCCATACTGCCCTGAGCTCCTCGTACCTACTTCTCCAAAGAGAGAGCAGCCATCTTTGGAAGAAGCTGAAGTCATTGATCCAGATTACAGAGGCACAGCTGATGAGAGAAACCCAGACTACTTCAGCCAAAAAGACCTCAGCAACCTGATCAGAGATTTTGGCATCATAAAGGTCAATATTGAGCTTTGGTTGTCAAGACCCAGCAGACTTAAAATCGGGGCCTATGAAACAATGTTTCACAGCGCTCTAGATAAGGAGTGTGCAGTCTTAAAGAACCTTCAAGACTTCCTCTCTAAGCAGTCTGTGACAAAAGTCAAAGCTGGTGTCTGTGTCAGACCACAAATAAAGAAGAGTATAGAGTGCAAGCAATTTCCCAAGAAGCTCACTAGAACAGAGAAAGGAGCATGGAACAGCTTTGTTACAGTTGTTTGGGGCTACCTGGAGCATCACAAGGCTGAAAAATATGTGGAGTATGTTGAGACCCTGGTGAAGAACTACAGTAAAATGTGCTGCAGGATGTCCTGCAAAATTAATATCCTTGACACTCATCTCAATTAATTCAAGGAAAACATGGGGGTCTACACAGAGGAACGAGTACTTCTACCAAGTTATACTGGACTTTGAATGCTGTTGCCAAGGATCATATAACAAAAACATGATGGAAGACTATATTTTGGTCTGATTTGTTAAAGTATTCTATAGTATAAACGTAAATTGCAAAAAACTTCTAAATTGCTTGTAGTTTCTCCTGAGCAATCCTAGAATAAATAAATGTTACTTTTGAATCATATGTTGTTTTGTTCCTATTTAGTGTGAACAAGAATGTTCTTGTGTAATCCTAGAATAAATAAATGTTACTTTTGAATCATATGTTGTTTTGTTCCTACTTTGCATGAATGGGAATGTTCATATTCACCAGTTTTCCCAATGGGAATAAGTAAATTTCAGAAATATCATTATCCTGGTCACAAAAGTAAAGTTTGAAGGAAATATTAGCCATTTTTCATACCTTCTAGGCATAAGTAAATAGGAAATAACATTTGCTAACCAAGCACAATAATTGTGTTACATTGTAAATATGAAATAATAATAATTAAATTAATATTAACATTGCTTAAAACATTGACTTGGGGAAACTATTTTATTAAAATTAGTAATACAATCCTGGCAAAAATTATGGAATTAGCAAACTTAGATGATGTTTATCTTGTTTATTTTTATTTAGTAGTAAATAAACTAATAACAAGTAAGATGCAAAGCATTTTTTTTTCTTTAATATTAACTTTTTCATAATATTTTCTTTTGCAAAGCTTGAAGAAGATTATACTTTCAACCTAAATAATTTAATCTAATTTGTTTAAGGTATATTTTATAAAGCTAGAATGTTCAGCTATTAAATAAAAAATGGTTTTCATCTTATCTGTGATTTGTTTGTTTACTGCTAAATAAAAAAATATAAGTAACCATCCTGTTGGGTTATATTAGATGATATGCATAGCATTATCTTATGTAGACAATATTTAAGTAAGCATTGTAAACAGAAATATATATGTTGAGTAGAAAATACATTAAACTGATTTCTCTGTAGTAATTTTTAATGAACACTGTAAAGCTACATTGGATGTACCTGATGACTGGCCTAAAGGTTGGATTCTTCATGGAAATAGTCAAGCAATATGATTTATAGTGTGAGAGAAGTAAAGTTTTGTACTTGCTCATTATTTTTGAACAATATATATACCATCATCTTATGAGTTTCAACAATAAAAATTCTTACCTCAAACTTAAAATTTAAACCTTCCTTTTGAAATCATTTATGAAAGCTTTTAACATTGAGTCAAACTTACTGCTGAATATCAATGCCTAAAAAGTTCCCACCTAATATATCACCCTAAAATCTTTTTTTAGTATGTCTTTATGTACAGGGTGATATAAAAAAGTACACTGTGGGCCAAATGTTTGGGGATAACCTCTGGATTTTGAAGAATTGCCTAAAAATTTAAAGTTGCATGCCTTTTTCAAAACAAATTTACTAGTTCAATTCAAGTTGGAGGGACTTTCTCTTCCTGAGGAGTTTTATCATACATTCAGGAATAATAATAAAATTAATAATAATAATAATAATAATAATAATAATAATAATAATAATGGTGAGTAGAAAAAGAAAAAGAAGAAGAAATAAGAAGAAAGCAAAAGTAAATACAATGTACCAAATGTAGGAATGATAAGAAGATAAGCCTCTTCAGGGTTAAATACTCTGCCCATACTAAACAAGCTGATATTGACAAATATCCAGAAACAATTGACCATCTTGTATCAAGTGGCACAGTGTTAGCACCCACTAAATGTAAAACTTGGTATGAGAGAGTGGGCCAATATCTGCACTGGAAAATATGAAACTTTTACGGAAGGAAACTGCAAGAAACTGGTATGAAAATCACCCAGGCACGGTTACAATGGTAGGACCTGTAACAATTTTATGGGACTTTACAATACACACAGGCATAACAATCAAAATTAATTGCCCAGACATAAAAAAACAAAACAAAAACAGAATCTGCTTTCTTATTGACATGACAGTCCCTGCAGATTGTAATGTATCTTTGAAGATCTTCAAAAAAAATATCAAAATACAAGGATCTTGAAGATGAAATCTCAAAAATGTGGTGCATCAGTAATTCCTGTTGTAGTTGCAACACTTGAATTGATTGGGGAAGGTTATGATAGACTCATTGAAGGATTTCCTGGTAGCCCATGCTTTAAAGAAATACAAAAAATTGTACTCACAATTACAGTCACACATTATGAAGAGCTTTATCTATGTAAAATGCATATGAATATTATTTATTTTTACAAAAATGATCAGTGGAAAATGTTCCAAAGCCATTTCTGACCTTAGGTTCCTGGTTGGGACCCAGAAGGAAATGTGTACACAACAGAAATCAAAGGAAACTTTCTTTAAACTTTTACCTCTTTTTGTCTAATCTACCTTGCTGGCTAATGGTAATTTTAGGGCTAACATTTTTTAAATGTTAGGTAACCCCCTCTTTAAAAACATGGATGTCATGCACTAACGTATTAAATAGTTTCAGTATCCTAGCTTAGTAGCATAATGTTCATTACTAAAGGCCAAGTCAGAGTGCAACTCTTGCTCAGAACTGGAGGCCTATCTCAAATCTCATTGTTCCCCTGGGACCAAAGATTTTAAGTTTCAATTTTGGTTTTTCAATAGTTCACTGCTTAAATTTTTGCTTTTTACACTTGAAATAACTTTAGCTTATTTAATTGAAGTAAGAATGAGATTAATTTATTTTATTTCCTTCAGACATGCTATAATGTTTTATCAATGCATTGCAAAAACAAACTATTTTTGTGTGAAATTCACTAAAAAAATGTAATTTAGGAAACTTGGTCTTGTTACTTAGAAGTTAATTTAAAATTTTTCATGTTACAGTCTCTTGAAGAAAGTTAATTTTATTAATGTTTTGCTATGTTTAAATGTTAACAGACTATTCTTCCAAAGACTTCTTCCTTTGATTCTATATTTACACTGTGAAATTTATTTAAAAATGCTATTATTTGTTACATAATGTTAATTTAATATTTTTCTTTATGTTATTGTAATTTATAACAACAAATATATTGATGATAACATTTAATTTCTTTATGAGTAATTTATATTATTCTTTCTAAAAAAAATAAAGCAAGAGAAAATGTAATATTTTATACTACAAAATTAATGAAGAATCATTTTTAAATTTTTTTGTTATGTATAGTTAATGGTATAATTAAATTTAATAAATTTAATCCAATTTTCAGATATTTTAAATGAGGAGCAGTAAGCATTAACTCTAATCCTACTGCTAAAATACACATTTTTAAGGGTTCGTTTTTTTCTACTTCTACTTTCCTACTCCTATAATCATAATTTCTACTCCTATAATCATAATTTGTATTATAATCATAATTTCTACCCCTATAATCATAATTTGTATTATAATCATAATTTCTACTCCTATAATCATAATTTCTACTTCTATAATCATAAAAAAGTAACTTATGACAAAATTAGGTAGCACAACAATAGTTATTTTATTTCCAAACAATAAAATAAAATAAAAATGTTATTTTCATGTTTATTTTGTTTTATGTCATATTTTTGTTCCACAATTCATAGTTCTGATATGGTTTTCATTTCATTAAAACTGTAATAATGTGAATAAGTAATTAAAACTTTAAAATGCATATAACATTTCATACATCATTGTTAATCTGGTGAGAAGTGAAGCACTGCCAAATTATGTATTAATTGTCATAAGACCTTAGTAAAGAAAGGACATATCAGGATAAAATGGATTAACTTTTTGAGCCTAATTATTTATGCTCTTAATCTTGACTTTTTTCTTTGAATCTATTAAGCTGACTAAAGTATCAAATTACCATAAAACTGAAAATATTCCCCCCCCCCCAGTGAAACAACGAGATTTGATAAAGGTCTCCAGCACTGGGTGAGAGTTGCAGTATGACTTGGCCTTTAATAAATAATGCTATGTTTAGTTGGAGTTAATTAAACCAAAGATGGTATGAAATTTACTAATTATTAAATCCAGAGGGTCTCCCAAAATTTTGGGACTATAGTGTATGTTCTAACTTTTAAAAATTCTTCAAATGTATTTTTGTTGAGAAACAAAATAAGGAACTGTCAATATTTTCCAGAAATGTTCAAGAATGAAAAGAAATGATCAATTTAATCACCTGAATTTTCATATTTTCTCCACCATAGCTTTTGTATTGATCTTTTTCAAACTTTTAAACTCATTGATGTTGACCATTTGTCTGATGTAGGGGTCTAGCACACATTCCAATAGTTTCATCAAATGATCAGTGAGCTTGAGGTCTATGTAGTTGCCTCTGTCCAAGGCATCACCCTTGCCCTTATGTAGAGGCTTAGAATGAAACTCTCCTCCCACACACTTGGGATCACACCACAGCTGAAAACTGATTCCATAAGTAACCTAAGCATTTCAATGCCTTTATCACCAGATGCTTTCAGTATTTCAGCAATGGCATCAGATGGGGCAGCTGCTTTTCCACACTTCATCTTCTTGATTGCTTTACCAGTCAGTGCTGATGATACAAATAGAAATGGAGGAGGACCACCTCCAGTAACATATTACTAGGCCAGTTGAACTTAACATTTAGCTACCTGCTATAATGTTCAACCCAAGCTTTCATCTTTTGGTCATTGCTGAGTGATAGTTCTCCAGCATCATTCTGAACAGACTTCTCACCAAAGACATCCTGATTGGTTCTGTCTATTTCCACCAAGCCTCAGTATGAAACCCTCTCATCCGAGTTGTTAACAAGACTTGGTATTGAGGATATAACATCAGTACTGCACACTCGTCATCTTAGATGATTTGGTCACATCCAACGAGCTTCGTCATGCATCAGGACTGTCTTGGAGTTCAGTGTTCCTGGTCACAGAGGTCTTGATAGACCTAAGAAGATGTGGAAGCACTGCATTGGGAGATGTGTGGGAATGTGGTCATGCCCATATTAGCCTGCTTGACAGGGATACTTGGAAAGAGGGAGTGAGAGCTAGACAACTGCTGTCTACCCATCAATGGGAAATGCACATAAGTATAATCAAAGCTCTGGATTTTGACTTGAATTGACTTTTACATTGACCTTCGAGCAAAATCTTTCTTATCACTCATTTCCTGGGAAGTATCAATGTTGAATTCTTCCATCAAAGGTTCCAGACTTCTTCAAGAAAATGTTCCATATTCAATTGGACATTATCTCTAGCCACATTTTAAGGAATATAAATCTTTACTAAGGAATAAATACACAGTTTTAACTCAGAATGAAACACATTTAAACAACATCCAGATCTCTATGTTAACCATAAACCACAGTCAAGAATCTACAAACCCACACCGCACTTAACTCCTTCCCATGGCTTGTATAGTATAAGCTATGTCAGAGCCACATCAAGTTTTGAAATTAGATTCGTTCTTCTCATAGGCTGTTTAGAAAGCATGTCTATTTATCCCATAGATAGGGGGACAACAGATGGATACATACTTTTCCTAAGAGCATTTGTGCAAAAGTGAATGCAACAAACTTGGGCAGAATTTGAACTTAGGTCACTAGTTTCTTTTTCTGAGTCATTGACCCTTATACCACCTGCACATCCTTTCTATGATAAAAAGGTCTTTAAAACACACACACACACACACACACACACACACACACACACACACACACACACACACACACACTCACATGCATGCACACACATACACACACACACACATTTATATATATATGTGTATATTTATATATGTGTATATAGAAGTATTTACCATTTAAGCATTAATATCATTAGTATCATATATAAATACAGTGTTCTGCAAAAGTTTTTTAAAGTGGTTGTAATTGATTTAGTAAATGTTTTTCTTTATGAATATATAGTTTAATTAAGATTTGTTGATTATATGGAAAAAAGAGACAAATTTTAAAAATATTATCTTAGGTGTTCACTTACTTTTGTACAGCACTGTATACCGGGTGTAACAGCAAAATTGTCCAAATCATGTAACAGCAAAATCGTCCAATTGTTAGATTAAGCTTTGAACCATTGTATATCAGAAATGATTAAAGTTATCCTACTGGAATTCTCTAAGGTTTTTATAACACTATTAGACTCTACTATTAGACTTTACTTTGAGGAATAAGAATGTATAATTACACTCTAAGCTTAACAGAAGAACCGTGATGAAATCAATCATAAACGAAAATGACATGTTCATCATTAATTAATCATAGCTAATGATTGGAAGATGATGAAGGATTGAAATAAAGTTCAAATATATATTCTGTTGTTAATGCCCAAGATACGTAGGAGTACTGAAAGATTAAGAAGACGGTCAAGTCAACGCATGCAATTTGATCTTTGATTCAAAGGCAGATGTTCTTGTCTTTCCAGATTTCTGACAGCTGCTGTTGTTGTGTTGTTCTTGAAATTATTTCTATTCTGGATCCCTCTTCTTCACTGATACTCGACCCAAAACATTTGAATTGGCTACTTTAAGTTTCTTACTGCTGGCTGTTATTTTTGTTAAAATATGTTTTCCATTGTTCAATACTCATTATGTACTTTATTCAGCAGATCAAAAAAATAAAGAAAAATAAGAAGAGTTTCTTTAAAATTGGTTGATGAATTGTAGCGAGCTACCGTAGAGTACAAAAAGGCACGGGGTTGAATGCATTTTTTTTCTTTTGCAACAATGTAACGCTAGAGAATATGGCTTACCTTCATGACGAACACAGATTCGAATGTGTCTCGCATGCAAACTGCCCAGAAATAAAGTTCAAATATATAACCTTCTAACTTTTTGTCCTGAAGTAAGAGGGTGCCTCAGATTTCACATACAATTTCATTTTAAAGTCTTTTTTCACTGCTCTTTGGACTGTCATAGCTAAAACTCCCCTTTCATGTGCCAAACGTCTTATGGATTGAGTTGGATCTTTTCTAATTGAGCTCTTTCACTCTAATTTGAAATGATGATCCTTACTCCTGTTGTGACCTTCTGATCCAGTTTTTCTCTCTACTGTTCCCTCAATTTTTAAACTTATTCATCATTCTCTTCATGGTTCTTGGATAGACATGAAGATGGAAACCAGAGTATGAATGTTGGTACCATTACTGAAGACATGCATGATTTTTTCCTCTCAGTACTGCTCAATTGTGGAGACAGTTGGGCTGACAGAAAACAATTTTAACCTGTTCTCTTTCTAGCTGAATAACTCAAAGGGTTTTTTTCAGTGATTCTTATACTAAATGATATTAAGATGTCTAAACATGTTATGTGAATGTCTAGAAAAAAAATCTCAATTAGTTTAGTTGTTTTTTGATATTAAACATTCCAATACAACTTTCCCTAGTAAAAAAAAGAAAATTAATTGGAGCAACTCGCCACAAAAACAGCAACTGTCAAAAGAAAAGAAGGAAAAGGAAAAGAAAACAAAGAGAAAAGGCTAAAGAGCAAAAGTAAAAAAAGAACAAAAAAAACAAAACAACAGCCTACATGGATACACATCTGCACAGATGGAATGCCCATCTGCAGAGACAGGCACATGGCTGCACATACGCAAACACACACATGAACACAAAAAGTACAGAAAAACTTACACCAATGTTAAATGTATAAAAGGAAAAAAAGTTGAAAAAATATAAGCAGTAATTTGCTGACAACCCCTGAAGAGAAGATGGACATGTCCGCCAACAAAACTCTGGAATCAGGATGCTGAAGATAACATCAATCAGCTAAGTGACAAACTTTTACTCATATTAATCCTATATATATATATATATATATATATATATATATATATATATATATATATATATATATGTATACTGATTTACAAAAAGAAATCATTAATTTGTGACATGCTTCACTGATTCCAGTCTTTCAGCCAATGTGAACAACAAATTTAATAATATAACACCACTTTTTATGGCCTAAAACATCCCATAATGTTCTATAAACTGAGTCACTGATCCAGAAACGCTGAATAAAAAAGGTAGGAATAAGAGTATCTCATAAAATATTGACTATTTTTTGCAATTTTTTTGTTTCGTTCTGAAAGAAACATGAGATCACAAAACAATGAAAGAAAACATCGACAAAAACAAATAAACAAAATGACATTAAGAATATCACAAAAAGAAACTTGAGAAAAACTGAAAGGTTAATAAGCAAGAAGAGTGGTTTGGCCAGCAAACTTTAAGCGAAAAAATATATTCACGCAAGACAATGTTCATTCCATTTCTACAAAGCTAACAGCTGTATACCTTGCAAAAGATATTTCAAAGACACCAAATTAATAGAATGCTCACTAGCCACTCAAGATATAAAACACATAGAAAACTTATGGTTGATCATTAAGAGAGAACTATATCAAATTAGAAAACAATATTTGAACAAGGAAGGTTATTGTAGAAATGTATGTAAGTCAGACTGTTCA
This sequence comes from Acanthosepion pharaonis, assembly GCA_903632075.3. Taxonomy (NCBI): domain Eukaryota; kingdom Metazoa; phylum Mollusca; class Cephalopoda; order Sepiida; family Sepiidae; genus Acanthosepion; species Acanthosepion pharaonis. The sequence goes on from CAHIKZ030000413.1 coordinate 1,589,751, forward strand.
AAGGTTAACAAAATGAATGACTGAAAGAGTGATGAAAATTGTAAAGTCTCAATAAACATATGTTAACATAAAATAAAAAAAAAAATAAAAGGAAAATCAATGAATATCTGACTGTTGAAGATTAAAGGATGTCAAGGAACACATATTAACATATAAAATAATCAATTAAAACAGAAGAAAAATAAGAAAATCAACTCATGAATGATTGTTGAAGGTTACTGAATGTCAAGGAATACATATTAACATATAAAATAATAAATAGTAGTTTATGCATATAGAATATTGTGTTAATTTCTGAAGCTTATATCCTTTGGAATTGTTTATGAATAAAAATCTTATATTAAATTTAGTTTGTTTGCATAATAAAATCTGATACTCCAAGTTATCAATATTTTTAACTGATATTATTTGGTATAGACAAGTTGAATTTCACATGATATATTGCACATGCAAATATATTCTGACAATTTTATCAACATTAGTTGGGTAATACCAATTTTATTATGAAATATATTATGTGAATATTAAAATTTTTCTATTAATACAGAATTTGTTTGTTTTATCTATAAATATACAAATATATATATATATATATATATATATATATATATATATATATATATATATTTATATGCATAGATAGATCTATGATTTTTAAAACAGTATTTTATTGAGGTTTTTGCATATATCATTTATTTCTGTGTATGCACAGGAATATATATTGATATTTATATACTTTCACATGATGAGAATACAATGTGATGTTTGCGGACATATTTCCTAAAAATAAAATTGCAAAAAATTCTTCATTGTGTAATAATAAATTTCAAGCTTTTGATTAACAAGAAAATCTAACAACAGTGGAAAAATACATTTTAAAAAAATGACAAAAATACAGTGAAATCTAAAACAAATGCCAAGAATTTTAAATTGATTTAAAATCTCTTTGAAAGTTTGCAGGAAAAAAAAATGTAGGAAAATCTAAAATAAATCAAAAAGAAAAGAAAAAATGCCAAAAACAAAACATCTTCAAGTTAAATAAATCAGTGTCATTAAATTTATTGCTGTGCCTCCATTAAAATGCAATAAAAAGAAAACTTCTGACTTATATCTATACTTAGAAGTACATTGTGGCTTGCATTCCTACCCAACTGCCACCTCTCAGAATGAAAGCTGTCTTAAAAGCACCAAATCCACTTATGGTATCTGTGTATATTATTCCTTTTATGGCTATCATTTGTTGTTGTTGTTGTTATTTTTTCAGCAATGAGAACACTTTATGAATCAAATTATACATTCTGTACTTCTAATAGTTCCATATTTTTGCAGTAGATAAGTTTTTAAAGTGCAAAATAAATGAAATAGTCGATCAAACAAATCTTTATTCTTTTTTTCAAATTTATCTATATCTATGTCTATCTCCACACACACACACTTATGTACATTTTTTTCTTAATCAATTCACCCCAAGAAAGGCAAAAGTGCCACTAAGACACAAGAGGATACTCCTAAACAGGTAACAAAGGATAAAACCTCTACTCTTGTTCAAAAAACAGGGGAGGACTGTGAATGGTGGTTAGGTCCATGTTTACGTGTGTATATGTGTGTGAGGGAAAGAGAGTGCTTGTGTGTATTTGTGTGTGCACACACAAGAAGTAGATTGGGATTTCATTCTTACACACACAAATACACACACACACATATACATGCATACATTTCCCAAAATGTTGGCTAGTGGTATGCGTTTACACAAAAAGTATGTTGCAGCTCTCATTCCTATCCATATGCACATACATACACACATATATATATAAATATATTCCCTAAAATGCTAATTTGTGCCATGTGAGTGTGTCTGTAAATGTGTATGTGTGTATGTATCTATGTATATGTGCATACACAAGAAGTAAACTGAGATTTCATTCACACATATCCATACATATATATACACATTCCTGAAAATGTTGTTTTCATATGTGTTCGTGTGTGTGTGTCTACATGTGTCTGTGTGTGTATCTTTTGTGTGTGTCTTTTGTGGATCAATAATTTCACAGTTGGACACATTTATTAATTGAATCTTGATCTGAAATGTTTGCTATATAATGTTTCATGTATATGATTTGTGGAGAAGCTTTTGGTTAAGTGAATTGACAAGGAAGAAGATTAGATTATAAATAAATATTTGTTATGTAAAATCCTCTACTTCTTGAACTCTTTTTCATTTCAAGTTGGATTTGATTTTAGAACAGGAAAAAAATCACAAAGGGCAAGATCTAAGAAATATAGTGGTTGTTGAATCTGAAGAATGTTGTACTTAGCAAAAAACTGCTATACAATCCATGGTCACTGATGGAACCACTGTGGCATGGTGAGATGACCACACTCTACACACTTTCCTTCCAAACACTGCTATAAGCAGCAGAAGTGAGTGAAAATGTTATAACTTTGTATGTATACATGACAGAGTTCAAGGTTAACCTGTGTCAAGCAGTTTCACTCTGCATACATCAAATCTATAACCAAAACAACAGTCTCAATACATTTTGATCACACAATATATATATATATATACAGGGTGCAATAGATAAACTATTGCCACTTTATCTTTTTAATTTTGCACATGTGTTTTGTTTATTTTGTTGACTGCACAGTATAGTAGGGTCAGTTGGGCACCATCTATGAGAAAATGTACACTATGACACTTTTGGGATTGCTATGAGTTTGAATTTGGTATCAGAAGGGTTTTATATTAAGGTTTAGTTTATGGGCATGTTCACCATATTAATCCGCAACAATATAGAATATAGATATGCAAAAACGAATCAATCACGAGGCAATTGAGTAAGAAACACCGATTATGAGATTTCAATAAAACAACATGCATTTATGTACAATTGATATACAATTTGAGAATACAATTGAGTTGAACTTTAATGGATAAATGAGAATAGATGTATTTGGCTGCGTAGAATATTATTGTGAATGTTTGAAGGTGTTTGCAATTGCTATTCAGATATGTTCACAAAATTAAACTAAGTGTCCAGTTACGTACTAAATTGTCCTTTGTGCTAGTTCAGTTATTAGTGTGTGTGCGTAAGTATGTTTGTATAATTGGCAGGAGTTGCGTACCTTTAGTTGTGTGAGAATTTGATTGTTTGTTTACTAATACTTATTAAGTAGTGAGAAAAAGTTTTAAAGTATCGTAAGTGATGTTTGGTTATAGTTCTTGAAAGAGATAGAGTGTGCTTGTGAATTGTTGAGTCAGATATTTTGCGTGGCAAAGTCCTGGTTAGGCAGAGTTTTGACTTGCGTGGGTCAGTTTGCCATCTCTCTTGGAATGAAAATCTGACTGGTGAATTGGACTGAAATTTGTCCTTTTATTTGTTTTGGGAAACCAAAGTAGGCTCCAACGACCTGGCGGGAAAACAGATTTTTGACCATGGATACACATTCTAGGGTCGTCTCGACCAATAACAAGCCGAGTTTCGCAATGTGTGGTGTTGATTGGTCAAAGCTAATTTTTATAGAAGAGTCTATTTTTAACAGGGGTGAGTAGACAAACATTGACAATTCTATAACACAATTCACTCTGCCAGAAATTTGGAAACAGCATGCTGTACTGCTTGGCATTCATGCTGGAGTGTTTAGAATTTTAGAGTGTTTGAATGTCAATCTGAGGAAAGTGCAGAGGGTTCAGAAAGAGTTGGATGAGTCTAAGGGTGATGTCAGCTTGGAAAACTCACTCTGATCGTTCTGATAAGAAAAGACCTCTCAAATTTGTTAGTGAGGGCCTCAGACCCAACTCAGAGGCCTACATCAAGTGTATTGAGGAAATAGTGATGCCTTGGGTCAAGAGGGTGGCTGCTGGAAGACCCTATGTCTGGTAACAGGACTCTGCACCATGCCACACAAGCAGGAGAAACCCATCATGGCTGCCAGACAATTTCTGTGACCACATCACCCCTTACATTTGGCCATCTAACTCCCCAGACTGCCACCTTTTTAATTATGATATGTGGGGTGTAGTTGAGCGAGAGACCAACAAATCTCAGTGAACCACCAAACATGAACTGAAGGCAAGGATTGTAGCATCATTCACCAACTTAAACAAAGGACACCACCCAGAAGAGATGCAGGAGATTCCAAATTTATTTGGAGGCTGTGGTTGAAGCCAATGGCAATTTTATTGAATAAATTTACTCTTTAGTATTTCAAGATATTTTTTGTGTCATTTTGGTAAATATATTTTAAAATGAGATTTCAGTGTTATTTTCATTTTTGCATAATCTATACGACAATTTATCCATCGCACCCTTGTGTGTGTGTTTATCAAGAGGTACTAAAAATGTTGCCCTCCTAATCCACTTCCCAAAATTTTACTAAACATCAGAATTTGACCATAAATTTCAGTACTTTCTTGATTCTAACATTTCCAATTCATGGCTTTTATCTTGGGCTGTCTTGCTAATGACCATGTTTTAATGTCTTCTTATGGGTGATGGCTAACTTCATAACTAATAATTCTTTAATCAGCTTGTAAAATCATATTTAGTAACTTTATTAAAGTTTTCTGAAGTCTACTTGCTGTCAGTATCATTGTTCTAGTACAACTATACGATAATATGAACTTAAATTAGTTACACTATATCTGAAGTGTTTTAACTGGCAACAAAATAATGAACCTGAAATCCAAAGATGCATTAAAATACAGTAAAATGTTTTCCAAAAGCCAAACAATATATTAAAAAACATATCTGATCAGGCTGCTTTATTTCGGATCCACTTGTACAGGTGCCAATCATATTTCAGACTTTAATATTTCCAGCCTTTCATATTTTTAAGCATTATATATTTCTCTCTCACATTATAAAAGTGTTCTCTGGTGTATTCACTGCATTTTTTCTTTTTCTATTATCAGTGATCTTTCTTTTGATAATTATAGAGCTTGTTGATCGACACAGCTTTTGTCCTGTTAATTCTTTTATTCTGTTGAGCATACATACTTTAATCATGTTGCTCACAAAATTCTATTCCCGCATACACTTATATGTGGATATATGTGGTTGAGTCGACATTTTTTATTTTATTAAACAGTGAAATTAAGATCAACTGGTTTAGAGAACAGAAAACATTGCTAAAGAATATCTACCTCTCAATTAATATGTTTTTCTCTTGTTTACGTTGATGGATGTTAATTTCACTGTTTGAAAAAAAGTAGCTGGAATGTTTTCACAAACAGTCTATCCACTAAAAGTAGAAGAAAAAGGTTTATAGAAATAAAAACAATTTTGGATTAAAATCCATTAATATATGCATATATTGGTTGACAAAATATATATGATATATATATATATATATATATATATATATATATATATATATATATATATATATATATATATTTCATTAAAGACAGCAGACAAGGTACTTCAATTCAAAAGACAAAGTTTTTTTCTGAATGTAGTAGTGTTACTTTCCCTGTTGGCTGCTGACTTGTGTAATTTGATAATTGCGTATTTAGGCAGCAATCCCTCTTTTATACATGTTTTATTAAAAGCCAACAGGGAAAATAATACTGCTACATTCAGAAAAAAAACCTTGTCTTTCAAATCACAGTACCTTGTTTGTCATCTTTAATGAAACAAAAAAAAAAGAAAGAGGATTGCTACTATATAATATATATATATATATATATATATATATATATATATATATATATGGATCCTAGTAATATAAAATATTAAAACAGATTCACCAAAAGAGCTCAATGTATTTGTTATTACAGAGCAAATAATTAATAAACAATAAAATCCAAAATCACCTCATATGGGGAATAGCCTATTTTGGCAGATGAAAATATCAGTCGTCTGTCTTATCATTCCCAGTGTTGACTGTGTTCGGGATTGATAAAACATCTGACATCTTTGTCTGTCAAAATGTTTATTTATTTTTATCTACTGAATATTTGATAAATCTTATTAAAGAAATATATCTGTTCTCTGGCACGATTTGAACCTGTGTCCTCCTGGTTGGAGAGAACTATTGTTAGATTTGATACACTTTAACCAACTCATTTACCATGAACTCAAATATGAGTAAGCACTAAAAATAAGATTTAAGGTGATAAAATCTGTTAGATTAATAAATAGAGAAAAAATCTGTTACTTTAGACATTACTTTTTCTTGCTTGGATACAAAACTGAGCAGATATGAAAATTTCAAGAGTCTATTACAAGGAGGATGTTACTTCAAGGCACTCAATTAGCAAAGTTCTTTGTGGCTGAGTCGATTAAAGCATCTTGGATCTAACAGCAGTTGCCTCTTTCCAGGTGACGCAGGACCAAATCATGCCAGAGAGTGACTATTTCCCTTTAAGATTTTGGGAATATTCAGTGGTAGGTGAAAATAAATATGCTGTTTAATAAATAAATGGAGTGTCTACTCAAATAGGAGTACCAAGTAAAAAATATTGCTTAAAGTGATATATATATATATATATATATATATATATATATATATATATATATATATATATATTGCTTTTCAAATGTCTGTAACAATCTCACTTAAGGAAAACTTACAAAATGCCATGTTATTTATATATCTTTTTCAACAGCTAAAGTTTTGCATCAAATAACATTTGTATCTAAAACTTAAAAACAATGGCAAAAAAGAACTTGGTAGAACATTGATTTCATTTTTAGAAAACCCTGTTACTTAAAAATGGCCTTGCAAAAGTCTATATTCCTTCTCAACAATCACTTATTCAATCTTGAATATTTAGTAGACACCTCATATGCTTCAGTGACAGTTTTTCATCACTTACAATAATTGGATCTAGGCTCTTCATATATAAGTCAATCTATCCATCTATATAAATAGATAGGTAGATAGATAGATAGATAGTAATAAATAAAATTAAATTGATGGTAGACACAGAAAGAAAACTGCAGATATTTCTAGACAAGATAGTGAAGGAAAGTAAGAAGAAAGAACTAACCATGGATTGTAAGGAGACTGGACGTATGATTATTAGCAAGGACAGCCCAGGATGAAAGCTGCAAATTGGAAACGATAAAATAAAGCAAGTGCAGAAACCTAACTACCTTCAAAATGTTATAACAGTTTTATAGATGGTTATAGAAAATGTAACACAGAAATATGAAGGTTATTGGACTAACAAAAGATGCTTTCCAAAAACTAAACAAAATACAAGAAACAGGAAAATTTGATTAAAAATAAAGTCAAAAGTATTCAGCTCTTATGTAATATCAATCCTCCTAGTGGATGATTTTTTGACAGATCAAGGGCTAACATAATGCAAAAGAGATATAACTGTACAGAATTATGCTGTGAATTCCATAAACGAAGCATGTAACTAATGAAGAAATTTAAAGGAAAATTGAAATGAAAAGAACACTTATAATTAAAATCAGAAAGAGACTTGAAATTTATGGCATGCAGGCTTGATACTCATAAGATATGTTGAAGGTAAAAGGGTGTTGTATCGTTGCGGTGAATGATACACAGAGAAGAATGAGTTCTTAATATATTTATTCAGCACCAGTATCTGGTGCTCACAGATACATACAAAAACCACAGAACAATAAGTTACAAAACAATTAACAAGACAACTTACAAGGAATAGAGGAGGCTCAAATTCTGTATAGCCAAACAAAGTAAGAGCAGTGTGAATATTAATCAGTTTAGTATTAACTTATTAATCAACTGTTGAAGTCCTTAATTGTAGACTATTTAAGGCTATAAGCCAGGCCATTTGGTAGAGTGCTCAATGGGTGCTAGCTACTATACAACAGAGGGTCATAGCAAAACACAAAGTATTATAGCTAACAAGCTTATATAAATTGATGGATGAATAGGGAATAGGAAGAATAATAAAGAAACAAAATATTGATCTACTTATTCTTCTTTTATGTGCCGTGTTCCTTAAGGACGTAGGTGATCATGGCCCTCCACATCTTCCTGTCCCTTGTAGCTCTTAATATGTTTTATCTTCTTGCTATTTCTCCCAGACCCAGTTCTGCCATCCACCTGCCTATGCTCATTAAGTATGTCACACATTGCTTTCCCCTGTCCCGATTTCTCTCTATCCGTCTTGTGAGGATCATATTTTCCAAGCCTTCCTTCCTCATTACATGTCTCAGAAATTTCAACTGCCTCTTCCTGATGTTAAGTATAAGTTTCCTTTTTGTTTCTATTCTCTCCAAAATCTTGTCGTTGCTCCCATCTTCGGCCTATGGTATCCTTAGCATACTTCTGTAGAACCACATTTCTTTTGCTTTAAGTCTCTTCTTCATCTTTGAGGAGATTGTCCAACATTCACTGCCATACAGGAGGACAGATATCATATAACATTTCAGTACTCTTTTCTTTTGTTTCCAATGAACTTTCCTGTCTCTAGCTTTTGGAATGTGTCTTTGGCCGTCCCAATAAGCCTTCAGATTTAAGTGTCACACATTCCATCCTCTGTTCGAACACTTCCCAGATATTTAAATTTCTGTACCTGCTTGATTTTAATTTTAGATTCATCTTTTTGCTGATGACCATGCACACTGTCTTCATACAGTTTATGCTTAGTCTCTTCTTCTCATTCTCCTTCACTACTTTTTGTAGGAGGTTTTGTAATTTCCTTTCTATGTCTGCTATCGACACTGTGTCATCTATATATCTTATATTGCTAAGATTGTGTCTGCTAATGATGAATCCTGGTAGGATTCCTAGTTCTCTCAGAAATGCCTCGCTGTATAGGTTGAACAAGTTCGATGAGAAGACACATCCTTGCCTTTTGCGCCTTTCTATTTTTGTATCTACTGAACTCATTTTTTGTCTATATGTAGTCGGTTTGCTGTCAGTAGAGATTTTTGATTATTCTGTCTTTCCAAATATGTCAAAGTTGCTAAGCAGCTCTAACAGATCTTTGTGTCATACTTTGTTGAATGCCTTTCATTAAGGGATTTGAATGTGCATATAAAATCAAAGAAAATCTTGATTGATATCAAGCATTTTAATTATACATAAATTTTATTTATTGACTTAAAATGTTTTCTTTTTTTAAACACAATCATTATTTACACTATTTACACTGTTTAAACTGTTGTCCCATCCTTATTGTCATATTCATGATGTTTCAGCCATTATACACGCCGGTCTTCTTCAGGTGTTATACATTGGAATTTTGACCCTAACCCTTTATTTCATTGACTGGGGTAGATTGTTCTACTTCCACGTGCTATGCCTTTTCTGGATATCTCAGTTTCAGCTATTTTTCCTTTTGTAACTCAACTCTCCAAATTTTTGTTCACTTGTGGCCAGGTATTGAACTCAGAACTCTTTGGGTCAAGTCACTAGATTACTTCAAGCAACACTTTTATCCACTGGACCATGTGTCCTTGGAGACAATAAAGATGAGACAACAGTCTGAACAATGTAAATAGTTACAATACCTCATTTCAGCAATATGGATAGACAATCATTATTGTTAGATAGCTAGAAAGATTTCTTTTCCCAATTTTACAAATAAAACATTTAGAAAATGGGTCTTCTAGAATAATGTTAAACTATTCTCTGTAAACCAGTAAGTACTTCTGTGAGTAAGGAGATGAGATCTTTCTATTGACAGCTGCTTTAAACATAGCTTTTTCACTTGTTATTACTTTGCCCACAAGCTCATTTGATGGTTGACAGATGATGTCAATTTTCTTTTGATGTTTGCTTGTTGGTAGCCAAGAGCAACAAACATCAAACAGACTGGCTTTAATTATTGTCACTGTTAGAATTTTAACATGATAGTCTAGCACAGAACTAAATGATGGAATTTTCTAAAGGATTGGAAATCTTATTACAAAAATATTCTGCAAAACAGCTGCACATTCATTTTAGAGTGTCTAAATATCTTTACAAGTATCTGATATGCTTCGTGTTCATTATTTTTTTCAGAAATAGTTAAATTAATTCTTTAAAATAATTCATATATCATGGAAATGAAAACAGTTTTTTTATAAATTGTAAGAATTTATTATATTCTAGAAGATGAAGCACAAAATAGATGGATCAAGATGCTTACCATATATACTCGCAGATAGGTCACATTTTTATATATCATGACAACAATGTTTTACATTTATGTCGAGCTGATAGATCGCACTCCTTTTTTACCTAACTCCCCCTGATTATAGTGCGACCTATCTGCGAGTCAACAGTAAATCATCAATTATTTAGCCATAAAGTTGGAGTGCGATCTATCTGGCGGGGTGACCCCTCTACGAGTATATACAGTAATTATAATTTATGTTTTTGATGAGGATTGAATAGTATTTTCATTTTGCAAAATTACTGAATAAAGAAAATTGCTGTGTAACTTTTCTCATCAGGAGCTTAGATTATAAAATGACTAGCAGCATGGCCCGTCATTGCTCGTGCTTGATTCAAAAATCGTACGACTCATACAGCAATCGCTATCACTTGATTTAAAATATTTTTGCCCTTCCTTGCCTTTAAAGGAGTGTCCTTTGACATGCTGATGTTGCTCCACGACACGCCTTACTTCTTGCCTATCTCACATTGCAAATTTTTTCTAAGCTCTATACTAAACATTAAATCTATTATGAAAAAAGAACTAAACAAAATGAACACAAAATGATCAGCTTTAAAAAAGGACTCATAACTGGAAAAACCGAATGAAAAAAGAATGTTAACAACAAATACTTTTTCACACCCAACCCAGTTCTACGGAATCAGAATCAATGTTGAGTTTAAGCAAGCGAATGAGCCAATTGGAGTAAAGTGCCATGCAGATTTAATTTTTTCCTACTTGTGACGAATGCAGCTATCAATTTTTTTGCATGCTAGCATGCTAATTAACATTTGTGTCAGTCAGCTGTTGGCTTTCACACTGGCAAATAGAATCTTCCTGCCTATTCATGGCAGCCAGCTATAGGCTCTCACTCTGGCCAGTAGAAAATGGCTGCAAACTACATGAAAACTGCCATAGAAGCATGAAAAAATTGATTATTTCCACTATCGATGGGAGTTGGGAAATGCAAAGTCAGTATTGGCCTTTCTGCTAACTTGGAGCACGTGCATGTAAATTTTGGTGCAAATCCATTGAAAATTGCGGCCGTGCATTCGTTGCACACACACACACACAGACACATGCGCGCACACACACACACACACACACACACACACACACACACACACACACACACACACACACACAGAAACACTCGCACACACACACGCACACACATACGCGCGCACACACACACACACACAGAGACACATGCGCACACACACACAAACACACACACACACACACATCCGGCCTTTTATAGATAGAGATTTCTCAATACTATAAATGTTGTATTTGGTATTTGAGTAGATCAAATACCTTTCCCACCACTATAACATGGCTTCCCTGTGCCATTTCTATAATTACTTTCATGGTAATTGTTCTTATGAACTTTCCTCTATAGTATCTAGACTTTATAAATTTAAGCACTGTACTAGATTGATGATAAGGTCTCATCATTTTACAATTGAAATGGTGAGATGTATTTGGACTGTTGGAATTATGGATAGCATCGCATGAAAGATAGAGAAAATATGAATACTTTGTTTTGTTTAGTAAGTGCTTCTAATAAAATAAAGTAGAATTATACAAAAATTAGTTACCTTTTCATTAGGCTATTACGGATATCTAAGCACAGCCAAGTTAAAAATTAGATAACTGTGATTCTCCATACTTTCACAGAAATTGTTATGATGGACTTTCCTCTATGGTACGTAGACTTTATGAATTTAAGTGCAGTGCTAGATTGACAGCAAGGCCTCATTATTTTACAGATGAAATGACTAGATGCAACTGTAAGTTCTATGCTAACAGTTTCTCATATTCTCTAACACACTTGCATCCTAGTGCTTTTATTAGCAAAGCTAACTTGCAGACTCATGTGATATCTGTCCTCCTGTATAGAAGCAAATGCTGGACAATCTCCTCAGAGATGAAGAGACTTGAACCTACAGAATTGTGGTTCTACAGAAAGATGCTGAGGATACCATAGACCAAACATGTGGGCAATGATGAGGTTTTGGAAAAAAAGGAAAATGAAAAGGAAATTTATACATAACATCAGGAAAAGGCTGTTGAAATTTCTGGGACACATAATGAGGAAGGAGGGCTTGGAAAATCTGATACTCACAGGACAGACGGAGAGCCAGAGGGACAGAGGAAAGCGGTGCATAACATACTTGATGAGCATGAGCAAATGGATGGCAGAACAGGGTTTAGAAGAAATAACAGAAAAAACTTATTAAGAGCTACAGGAAAACAGGAAGATGTGGTGGGACTATGATTCCCTACGTCCTGAAGGGACATGGTATATAAAAGAAGATCATGGGTATCTTTTTAAGAAATGCACATCTCTTATTGAGATTTTTTGAAGACTATAACAGACTTAGTAGTTCTCCCTCTCTAGGCCAGTAGATATTAATTTTATTGTTTCAGTGTTTATAGTCATAGAAAATTACATCAAATTAAAATATCCTTCTTCTTCTTCCACCATGTGGTATTGTGTCCCATCAGGACATTTTTTTTTTTAATGTTTAAATTTTATTTTATTATATTTTTTTGTTTTTTGGTTTTTTTTCTCCCCCTACCCGTCAGTATGTTTGCCCATAGTAACACATTTTGTCCTAATCATTCTAACCTATCTGATGATCCCGTTTTGAAAGAAAAATCAGAAAAAAGGTAAAATTGAATGTCTTTGGCTAGATGCGAAAGTGTCTCATCAGTATTCTCATGATTTAGTGGCCGACTATTCTTGCTTGATAAAATTTCTGAACTTGGAATTGTTTTTGCCACCATTCTTGCTACTGTTGTTCTTAATTTTATTGAAAGCATGTCTCCCAAGCTCACTATTTGGTGAGGGCGGTGGATTGGCCGTTGATCCCCACCTCACCAGATCGATGCTGGGACTTAAGGTAAGCTGTACATTCACTTGTTATCATGAGGAAGAAAGCGGACTAACACTCGCTGCCATGTATGTTGGGGCATTTATTATGACATGGCAATAAATCTGGATAACGCTATTTTCTTCATTTTTTTTTTAGAAGAGACAATGGGACTTATACTAAGTTAAAACTTAAAACTTAATGTTGCGAAAGGGTAAATGCAAGTGTCAGCCAGGACTCTTTGCAAATTACCTCCCCCTCTCATCGTTACCTCTGTTTTTGTTGTTGTTGTATGTGTTATATGTAATAGGAGTAGGTAGGCTTTCCTACCACCCGGTCAACACTCCTCCCCCTTCTCTTGGACATGAGTTAGAGGCCTTGTTTCTTGTTTAGGAAGGGGTTTCCGGTACTCTCTCTCTCTCACTGGCCTCTGTATCTCCAGTTGCCTTGATCTATCCAATACCCTTCTCCTCATCCTTTCTTCTATCACTCCTGTCTGATCTTGCTCCAAATTTTCTGTAACCCCTTGCATCCTAGTGGCTTTCCACCTTGCTTGGGGTGAAATGCTTAAAAAAAAAATATATATGATCATGGCTCTCCACTTTGTAGTTCTTTGTAAATTTTGTTTTTTCAATATCTCTCCTAATCTCTGTTCTGCCAACAATTTTCACAAACTCATTAAGTAGGTTATTCTCTGTTTTCTTCTATCCCTCTCGTCTAAGTGTTAAATTTTCTAACCCTTCTTTCCTCATTATATACCCTAGGAATGTCAACTATTTCTTTCTGATTCTAATTATAAGTGTTGTTTCCATTTTACTTAAAATTTTGTCATTGCTCACATGTTCAGTCCATGTTATCCTCAACATTGCAGATTTATAAATCTACCATTCATCTATACATTGAATATCGCTGCCATATTTGGTCTGGTGATTCTATTATATATCTTGAGATTCTTGATAAAATTCAAGAAGGGTTAGTAATGTAATCAGTCTTAAACTGGATTCTTAACTTCAGAAACTTTTCCACTAACATGACATGGCTTCCCTCTGTCTTTTCTACAAATATTCTCCTGACAGTTGTTCTCATGTGCTTTCCTTGGTGCTTCAACTGCATGAAATTAAGTGTACTATTAGATTGGCAACTAGGACTCATCATTTAAATATTAAGTGAGCTAAATGTAACTAAGTTCTATTCTAATAATTTCTTTTCTTGCATTTCTTGCATGTAGAACCCCCTTCCAATTTATAGCTCCCCTGCTATTGACACTCTTCAAAACTTTAAATGTAATGTCAGTCGCCATCTTCTGTCTTCCTGAACCCTGTTCTTTTATTGTCCTTTCTCCTCACTAATGTCTTCTCATTCTCTTTCACTCCCAGCAACACCTTATGTCTTAAAGGCATTATTGCCTTCCTTGGGGTGAAATGATTAAAAAATATATTCAAGACAAGTGGATCAGTGGAAAATGTGAGTCTAAGAAGGTGCAAAGAGATGCTCTTCTGGATGTTAGCATCAGCCATGCTGATGGAAGGCAGAAAAGATTCTCTATGGTGATTAAATGATAGCAGTTTTATTTTGGTGACATTGAAATTTACTCATTTAGTCATTCTTTGACCCAGTTAACAACTGATTGGAGATTGTTTTATTTTGTCAGACCTGTTGGATTTGTACTAAGACAGGGATAAAGAGTTGCGTCATCAGCATAAATAATTACTTGGAAACTGAATAGTGACAGGGTATCAAGAGACTTGTTCACATTGTGACTGTGGGAAAGGTGTTGTAGAGTGAAATATAATTCATTGTCTACAAGGCAAAAAAGTGAGGATTGGGGTGCTCCAGCCAAGAAATGACAGCAATATTTCATTTTTGGTTTAATCTGAATCTTGCATCAAAGGTGAAACCAGGTACTTATGTCAGTGTTTTTGGACATTCTCCCAGATTCTGGATATATTTGTTTCTCTGTTGAGAAACATAGTTGGGTTGTAGAGAAGGCTTGCTATAACTTGGTCTCTGGTAAATTCTATCAGTGACTACTGCTGTGAAAACACAATGAATGCAAATAATCATAATGATAATATGCTTGCAAAGCCAAGTGCCCATGATATTCAGTTCCTTGTGGATTTCTGCTGAATGAAATGGTAAGTAAATTCCTAAACTGGAATGTCATTCAATCTTTTGACATGAGAACATCATTAAATGTCATGTTTGTTGATGACATTTTTATTCTGGTATGGATTTCTTGATACTCAATGGGATATGACAGTGCCACATATTAATATGGACTCTTTTAATGAGGCTTATTTTCTACTGTATTACACACTCTCTATCGGAAACTGAAAGTAATTTGTTAATTTAAATCTAACATTAATAATGAGCCTCACCTATTTGACATAGGCTTAGAAACCTAGGACCTGATGGCATATTGTTTATTGTTCAATGCTACTATGATACAAGCAAAAGAAAATATGACAAAAATTGAAAGCTTCTAAAAGTCAAAACATAGTCAAATAAAAATCATGATTCCTATTAAAATACGTAAAAAGAAAGTAAAATCACTGTCTTCTCTTGTTTGTGATGTGGTATGAAATGCTTAAATGATCAGTGCTCATCTCTTAACATCTATGTCCTGGGTATGGTGATAAACTACATCCACGTCCTGGGTAAGATGATAAACGGCATCCAAGAGCAAGGCCTCTGATCAGGAGATTTTTGAGGAGCATGAAACCACCTCTTAGCTATTGGTGTTCCCAGGTCCACTCTGATACAGGGTGGTAGCTCCTGTTAGGGTCCCAGCTATGAGCAAATATACCCCAAACTGGGGTCAAAACACTATAAAAGTGTAAAAATAGGTTTTAATAGCAGTAATATGACTTTGTAAAAAAATGACCAGCAATACATTTTTGTAAAAAAAATATTAACAGCAATACATTTTTGAAAAAAAAAAATTTACAGGCAATGCATTTTTGAAGAAAAAATATTACCAGCAGAAAAAATATGAAAAAATAGCTTTACATTTTTTGAAAAAATATTATCAGCAATTCATTTTTGAAGAAAAAATATTACTAGCAGTACATTTTTGAAAAAAAATATTACCAGCAATACATTTTTGGAAAAAATATTACCAGCAGTACAATATTGAAAAAATATTACCAACAATAAAAATCTTTATTATTCATTAAATAACCCATTGTTATCTTAACATCTATGCTTGTAAATGAGTAGGGCAACGTCTAGGAAAAGATTAGCCTGGAACTCTCATTTCTTCCTTCTTGTACTCCTGATGAGGTTTGAAATAATTTAATATTGGGACCCTTACCAGCCATGTAAGATTTTGTGAACCAATAAAGTTCCTCTATTAGATTGATGCATTTGGTAGATTTGGTTTGATTAAAATGATTTCTAATAGATGAGAAGTAGTAGTCTCTATTGATGTGGTCACATGTTGCTGTGAGGTCAACATATCATGTATCCAATTTCCTATTAGAGAAGTAAGCAATTTCCTGGAGCTGTATGATGACATGTATGCCATCATTAGATTCCATACTAGAAAAGAAAACAAAACTGATTTGTAAGAAGTTGACATTTATAAAATGACGACAGCCTAATTAATATAATGTTCATTAATACTTTCACTCTTATGGAACCAACTGAGATAGCTCTGTAGGTGTGAAGGTCTTCAGAGTTATCTTCTTTGTTTCCATAGTGCATTAATGCATATGATAAATTCTACTTTTTGGGGATGCATTTCTGATTCCATAGATCTCTATTTATAAAAGGCAGGATGTGTGTGTGTGTGTGTGTGTGTGTGTGTGTGTCTGTCTGTCTGTCTGTGTCTGTGTGTCTGTGTAACGAATGCACAGCCACAATTTTCGACGGATTTGCACCAAAATTTACATGCACATGCTCCAAGTTAGCGGAAAGGCCAAGACCAACTTTGCATTTCCCAATTCCCATCGATAGTGGAAATAATTGATTTTTTCATGCTTCTATGGCAGTTTTCATGTAGTTTGCAGCCATTTTCTACTGGCCAGGGTGAGAGCCGAGTGGCTGCTACGAATAGGCAGGAAGATTCTATTGGCCAGCATGAGAGCCAACAGCTGACTGACACGAATGTTAACTAGCATGCTAACATGCAAAAAAAAAATTGATAGCTGCATTCGTCACAAGTGAGAAAAATTTAAATCTGCATGGCACTTTACTCCAATTGGCTCATTCGCTTGCTTAAACTCAACGTTGATTCTGATTCCGCACAACTGGGTTGGGTGTGAAAAAGTATTTGTTGTTAACATTCTTTTTTCATTCGGTTTTTCCAGTTACAAGTCCTTTTTTAAGCTGATCGTTTTGTGTTCATTTTGTTAAGTTCTTTTTTCGTAACAGATTTAATGTTTAGTATAGAGCTTAGAAAAAATTCGCAGTGTGAAATAGGCAAGAAGTAAGGCATGTAGCAACATCAGCACGGCAAAGGGCACTCCTTTAAAGGCAAGGAAGGGCAAAAATATTTTAAGTCAAGTGATAGTGATTGCTGTATGAGTTGTACGATTTTTGAATCAAGCACGGGCAACGCCGGGCAATGCTTCTAGTCCTTTATAAAACTGAGAAACTTGTTATTGAATTTGGGAAGAAAGTGAGCTACTTTTAAATGTTCTCTCTCTCTCTCTCTCTCTCTCTCTCTCTTTTATATATATATATATATATATATATATATATATATATGTATGGATATACCTGGATATCAAGAGACAATTCGGGAAAGACTGAAAGGCTTATAGAGAGAAAGAGCAAAGAATGAAATAACAGAAGATGCAATAGAAAATATCTGTGCATTCTTTATTCTTTTTATGTATATAATAAAACTAATCCTTGTTTAGATACCATTTTTCTAAAAACAGGGACAGACAACAAAGACTAGAAGAAATAAAGGAGAGAATGAGAAAATACAAAGTTAAGAGAAGAGAATAAATATTAGGCAATTGATACACTTGGGAATATATCCACAGGTCTTACTCGTGTAAAATGAATCATAAAAACTTTCAGATGAGCCAGAATAAAGAATTTAGACAGCTAAATTAGCACAACTGAACAGGGTCAATATTTTTAAGATATTTTTTTTACAATTCCCACATCCACGAGAAAAAATATCTTGCTATATTGTAGATAAGTCATACAGATGAAATTAAGATGCCAGTGATAAAAAGCGCCTGCTGATTGATGTTCATAGCCATCGGTTGCCAAAATTCAGTTTCAAAGAAAAATTGTCAGCTCTTGTCAGCAATGATCATATCACTGATCTTTCGAACTTTTGTTCTATCAGCTAAGCTCTAAACAGATGGAGAGAGACAGACAGGAACAGAGACAGTGACAGAGATATGGATGGGGCCAGACAGACAGACAAGTTTACTGTTACTCCACATATTTAAATAGTTGTGTTCGTGAATCTAAAAGTATAGGTTGATTTTACATTAAATTTTAGATATCAAAATGTTTTCTTTCAAATGAACAGATTTTTTTTTTCACTTTTTCTATTATAAAGGTCTTATAATCAAATTCGAAATTACCTTTTTCTAAACAAATTGATGTAATGGAATAACCTGCCACCACCATGAGTGACTACACTATAGGTAGTAACTACCTATAAGTAGCTGTAAGTCAACAACAGACTACAGAGACTAGCTGGGATCATTTGATCTTTTAACCTATGGGGAATTTTACTTAATCAAGTGGGTAGATTATTCTTGTTCCAATGCCCATATCTATGGATATCTTATATAGTTCTTATTTTAGTACTGCTCAGTTATTGCTCACTCTTTTCCCACTGGGTCCAAGCATACTGCTCAACCCAGGGATTGAACTCAAAATTACTATGTCAACAAATTCACAAACTAATTCTTTAATCCACTAGGCTATTATCCTGTGGGACAATTCTCTCATGGACCAACATACACCTGATGAAGGCCAGAGAGTACAACAGCTGAAACACTGTCATAGCAAGAAAGATGAGGCCAATATGTAAATAATGATAACACCTCATCCCAGAAATTCAGACAGTGAAAACCAAAATGTTTGATGGAAATTAATTCTTATCAATGGCGTCAGCTAAATTCGTTTTTAGTGATTGCAAAGAAGAAATAAATTAGTCTTAGGATATTTGAATAATAAAATAACATTTTTATTATTAGTTTTTGACTAGTTTTCTTTACCTGATTATTGTTTTAATCAGAACATTTTTGGTGAAAGAGATTTCAACAATTAAAGTCGCAGGCATCAGAATAAATATATGGATAGTGACAAGTCATAAAATCCTACAATATAGTAATATGAGTTCAAGTCTCACCAGAAGCTAATTATTCCAGCTTCACATTGCTGATTTGAAAGATCATTTGGTATAAAACCTAGAACTGTGATGAGAAGCAAAAATAAGATGAAGAAAATTGTCCAAAAATTGACAAAACATAAACTAATCTACTATCTATATTTCTCATGCTGTCTGTCTGTGTGTCTGTCGTGGGCGTTGTTACCTCGCCCAGGCCGCATTTCTCACCCGATTTTGATGCGGTTTTCAACACAAGTTTGCAAATGGCTGCCGTAAGGACATGACGGAGCCCGATTTTTGAGTTCAGAATCAGGTTCCGGAAAAAATCGATAATCGAAAAAGTCAATAATCGAAAAAATTCTGCTTACAGAAGGAATGATCGCATTTCAACCAAATTTGACACCCTCTTAGAGTCTACCATTAGAAGTGTTGTCCAGAAGTTTCATGACCACGGACCCCTAAACAGCGCGGAAAATTGATAAAACCCAAAAACAGATACGCCCAGATTGCGTCTGAACCGCATGTCGGTTTTTATTGAAAACCGAGCGGATTTATGAAGAGGCAATTGGGAGTCATCATGTGAAGTTTCATCTCTGAGCACCCCCCAAACAGAGTGCAAATCGACAATCGGTCAACCCTTAAAAATGTTTTTCCGGTTTTTTAAAGCTGATCATATTGTGTTTATTTTGTTTAGTTCTTTTTTCATAACAGATTTAATGTTTACTATAGAGCTTAGAAAAAGTTGGCAGTGTGATTATAGGCAAGAAGTAAGGCATGTAACAACATCAGCATGGCAAAGGGCACTCCTCTAAAGGCAAGGAAGGGCAAAAATATTTTAAGTCAAGTGATAGAGATTGCTGTATTAGTCGTACTATTTTTGAATCAAGCACGGGCAACGCCGGGCCATGCTGCTAGTATAATAAAAAGCTTCTTTGTTTGCATTATGATGGTCAATAAATTTGTTCAATTTTTAAGTAAAAACAAAAGACAACATTTTTTAATTTGGAGCATTAGTAGGCATTCACTGATCTTGCGAGATAAAGGTAGCATTCTGTTTGGTCAAAATTCACCTCTTTGATGTTGAAACTGGAGTGATCTTGAGAATATTCTTTTCTTTAATTTTTTTTAGTATTTTAAAAAATCTTGTTTTTCAATCAAGACATCATTATTGCTTTTCTTCTCCTTTTTTCTCATCCAGTGATTCTATTAGAACATGTATTTATCCAACTATGAATTGGATTCATCCCAATAAATACCAAAAGCTGCAGACGACAAATTATGTTCTGTTTTGAGAAACTTAGCAACAAACCAAGCGGACCAAAACCCAGAACCAGCTGAGAAATCATTTGGCACCATATTCCTGTCTTGAAAGCTCCATATCAAATGTCGATGCATTAGCACCATCCTCTTCAGACTCTTGTGTGTTTATGAAACTGTGAACATGTCTTTGAATGTATGGAAAAAAATGACACAGATTTATCTTTGTTTATCTGTGCCGATTACTCACTCCACTGCAAAGAAAATGTCTCTTACAGAGATTGTTATGTTTTATTACTTATTTAACTTTTACATTATAGAATCTTATTTGAATCTGTTTTCATATGTGCAGTTTTATTTGAATTGCTTTTATTTAATGTCAAATTCTTTTACATTTTCTTTCATTCTCCAGACAGCAAAGATATATGGCAGTTACAAAAAAATAAAATAAAATATAATTAACCCCAAAAAAAGAAACTGGAAAAGCTTTAATCAACTGACCCCAATCCAGAAATCCTAAACAAGACTCTCCCTCTTTTGACCAAGTATCCTTGCTGAAATTGACTTTCAGTATATGGCTTCATGAAGTCAAATGAGTATACATGCTTATCTTCATCTATACAATTTGGAGTACTTGTATGAAATACAGAACTACATGATCTGCCAAGCAGGCCATCAAAATATGGGTTAATCATGATTTAAATTGAGAAACTCCATTAAAATATTAACACTTTTCTTGCATACTTGTTAATGCAAGTAGCTACAGAGAAATATACTATTTTTTTAGATTAACTGTTATTTATTTCTTATCATTTTATCTATTACTTTTTTCAAGTAGTTATTAATTTTGTTTATCTGATAAGCTTGATTATTTTGCCATTTTTATTTTCTGAGAACAAACTGAAATTTTGATAAAAATTAATTCTTATCAATGGCAGCAGCTAAATCCGTTTTTAGTGATTGCAAAAAAGAAATAAATTAGTCTTAGGATATTTGAATAATAAAATAACATTTTTATTATTAGTTTTTGACTAGTTTTCTTTATCTGATTGCTGATTGTTGTTTTTACCAGAAAATTTTTGGTAAAAGAGACTTCAATAATTAAAATAGTAAGGATCAGAATATATATATATATATATATATATATATATATATATATATATATATATATATATATATATATATATATATATATATATATATATATATATATATAGCTGTTGACAAATCATAAAATCCTACAATATAGAAATGTGAGTTCAAGTCTCACCAGAAGCTAATTATTCCAGCTTCACATTGCTGACTTGAAAGATCACTTGGTATAGAACTTAGAACTGTCATGAAAAGCAAAAATAAGATGAGAAAAATTATCCAAAAATTGACAAAATATAAACTAATTGGAAAAAAAAACACTTCTTTTTATACATTATGATAGTCAATAAGTTTGTTTAATTTATTAAGTAAAAACAAAAGGCACCTTTTTTTTACTTTGAGCATTAGTAAGCATAAAAGTAGCACCCGGTCTGGTTAAACTTTATATGTGGCCATTGAACTGCAGAGACTACATGACCCCAATCTCGGCCATACTCACACGATCAAAAAGTATACAGGGCATTACATTTAGAGATGGCTTGGCTGCAGGTGTATTAGAAAGTTGTTAAGTGTTGACTGCCAACTGCCTTTGGGGCTCCACTCCAGGTTTTTTATCTGAATTTACTTTAGATATAACTGCAAGGTAGTGGAGATTTAAAAGGAAGGTTTCCCTTCCTCTAGGTGGACTGCACTCCTGAGCTGTTCAGCTCCATCTACCTGAAACAGCTGAATAAGAGGCACCAGCTTTTTACCTTCACCCATTCTTGGAGCTGGACTTAGTTGCTAGAGACTATTCGAGAGATATGATTTTATTTAAAAATATTAGCATGTCTGGAAAATAAATACTTATTTTACCATGAATTATGAGCCAAAGTGTGTTGTTTATGGAGCATTTCTGTTTAAAAGATAAAAGGGAAAATTTGCAAAGTGAGAATTTGGGTTACTTATAAGCTTTTGTTTGAGAAATAAATTCAACTTTCATCTGCAGCAGTTGTTTAACCAGGAATGCCAACTTTTCATTGTTGCACCAGACTTTTACAGGTGATGAAAAATGTGTTTTGCTTGTCAACAAAAAATGAAAAAGAGAGTGATTATCCTAAACGGAGAAACCAGACTTCATCCACAGAAAGCTTTGCTTTGTGCTTGGTATTATATGAAAGATGTTGTCCATTACAAGCTAATGAAACATGGAATGAACATTACTGCAAACATTTCTTTGTCCAGAAACGTCATGTCATCAGTGCACTGGTATGGATTCAAGTTTATCCCATTGTGCTAGATGGTTATTCCCCTACAAGAAAGTTCAGCCACCCAATGACATGATTTTTTTAATCCTGCTGGGTGTCTCCTTAACAGAAAAGCCTGATGGAGGAACCAGATTAATTGCCAGTGACCCAAATACATGGATGGTAGTTCTTGTTTACATGCTAGTGCTTGTAGATTGACATAAAGGTTGCAGTTTTACCTTTTCAAAATAAAAAAAAACTGTTATTTATTTCCTTCCACCCTCAATAACTGAAAATAAACCAATTTTGTTAAAATGTAAGAAAATAATACATGCTAATATAGCACTGCTCACAATAAAATCAAAGCTATCTTTTTGGATGAAGTCATTTAAAACTAAACACTCCTAATGCCATCTAATGCTAAACACAAAATCTTGTGAAAAATCCAATTTGTGTTTCAGCCACTTCCAAATGTCGTATTTGTTCAGTCAAGAAACAAAAAAGAAACAAAACTTTTAACTTTAAAAAAACTTTATTAATTCCATTTAAAAGAAAAAAACTTGTGTATCATGAATGTAAATTAAGAATAATCAAATGTTGGAAGTTTTATATTTCTCATATCTGAAATTCAGGAAGTATGATGCTGACAGACAGTCTTTAGATATTATTTATATAGATTATATGAAACTTTCTCTTTATTTATCATATGAAAATAATGAGTCACCACCCTTAATCCTGTCAAAATCTTATAAATAATTTCTCAGCCCCCATCTACAGATCCTCATTTCAAATACATACACTCCTTGTTGCCCCAAATACACATTTACATAAAACAGATTCTCTTTAGAGAAACAAAAAAATTCCTATATGTAACAAACAAAAAAGGAAAAGAACTGTAACAAAATATCTAATGGAAATATTATGTGGAAGATATCTTCATATTTATTTTTACATATTTTCTTTTTTTGGAAGTTTGTTTTTCAGTTTTTAGCAAAGTTCAGTTTGGCTTGGATTTTCAAAAAATAAAAAAAAAGGTCTGTATACAAGGCAAATTAGACCATCTGTTGTTCCCAGACTAAAATGATTCAATTTAACGGCTCTGAGCATACCCTAAGTATACCAAAATACAACTAGTATCCTTCAGTCTTTTATCTCTTGTATGACTAAATGCAAACAACAGTATATCGTGGGAACCAAGCTGAATGCTGATCACTGGTACTTTGTTGCAATAGTGGCATGTCTGTAAAGAGGTTGATGTTTTAACCAAAAATGCATCTTTAAGACTTTTCTACACTTGTCATATAATTCTATCTCATTTACAGGACAAGCATAGATTTCAACCCAAGAATAATTTATGATAGGCCTTGTATAGAGGTCAGCTCCAATGAGGGTAATTCTATACTATTTTTTATGAAATTGATTTTAAAATTACTATCAATAAATTCTCTTGTGTCATATGAACTGAGACTTAGTATGACTAAAGATCTTAGTACCTAAAAGCAAAATGTTTACCATATAAAATTATGGCATATATCATGGAAATAGAAAATCTGCAAACTATTCTACATCTTTAATCAAGCCATTTAGAACAGAATATTATTATGAGGGGGTGCTGAAAGGTTTTTGACTCATCCAAGAATACTTGTTATACCCTATCAGAACTCCAGTTCTTTAACTCAAATGGAAGTGCTCACTTCAACATGCACAGCTCATCCAACAAAAATAAACCCTAATTCTGTCTGGCTCCACAAACCCACTTCCTGAATACCATCCAAAAATAGCAGGGTCAAGAAACAGCTCTTCTGGGAAACTAGAAAAAATCCCATACAGTTTTGCAGCAGCTGTTTCTGAGTCACTGACTTATAAGTCAGTGCAGTTCTCATCTATGAAGGCAGATCTGACCAGCCTGATGTTAGCAATGGACCCATGGCAGGCAAGCTTAACCAGGCCATCAACAGTGACATTAAGGCACTTCCATCAACAGCAATGCCAGCAACTAGTGACAATAAAGACTATCAACTACTACAATGTGATAATTCACAGTATATTTCTCCCACAAGTCTACCTCATTCAACTACATATGTGTGTTGATTTTCTCCACCTGTCTATCTTGATTACTACCTTGTGTTATACCCCAGACAAACTCTCAGTCTCCTCTTGAATGAGCAAATGACCGAACCTTGTTGATCATGAGAAATAAAAACTCTTTCAATTATCTCAACCATGTCATATCTCCATTTATTACTTTGTGACTTTTTTCTTATTAACAGTAAGGCTGCCATCAAAAGCCCTTTAGCCTTTTGTCCCTCCCCGCAGTCCCAATTCTGACATTGGGTTATGTTATATACTGTACCTATGAACACTAATTGATATGTCCCAATTCTCATAAATATATTAGACATTATTGTAAGTGTGATAATATGCTGTCTCAGTAGTTCACCACTAGCAGTGGTCTACCTACTTCATACTGCTGGTGAGTATTGTATTTTGTTGATGTCATAAAGATTAACAACCTCTATTTGATTATTTCTGATTCAGTAACCCTTTCTAGGTTACAACAATTTATTTGGTCAGATTTTGCAAAAAGGAATAAGCCGAGAACTTTTCAGCACCCACTTTTCATTTGTTTTTTTTTCTTTTTGTCTTTTTTTTTATACTGAAAACTATTTTAAAAAGTAATTGCAGAGAAAATCTTTTATGTATGAAAAAATGGCTTTGGTTGAGACATAAATTCAAGTTTTTGATAGAAAAGAATTCCATTTGATTTTCATTGGCTTCCATGATCCAACAAACACAGCTAGATAATATAGAAATCTCTTGTGAAATAGAATGTGTGTTAGAATCTTGCTTGAAACTATATTGTAAACTTCAGCAATTCAACTTGAAGACTAAAGAACATATCAACAAAGCCTTGTGGCCAAAGAAACAATAAACCAATAAAAATAAAATATATATGGAATATTGGTAATTTGATCCGAGATTTTGTATCGATACTTTTGGAGATATTTACTGAGAAATAAATGGATTTTATTTGTGTGTAACATTTTGCAATTGGGCTGAAAAATTGCCTAATTTCAAATTTGATATGAAATTTGCCAAAAAATTGAACAAAAAGAATTTCAATTATTCAAATAAAAATATAAAAAAAAAATTATTATATTCTTCAATCAAAAATGACAAAGTTCATTTAAATTTCTAGTGGAATACTTGGAAATTTGTTGTTTAGATCTATGTTTTAAAAGTAATACCTGCCATTTATTTACACAGAGACCACAACAAATACAGAGACCACAACAAATACAGGGGAGTGCCACCTAGAATGTGGCTTGTCAAATACAACATCACAACTGAAAACATAAGCATAGATGAATGTCAATGAATGTACTTTACTATCAGACACCATTTTACCAGACTGCTATCTGTAACAAGGCAAAAATAATTATTGGTGAGAGGCTTCTACTATGCTAATATAATAAAGCAGCAGACATTACAACCCTTATAAATAAATTGCAATGTTAATCAATATGTGTGTGGGGGGCGTACTGCAAAAGTAATGTCTCCAGTTTATTTGCAACAGATACTAGGAGCACAATAACACCCTTGGATAGAGAAAGTTTTCGGCTACAAAAACTATTCCACCACATTTGGCTAAGCATTTTTCTAAGAAATGTAACAAGAGCCTCCATGCTTCACTAATGGTTATGACCAGCTTTTTCATACACATTGCTGTTGTCACCACTTAAATGCATTAAACAGCTGCCTAACTGTGCTCATATCCACTGTTTTTTCTCTGTAAATGTTTAGCAAGTTGCAGACTGATTTTATCCTGAAACTAAAATTAATGCCTATGTGCTTGTAAAGACCAGAATTTTATATTGGACACTATTACAGTTATATCTATTATTTAAATGTTAATTACATGCACCACACATATATATATATATATATATATATATATATATATATATATATATATATATATATATATATATATAGTGGGTCAAATAAATCTCCATACTGTATCAAAATTTTACTATTTTTTTCATATAATATCTGCAAATTTATCATGACTAATAAATATGAAATATGGTAATTTTGTACTGTTAGAAATTAGAAATTCATTAACAAAAGTTCAAAAATTACAAATAAAGGAATTTACTTTTTAAACAAATAAAATGAATAACAAAAATGTCTACACTATTATTGTCTTGTGCATAATTACATTGAAAACACCAGTTAATTTAAATTTTCCTTTTTTTAATTCACTTATTAGAATACAATTTTCATATTAGATTTCTTTTACTTCTTAGATAACATACAAATTTATATTTTTTAAAATAATTATTCTCATAAATTCATGATTTTATGTCTGATATCAGCAAAATGGACACATCTACAACTTTGAAGAGATAAGAAAGACTTCTGTAAGTTAGGAATAATATTTTGGAAGAATATAAGATAGAAAAAAGCCAGATATGAATGTAAAGAAAGCAAAACTAAAATAAAAAAAAAATCTCCCTTTGTTCCCCCACCCAAATATATAAGGGTGTTTCATTAAGACGGATCAAAGTCAGCAGTAAATAAATCACTGTTATTAGTGAAAATTTATTTATTTTTCTATTGGATCATGTTATTTAAGTCATGGCAATTATATATAAAAAATAATATCAACCAAATTTCCTCCAAATCTGAAAGAAAAAGAAAAAATCATTAGACACTTAAACTTAATTCACATTAAAATCAGTTCAAGTTATTGGAATACCCTTGAAGCACAATATAAAAGGAACCAATCACACTGCCACTAAGGCAAAAATATGACAAAAAATGCTGATTCATGATCCACCTCATCTGCTTTTAAGAACGTTGCTCACAACACTGACAGTAATTGCATTGAATAGGGAAGGTGTCAATGTGACCACCAACCCAACACATACTTCAACTTTAGACCCTACTGGCTCCCCCCATCCTCTAAGTTGCTTCCCTTACCAACAAAGAGATACTCTGCCTTGATCCTTTATAGAGTCAATACAAAGAATTTTATTTTAACAATGCTTGTTTTTTTTTAACACTCACTGGATATAATAAGGGCAAGAGAGTTTGAGATGAACAGTGAGTAACCAATCTAATAAGCTTGTGTAAGTAAATGGCTGAACAGGGACTGAGGGATAGTAAGGAGACAAACATTGCTGAACAGATATATATATATATAATATCAATCCTCCATACATAGCAGTGAATGCTGGATAATTTCCTCACAGATGAAGAGAAGACTTGAGGCAACAGAGATTTGTTTTTACAGAACGATGCTGACTATACCATTGTTGGATCCCGTGAGCAATAAGAAACTTTCAAGGAAAATTGAAACAAAAAAAAGACTCTTTTATTTAGGATCAGAAAGGGACAGCTGAAATATCTGTAACACATAATGAAGAAAGAAGGTTTAACACTCACATGACATATTGAAAGCAAGAGAGGCAGAAGAAAACAGTAAGTAACCTACTTAATGAGCTTTTGTAAATGGATGGCAGAACATCCACTTGGAGGGATAGTATAAGTACAAAAATTTATTAGAGCTGCAAAGGATAGAAAGCTATGGAGAGCCATGATCACAGAAATTCTAAAGTGAAACAGCATATAAAAAATAATTTTATGTTTGTGTAAATATTAATCTAACAGATAACATTTAATATTAGGGAATATTTTTTATGTTTAAAGGTAAAAAGATTGGAGATCTTATATGTTATCAAAAAAGTATTTTAGATGGGAATTAAACACAGAGGACAGGAAATTGTGGAGAGCCATGATCCCCAAAGTCTTGAAGAAGAAGCCACTGAATATTAATGATATTGAAAACATTCAGAAACAGTAAATCTTAATTTAAATTTAAATATTAAAGCTGTTTACTGCTTAATCAAAAAGAAAGGAAAACACAGAGACAAGTTTTTCCACTCCATCTCAGTATTTACATGTATTTTAAAAAATTTAATAACAAAATATAAATAGGATAAAATAAGTCCACTAAGTTATTAGTCTTTGGAAGAGAGTCAATTATGCCTTAGTTTTTATGTAAGATTTTCAACATGGAGTTAAAAGATTCCTTTGTTAAATCTACAATCATCTTAACTGGACAATATCCAAAGCAGGTGTTAATAAATCAGGGCTAATGCTTTAATCCCATGACAATGTTGGCTTGCCTTTCAATATTTTGTATATTGAATTCAAATTAAGTCAGAGATTAATGTTTTCATTTGTATTGTATATTTGAAAAATATTTTTCTTAATACCTGTTGATTTTAATATAATCTATCTTCTCCTCATTAAACTCTATCTCTTTCTCTCTCTGTTTGCCCACACACAGACACACACACATATATACACAGATATATGTATAAACATAGTATCGTATGTTTATACACTAGATAATACATTAATATGTATTATATAGCATAACATTATATAATATTTTTATACACTATATAATGCATTCATATGTATTATATAGTGTATAAAAATAAAATATTTTATGCACTACATTGATATGTATTATATAGTGTATAAAAAATAAAATTTTATGCTTTAAATGTAAGTAAGTAAAAGTGCTCAATATTTCAAAGAAAAGAGATTAATAAAAGAATGAGTTAAAATAATTATAGCAACTCAGTGACAAGTTAACATTACATTTTCAGACTGTGGGTGCCAAAATTTTCAAAATGGGGTATGGTGTAATATGGGCTGCCCATATACCCATATTTGGCTATTTAAAGGCAACCACTCCATTTTGAAAATCATGTTACTGACAAATCTGATCAAAAATTAACTAGAAGCTAAGATTCTAAAATTATTTTATCTCAATCCGATATATACATAAATATATAGACATCAATAAATAAATATTTAAACTATTATTTACATTCAGACTATGTTCTTTATCATTGTTGTTATAACAATGTTTCAGCTGTTGTGCCCACCAGGTAAATATTGATCTGAGCAACCTACAGGGAATATGAAACTGAATCCTTTATTTAATTTACTGGTGTAGACTGTTCTTGTTCCACTGATCATGTGTAGGGATAGATCATCACACTGCCTAGACCAAGGATTGAACTCACAATTACCATGTCACCAAATTCAAGGATCAACACTTCAATCCACTAGGTTATTGTCCTTCTTTTTTTTTTTTTAATCATTTCACCCCAAGCAAGGCAGGAGTTCCAATAGTATACAGGGGGTTATGGAGAGTGAAAGTGAGAGAAAATACTGGATATAGAGGGGATTGAAGAAAGGATAAAAGATGAACAGGATTCAAGAAGACAGAAGATGGCGATTGACATTACATTTAAGGGAGTTACACTGTCGGGAAGTGCAAGAAAAGAAACTGTTGGCATAGAAGTGGTAGTTACATTTAACTATTTCAACAGTAAAAGAGTGGGACCTAGATGCCAATATAATAGCATGCTTAAATTCATGTATTTAGGGCACTAAGGAAAAACAATTTATCAAAGCAGCTGCCATATAAATATTTGTAGAAAAGACAGAGGGAAACCACATCACATCTGTGAGAAAGTAACTGAAGTCAAGATGCCAAGTCAGGATTGATTACATTACAGATCCTTATATGGATTTTGTTGAGAAACTTGAGATGAAAATCAGGGGTACCAGACCATATATGGCCACAGTATTCAATGCATGGATGAATGGTAGATTTATAGACCTGTCAGATGAACTCTGACAAGAAAAACCTTCTGGCATGAAACAATGAACCAACTTTCCTTGCAGTAGATGCAGCTATTGATTTGATGTAGTTGTTCTACTTCAAGTCAGTCAAAAACATGAGGCCAAGAAGGCACAGTTTCTCTGTAGTGGTTAAATGTGTGTAGCTTAGTTTTGGAGGCATTAAAATTTACAAGACATTTCCAACCCCATTTGATCACTGATTGGAGGTCAAGAGCAGCAGCCAGGATAACTTTGTTCAGTGCTGATTTACTATTGAGACAGCAGTAAATGGTAGTGTCATCTGCATAGATGCATACTTGGGAACTGATGACATCAGGAAGATCATTGACGAATATCAGAAACAGGGTAGAACCCAGGGATTGAACTCACAATTCCTTGGGGAACACCTGCATTCATATGAAAGTATCTTGAAGTGAGCCTATTCAAAACGACCTTCATTTCCCAATTTGAAAGGAAGGATTTGATTAAATCAAATAATCATCTCCTAATATTGTAGCCCTGAAGCTTATGTAGAAGACCAGCATGCTAAACCCTGTCAAATACCTTTGAGATATCTAGAGCCACAGCTTGAGCTTTACCATTATTATCAAGAGCTTATATTATATTCAGTGATGGCCATAAGTACATCCACAGTAGACCAGCAAAGTGGAATCCATATTCTTTGTCAGGGAGTAGGTCTTGATGCTTAACCATTTCAGCATTGATTAAGATTTTGCCAAAAAGCAATAGGAGACTGATAGGGCAGAAGTTAAAGCGGTCAGAAGGTTCTTCTTAAAAACAGGGACTACAGTGGAGGACTTCCAATAAGCTGGAAAACAAGAAATAGTGAGGTAATAGTTGTATTAAGTTTGGAGAGAACTGGAGCCAGCTCGAGTGAACATTTCTTTTAGATGACAGCTGGGATCTCATCACTTCCACTTGCCTTATGGGTGTCTAATTTAGAAATGATGTCAAGACCAGTGATGGGATTATGTGCTTATCACTCAATAGAGCCTCATTTCTAGGGGAAATCAAGTGTGAGTACTCCAGATGAGTCAAGTGTTGAGTTGGATGAGAATTTCCAAGCAAAGCATACAGCCTTATGTGCTGTAAATGTTAGGACTTTGAATTGATTAAGTAGAGGAGGGATTGAGGATTTGCTGTTGTTCAGCACACTCTCGCAGAGCTGACAATAGTCTCTTGAACTGAATTTGTGAGATGCTATATGCTGTTTCATTATATCAGCAAACAGTAAGTAAGGACATGCTTGCACTCATTATGAGCAGAGAAAAAGAGACATCTGTTGCAATCAGATGTGCCACTCTGGTACAGTCGAAAGTGGCCTATAGTGGCCAAGCAAGCAAGACCAAGAAGATGAATGTGATTTAACTAGGTATTTTCTTTCTAAAATGAAAGCATTGATGCTGGCTTTCACCCAGGAAGAGATCGCAGATGCACATTTTTGAATGAGATGATTAAAAACTACATTCCAAGGGATGATACGAAGGAAATCACACAACAAGTCTCAATCTTCACATTGGTAGGAGGCTTATAGCTGACAAGCAATAAATTAAATCTTCAACTTATCCATCCCTACATCTATTTTCACAGTTTGAAAAACAATCTGTTATAGTTATATATATATTTATTATGGTTATATGTATGGTAACTGACCATGATTGCTAGCTTCATGTGTTTATCAGACAATTGGTCAATGCCTATATATATTAAATTAGAAGTTCTGGTAGGCATTGACCAATTTCATGGTAAATGCATGAAGCTAGCAGTCATGGATCAGGATTTCTACTTTAATATATTAAAGCTCTGCCATTTCTTATGGCATCGAGCACTTCTTTTGCCAGTAAGCAATTTTTGGGAAGACTCTTTTTTAGAGTCTGCTCATCTTTCTTAGATATTTTATATATATATATATATATATATATATACACTGCATGCCAAATTATTATTGTTTTCTAATATTGACTTTTTTCTAATATTTCAAAATCTGTATAATCAATTCACACAAAATTTTCACACAATGTTGGCAATACTGACCTGCGCAATCACTGAAATTTTTATGCTGATCTGCACAATGTAAACAAACTGGTGCCATATTTGTGATCAGCACGGTGTGTATGTATGTATTTATGGTAATATTAACTATTTCCTTATAAAACCTTTCTCTTTCATTGACCTAGCAAATAGAACTATTCAGTTGAAATTTATGAAATCATTGTCTTAAAAAATTTTTTTTTTAGGAAAATAGTCTCTTTGTTCTTTGGTCCAGGTAAGATGTAGTAGATGATGCTATTGTGGTAATAATTGTACTTTTGTTGACTAATACAATACTCTATGGTATGCAGTGTACACTGCACAGTGCATTGACTGATGGGTTAAGTGGCAACAGACTTGAACTGACATGTGAGTTGATGCAATGTTCTCATTTGCTGAATGGTTACCATTCATACATCGCCTGTGGGCATCAACATTTTCCACATGTCACTAATAGCTGACCAGAATTCCCAGAGTCCTTGTATACCTTTGCTAAAACCTATAGCAATTGTCACAGAGTTCTCCATATTTCTGATTTCATCATTCCATGATTAATCAGTGTTCAATCCTATATTCCATGGCTGTCACAGATACACTACATGTCTATTTACCATGACACCATTACATCATCCAGCTGAATCTATTTTTATAAGAGCACTATCCATCTTATGTACTGGTAGCTCTAATATTTTTGTCACATTTCTCAGTGTTTATCAATGAATCCGTAACTTGTCACAGCACTCAGCTGAATTTTGATCTAAAATGTTTTGTCAGTGTGATTAATATTCACCACTGAATTAAATGCTTTAACAAGAAGATTATATTGAAAAATAAATATTTGCTGCATAAACTAAAATAATACATAGAATACATTTCATAGATAGGCTACAGACTTATTAATGTATCTGCATATACAGACATTTTTAGTTGATTTTAATAAAATTTGTTTGTATAAATTCTTGCTGCCAAAGCATACATTTTACTTTATGAATAATTTCTCAGAGTTAACCTATAGAAAAAGACAATATGTCTAAACGTAAAAGACAACAGGAAAACTGTATTATTAGCCGACACATTTTGTCCAGTGTGGACTTTTTCAAGGCAAGAAAGAAATGAATTTATTAAAAACAAAGTAACTATTAACAACAAAACAAAATGTCCTTAGTGACTAGAAGAATTTAGAAAATGCTATTGTATTCTTATTGTCAAAACAAAATTACATCAAGAACTATCACGTGTGGAAATATTGTTTTTATTGTTGTGTTGACGGATTCAAACATCTTTTGATTTCTTGATACAGTTGTGTACATTTGCTAACAGAATTACTACTCTTCCAAGCAAACGTACACAATAAATCAAAAGGAAAATAATATGAAAAAAGTCCACATTGGACAAAACACATCGGCTAATAATACAGTTTTTCTATTGTTTTTTTACTTTTATATATTTCACTTTATATAATTTCTGAAGATGTAATGAATTTTCATTTATTAATCTGACAGATATTTATCACCTTAACCATTATTCTTAGTGGATACTTATATTTGAGTAGATGCACTATTTATTTTAAACAGACATGCTTTTAACGAACTTGGTCATAAAGGGCATTGCCAATCAAAGAAGGCCGAATGATGCCTTTAAGCACAATCCTTTTCATTTCTTTAGAAATTGTTTTGTTTACATTTTGGATATGAAATTGAGCAGATATGAACTTTTGGGGAATCTGGAATGAAAAGGATTGTGCTTAAAGGCAGTATTCAACCATACTTGATCGGCAACACCTCTCATGTCTGAGTCAGTTAAAAGCATATCATATTTTGCCAGAGGGCTGATCTTTTTCCTTAATAAGATTTCTTAAATATTCAGGCGAGTATACAAAAATAAATATATGGTTTAAAATAAACAGGACATCTACCCAAATATGCATATCCACTAAAAATAACATCTAGAGTTATAAAAATATATATTTGAATATGTTGTATTTAGGCAGCAAGAATTCTATCAAACATATTTTATTGAATAATATTAACAAGTTCTGTCTATCCAATGTTCTTTAACTTTTACATATTTCCAAACTAGTTTTTTTTATATAATCAGTAAATTTAACAAAGTTGTTTTTTGTGTGTTTTAGTAACATATATATTTGAGAACTGAGCAAGTTTTTATTAGCTTTTATGCAAAAATAAAAGATTGCACAATACACAGGTAAATTTTTTGAAGAGGTTAAACTTCATGCATTTTCGGTGGCTGGTTCTGCTATATACAGGTAATTGTTTTCTGGAGGGGGTTAGAATTCATGCATAAAATATTCTGAGCTCAGACTATAAATGAAGATGGCTTCTATGCAAGTATGTATAGTATGTTATTTTTGTGGGTATTGTATTTGAGTAAACATCTGATTCTTTTTTCATACTTTTCAGCCATTGATACTCTTGTTTCCACTGAGTCAAAGTCAATACTACCTGATCCATGAATTGAACTCATGATTACTATGCAACATTTACAAGAGTAATTTTATATTTGCAACATTCTAAAACCTAATAGAATTAGAACTAATGCAATGCAATATTTATCATTTACCAATTTAAAAGAAATAAATTTGAAAAAACATTTATTCATAAACATTTACATTAAACTGTGAAATATCATTTTAAATCAGTGAGGATCAAAGGGTGCATAGCCATCAAAAAACCCTTGTTGCAGAAGATGAATAATCAGAAAAAAAACTGTTATGGTTCAAAAAAGCATAAGAACTGGACATTGAAAGAGTAGCAATCCCAATATGTATTATGGATAGATAAGTTCAGATTTGAACATTTTGGGGATAAGAGAAGAGTATGTGTGAGAAGAAGGTCAGGAGAAAGACTGAATAATGAATGAGTGGTTCAAACAGTTAAGCATGGTGGTGGGTCTATTATGGAGTGGTGGCATTTTAGGCAAGAGTGGATTGAAGACTTTATTCAGATCAAGTGAATAATAAAAAAGAACAATATCATTTGATTCTGCAAAGACATGCGACACTATCTGGTTTACACATAATTGGAAAAAAAAATCACCTTTCAACAAGACAATAATCTAAAAAACTCTTCCAAATTATGCTAAAATTACCTTGGGTGGGCCTGCCATCTACATTTTGCAAAACCTTTTGGAAAAATGTCAAGAATTTTTAAAGCAGTAAATAAGGCAGGTGGTGGTTTTATTGAAGATAACCAAATATTATGCTTTTGTATAAAAATTTTGTTATAGTTATTTGCATATTTTTTTGCCAAAATAAACACTGTATAATAAATACACTGTAGTTACTGAAATTTTTCTTTTACTTTAAAAAAAATACCAAAATATTTCATCTTAAAATGTTTTTAAAGAAATGCAGTGATCCCCAAACTTTTTTACCTGCAGTGTATATGGTAGATAAATAAAAATATAATATATATATATATATATATATATATATATATATATATATATATATATATATATATATATATATATATATAGATATATATATATATAAATATAAACTGCTAAATAGAGCTTTTCTAACCAATCAGAAAAGAGAAATATCTCTATCAAATCAACAACAGCTCATCAAGTTACTGTTTGGCATTGACCCACATTTCTAAATAGAATTCAGCTTCATTCATTTTATCAGTGAACAATTTGTCTTTTTTCGATATGACACTGCCGGTATGTTAACTAATTTGATCACTTTTGCATCATTCTCTTTTGGTGTTTCTAAATGAATATTCAATTCAACATACAGATAATGGGGTAGATCTGCCAGCAGCTGATTACATGATCAGCTTTTTAATTTTATCTTGCTTATGTTGAATTTTTGTAGTTGAACTGCTGCCCAGACAGCTATCTCGACATTCAAGGTTAGTTAATTTGCTGCTGCCATATATTTATAAAACAAGAAGGATGTTTAAAAAAAAAACAGTTTCTGTTGTTTATAAAATAAAGTTCATTATTAATGTTATAATCTCAGTTTTTCTTAAATTTTTCTGTATATTTCTTATAGAAATTGTTTTTCAAATAATTTTTAATCTATCTTACTCTCCAAGTTTTTATGTTAACCAAATCTGGAGTCAAGTAAACAAATGTACAAGTATTTTAATTTTTAAAATTTTTCTATAACTGATTGTTGTAATGGGAAACCTGAAGTTACATAGTGAAAAATGCCTTTGAAAAGCTATGCTAAGTATTAAAAACAGAAACAATCATTTGAAACAAAGGAAAGTGTGCTGAACTGTTATATAATATAAATCCTTTTACATGTCAGTGAATGCTGGACAATTTCCCCACAAATGAAAAGAGATTTTGACACAACAAAGACATAGTTCTCCAAAATGATGCTGAGAATGCCATATGTGAAGCATATAAACAACAAGAACTTTTTTTAGGAAACTTGGAACAAAATAGATATTTGTACACAGAATCAGTGTAATGAATAGACAGCACCAAATATCAACTTGAGAAGCTTTATTCTGCTAAACTGAACTGCTAGTAATTAGACGGCTTTTATAGAATGGTTAGTATTGGAAATGGTTAGGTCGGGATAGCTCCTTATTAACACAATCAGAAAAAGACATTTGAAATGTCTGGGACACATAAAGAAGAAAGAGAGCTTGGAGAATTTGGCACCCATAGGACATATTGAATGAAGGTGGGACATATGAAAACATTGAGTAACCTACCTCATGGATGGTAGGGAGTGATAAAGAAAGGATGTTGTGGGGAACCATGATCACTCATGTCCTGAAGGGATATAACACATAGAAGAAGAAAGTTTTATACTAACTCAAAGAATTTCAATTACCACACATGAAAAATTTCTTCATATGAAATACCATCATAGTAAAAAAATAAATAAAAGTAAAATACTTCTTTTCTTTAAAAAAAATCATTCCACCCCAAACAAAGCAATGAAGCCACTAAGATGCAAGGGGCTACTGAGTGTTAGAGAATATGAGAAACAAAAAGCATTATTAAGGAGAGAGGATAATAAAAGAACAAGAATTAAGAAAACGGAAGATAATGATTGACATTACATTTAAATTTTTAAGATCAAATTTGACTGGGAAGCAAGAAGCTAGAAAGTCTAGGTACCATAGAGGAAAGTTCTTTAAAACAATTACCATGAAAGTATTTACATAAAAGGCTATGTTACAGCGGTGGAAAAGTGACTGAAGCCAAGAGGCCAGCTCAGAATCAATAACATTGCACATTCTCTCAAGAATCTCTAAATATATAGCAGGAGCAACAGACTAGATATGGTAGCAATATTCAAAGCAAGGATAAATATTAGACTTATAAATGTGTAAGATTCCTTCTGGCAAGAAAAATTGTCTTGCACAATATAAAGAACCAAATTTCCTAGCATCAGACCTAGCAATTAATTTAATATACTCTTTCCACTTCATGTAAGTGGAAAACATAGCAATGAGTCACTCTCTTAGCCATACTAATGGAAGGTAAAAAGGGTTCTCTCAGGCAACTAAAAGAGAGAAGTTTCATTTTGGTGGTATTAAAATTAACAAGCCATTTTTTGCCCCTGTTAACAACAGATTGTAAATAATTTTTTTTTATATCAGCTGTCAATTTGACCTTAACAATCTGCTCAGATTTATTCTTATGAGAGAAATAAATGGTTGCATCATCAGTGTAGATACTGAATTGAGAACTGGTACCATCAGTATAGCATCAACATCGGAACAATTTAGGTTTAAGGATAAATCCCTGTGGGACACCTGCATTAATGCAAAAAGATCTAAAAGAGTGGCCATTCAAGACAACTTTCATTTCGTGATTCAATAAGAAAGGCTGAATCACTTCAAAAATATGGCCAGAAATATTCAACTTGTGAAGACAACAAATTCATTTCAAAATATAGTTTACACCTTGTTTTGAGTAAGAAGGAGACATTTAATTAGTAAAGATATATTGTAATTGTAATTAAATAAGGTCAATGAAATATTAGCAAGGTGATACCTATAACTTTTTGGATTCATCTTGAATATTTGCAATTGAAAGACAAGGACCTTCATTAGGAATTCATTTTGGAGGATTCTATGTAATTATTCTGAATATATTAAGAATATTACATGATTATAAAATAAATGATCTTATAGACATCAATATAACTTCATTAGAAACATCATCATATTTAATAAATATAATCATTCCATCAGGAATACTTCACTGAACATTTTGATTTACAGAATACAGATGGAGGGCCAAATGTTGCTAAAATAAATATATTTTAAAAACTTTTAAAATTATTATTTAATGCTTAATAATCAAAATATTTTCCTATAATATATATATATATATATATATATATATATATATATATAATTAAAAATATGATTCCAACGCTACATAAGAGTCCTCATGTTTCAAAACAAGAGCCAAAAACTTCAATATAATTATTTGAATTAAATTGAATTAAAGTACCAAGCTCTGTTCCATCTTCAAGTGAATTTTTTTTTTTTTTGGAATAACTTATTCCTGAAATTTTTAACTATGATAATTATATTATAACTATGATAGTTGGTGGGGATAAGAAAGCCATAAACCTTGCCTTCATATTCTAGGTTCAAATAAAGCCAGTCTAAACTTCAACATTATTATTATTATTATTATTATTATTATTTTATTTCCTCTGATTTCTCTTGTGTATACATTTCTTTCTGGGTCCTGCCCAGAGACCTAAGATTAGAAATGGCATCATGATATTTTTCACTGACCAATTAAAAAAAAACACAGATATTTTACATAGATAAAGCCCTTCATGGTTTGTACTTGTGAGAACAATTTTTTGTATTTCTTTAAGGCATGGGTTTCCAGGAATCCTTACAATGAGTCTACTGGAATCTTTTCCATCTAATCCAAGGGCTCCAACTACAACAGGGATTCTTGATGTTCCCATGTGCCACATTTTTTGAGATTTCAGTTTCAAGATCCTTGTATTTTGATAGCTTTTTGAAAATCTTCAAAGATACATTGCAGTCTGCAAGGACTGCCATATCAGTCAGGAGATTATTATTATTATTATTATTATTATTATTATTATTATTATTATTTGTGCCAGAGTAATTTTAAGTACCTGATTACCAAGTCACCTCCAGGATCTATGAGTAAAATGGACACTGGAGGAGAGTTATCTATGCCTATTTGAGATATTCTATTTAGATGGAGAGGATTTTGCAGTTATGTGCATTTCTACATAAAGTAACCTTTGCAGCTATGAGATGCTGATGTTTCCAGGAATTTTATTCGTATGACTTTTGCTATTCATACCCAATGCCCCTATCAAAACAGAGGTAATTGTAGTTTTAAGTTTCCACATTTTTGTTAATTTGATTTGCAGGGCCTTATCCTATGAAGTTTTTAAAATTCTTTTTTAGAAACATTGGAATTCTGTGGGAAATCAAGGTTCCTTTTATTATTATTATTATTATTATTATTATTATTATTATTATTATTATTATTATCTTCTTTTCATTTTTGTTCAATACAATCCCATACCAGGTCATTATTCAATACCAAGGACAAAGCAATTTAGTAAATAAATGCATTTTATTGGCTCAATTTCTAATATTAAGTGATACATAAATTGTACTGTATTTATATTTCTGTGAAATTCCAACTATTCTCCTGAGTATACAAGCAGTACCACATAAGCCAATTTTCTTAATCTCTTACAAACAAGCTACCAGGGATTTCATTTGCTGTTCTTGTTTATACCTTATTAGATTTAACTCACAACTCCTGTTATTATAGGTTGAACAGTAGTTTTAAGGTGACACATTTTTTCTGTTACAAAATCCTCATATTTTCTTATTTTATCAGATTCTTCAACAGATATATATATATATATATATATATATATATATATAGATAGATAGATAGATAGATAGATAGATAGATAGATAGATAGATAATTACAGATATAGATCTAGATCTGCATGGATTAGCTTTTGCAAAACAAAGATAAAGAAGGAGGCCATTCATATCATTTGCAGACACATTTGTGGCTAATAAAGCCAGTGCAGAACAGGTATACACAGTTGCAGCAGTTGCAACTGAAGGTCTGACCTGGGCTCAATAGAATAGTGTTGCAATATATATATATATATATATATATATATATATATATATATATATATTTATATATATGTGTGTGTGTGTGTGTGTGTGTGTGTGTGTGTGTGTGTGTGTGTGTGTGTGTGTGTGTGTGATTTTGTAGTCTTTAATCACTGTCTGGCCTATTAGCTTTTATTTAACTGGGAGCATGAAAGGAAAAATTTCAAAATCTAGTAACTTTTTGACCTACTATGACTATGACAATGCAAGACTAATATATCTTCAAATTATAATTATTATTATTATTATTATTATTATTATTTACTTTGATTTCTCTTGTGTACACATTTCCTTCAAGGTCAGCAATGGCTTCATGACATTTTCTACTGATCATTCTTATAAAAAAAGAAATTATTATTATTATTATTATCATTTTTGTATGTTATGTTTCATGCTTTTTATTCTGTAGGGCTGGTTCCAAATTATGGTCCTTATGTCCTATAGGAGAATTGTCATTTAATTGATAGCACTTTTCTTACTCCATAGAATGTTCCTAGTAGGGCAATCGTCTGGGCAACTTGAATGCTGATGTTAGCTTTAGTAAAATTGTCCATTCTTTTTCTCATGAGGCCCAGAGCACCAATAGAGTCTCAGTTTTCTCAGCAACATTTACACATTTGAATTTAATAGATATTAAAATTGAAGTCAGAAATATAAGTTTAACTATCTATGTGAGTGTATGTAGGATAATTTTTTCTTATCGAAAACACACCTCTGGTTAGTAAATGTTCTGCTGACACATATGTGTTTTAGCAAGAAAAAATAAAATAATCAACTCAAAAACAATTTAATGAAATGAACCAAAAATGTTGACGCTTCATACAAAGGGAAGGTAACAGAATAGAATTTTTTCCTTAATTATTTACACCATGAGAAGATGATCTGATATTGGGAGATGATTTATTTGTTATCTCTTAATCCAGTTATCAACATCAATGCATCTTCTTGTTAAAAGCCTGACACACAATATATCACAATTCAGAATTAAAGATATTTTTAAATTTGTTTCCAGAGGATATAATCTATTTTTCGAAAATAGGATAAAGAAATTAACACAAACGAGTTTCACTGCTCTAAAAATATTTTATTCTTACATATTATTTTGGTTTATATATATATATATATATATATATATATATATATATATATATATATATATATATATATTCACTTGTATGGATAATTGTTTGTAACCCTGGGTTTCACGCTTTTGTGATCAGCAGACAAATTTTATCTGATGATCGCAAAAGCGTGAAACACAGGGTTACAAACTAATATCCATACAACTGAATATGTTTACTCTATCACAGATAGATGCACATATATATATATATATATATATATATATAATTGTGTATTTGGGAAGCAATCCCTCTTTTATATAAGTTTCATTAAAAACAACTGACAAGTTACTGCAGTTAACATTTATTAATTTTTCTTGTTGTCTTATAATTTTACACACACACACACATACATACACACACACACACACTTCATTTCATTCCAAGAAAGGCAATAAAGCCACTAAGATGTGAAGTGTTACTGAGTGTTAGAAAATATGATAAAAAATACTATTAAGGGGAGAGAACAATAAAAGACATTGCATTTAAATTTTTGAAGATCAAACTTGACTGGGAAGCAAAGAACGAAAAGTGAAAAGTGTGATAGAAGAAACTGTTAGCATAGAACTTATGGTTACATCTAGCCATTTCAATTGTAAAATAATGGGACCTTACTGCCAATCTAGTACTGTACTTATAAAATCTAGGTACCATAGAAGCATGTTCATCAAAACAATTATCATGAAAGTATTTATAGAAAAGGCACAGTGAAGCTATGTTTTGACAGTGGTTTCTCTGTCTTTTCGAAAAATAATTCATATATATATATATATATATATATATATATATATATATATATAATGTAGACAAAGGAATCAACAATGCATGATGACTGTAATTTTCAAACCAAGTAACATGACTCCTTTAATCAGTCTGTTACACTGACATGCAAAAGTTTGGGTAAACTATCTGAAATGATTATATTTCCTTATTTTATTAGGAACTTAAGATTATTTAGCAGTATGCTTTTATCAGTAATGTCTGTGAACCTTAAGAATTAGAAAATAAGTTGTTGCATTTTCATAGGTACCATGTAACAAGATATACTGCTTGAAACACCTTGAAGTTGAAAAAAGCTATACAAAACTATTGGGTCAACAAATATCTGTGATAAAATCACGATAATATACACATTTCTAAGTAGGGAGTATGCCATCTTATTAACATGAGTGTAAACTGCTTTGGCAAGTTATTGTAGTTGAACATTTGCTTGCTTCTTTTTTTTTACACTAAAACCATGGCTAAAATTTCTGCTGAAACAAAAAGATGATGTCTGTGACTTTCAAGCTGAAGATGATTCAACAAGATATAACCAGACAGCTGAGAATTTCCAGATTTGAGGCAGTTATTTGAGCCCAAGGCAGCAACACTAATTCCATACTTTGATATTTTGTACATTATATAATAATAAAGAACATGTTTTGCAAAGAAAAAAATGTTCCTTTTTAACTTAAGAAAAGAGCTGAAAGGTGAATTTTGCTGATGGCCCAGTATTTTGAAACAACCTTTTTTCAGCATCACTATGCCTAAGATGCTCATGCTAAGATGAAGTATCATGTTATAGTCCCTAAGTTGAGAGTGGCACTCCAGGTACCATTTTATCATGGCAAGAAAATCATTGACTGTATTTTTGTTAAAGCTGTGTGGTAGATGATAGAGCATCATTATGCCTAAGATGCTCTGTCAAGATGCTCCATGATAAAAAAAAATGGTATCTGGAGCTCCTCCCTCAACTTAGGGACTATAACATGATCCTTAAATAATGAAGGAAATCTTACTCAAAAAAACACAATAAATCTTGCATTTTACCATTTTTCTTGCTTTACACTCATCACCTATTTTAATAACATAGAAACTATCATCATAAAAAAACATTGAAATTACTGATTATAATGACTTTTTTATTAAACAGACAAAACAGCCTTCTGTGCATCCTCCATGACACCTGGTCCCATTTTATATATATGTGCAGATACAAAACAAAGTGAAGTTACCACTTGTAATGAAAGAACTACTTCCTGGTAATCTAATCTAATTGCTTTCTCATTTTTATTGACATTTTTTGTTTACTTCTTTTATGCTTACTTTGTGTTATTGATTTATATTTATCACAAATTATAAACACCAATGGTGGTTAGTCTTCAAGTTTTTGAAAGCAAGTTTAGTATATTTATTTTGTATTTCAATTATCCTTACCATAAATTAATTTGATGCCAAGTTG
This sequence comes from Acanthosepion pharaonis, assembly GCA_903632075.3. Classification (NCBI taxonomy): domain Eukaryota; kingdom Metazoa; phylum Mollusca; class Cephalopoda; order Sepiida; family Sepiidae; genus Acanthosepion; species Acanthosepion pharaonis. The sequence continues at coordinate 1,633,860 of CAHIKZ030000413.1, forward strand.
GTGAACTTTTCATCAAGAGGGGAAAAAATTTATTTGATTCTGATTTATATTTCTTTTTGGCAGAATATTTATTTTCTTTGTAAGAAAAATGAAACAAGCAATGCAAAGAAAGTTCATTGTGAACTTCATGAAAATTGTTGGATCCATGGATAAAATTACAGGTGATGTGAGTTTTGAAAGGCTCATTCTTTTTTTCTTTTTATGGGCTATGTCCTTTCAGGATGTAGGCAATGACGGCTCTCTACCTCTCTCTATCCCTTGCAGCTCTCAGCAAGCTCCTTCCCTCTGCTACCTCCCCCGAACCACGTTCTGTCATCCACCTGCTCAAGATCGTCAGGTATGTCATGGCTGCTTGCCCTTGTCTCTCTTTCCCTCTATTTGACATGTGAGTATCAGATTCTCCAGGCCCTCCTTCCTCATTATGTATCTTCAGACTTCAGCTGCCTCTTTCTGATGTCAATTATAAGCCTTCTCCTTGTTTGTAACCTATCTAAGACCTCATCATTGCTCACATGCTTGGTCTATGATATCCTTAGCATCCTTAGTATCCTTGTTCCAATTTGACTTTAGAATGACAACACATGTTTTTTTCTCTTTCCCATAAAACATATAAGTACTTTAGTGACATCAACAGATGATGGGATTGAACTATAAATCGCTTCAATGATGAAATTCATTTCTTTCCTGACTTTTCTGTAAACATGTCTGTTAATACATTTATTAATTGTTGTTTGTTCAAATGCCATTTCAAAGACCAAAAGATGTGAACATTTCCATTTGATTCTCATTCATTCAACCTCAAATTTTGACTTTTATTTAAGATTACACAATAAAAAAAACTTGACATGGACATTTTTTTTACATCAAATGTGAGTTCTGAATTCATTAAAATTTAAAAAATAATACCATGACATTTATTTTACATATACCTTGTTTAGAGTTTGGCCTTCAATTTTCATTAATGCTCATCCAATCTGATGTTTATTTATCTTGAAAATAACTTTAAAAATATCATGTTTTTATTTTAAATAGCCATGTTTTTACCTGAAATCAACATGGGAAAAAATTTAATTTCTAGTTTAGATTTAATTAAAATTTTCTGTGTGTTTCCAGGGCTCATTTATGTTGTATAAAACATAATGACTTAGAATGTAACATTTTTTTCTTTTAGTTTTTTTTGCCTTATATGACATTCAATGCGAATGAAAATGTTTTAATTTTGATTTAACATGCTTAAAAACTCGAATTTTATTGACACTGAATCATTATCATATTATTTAGCTTCAAACAGACGCTATATTGATCTTTGTTAAGAAAGGAATACATATGATTTCCGTTTGAATTTTATACTGAAAATAGACAATGGCTTACATGTCTTTTGTAATTGAATTACAAAATAATACATCCATGAAATTTACTTTTACTCCCTATTTCTCATGTATTTTTCATTTCATTCTTTTTTTAATCAGATTGAATAAGAAAAAAATATCCAATAAAAATTGGATAAGAATATTAAAGAAATCACAAATTTTGCAGATGTGTAAATAATTTCAGGTTTAACTATATATATATATATATATATATATAGGTTTAACTATATGTGTGTGTGTGTGTGTGTGTGTGTGTGTCTGTGTGTGTGTGTGTGTGTATAAAATAGATTTTTGGAAATATAAGTGACTTGTACCTGCAACCATTGGCATACTGGAAACCATTCCAGAAATCCTAGTAAAATAAAAGGAAGAATTGAAGATTTATACCAAAAAAAGAGACTATCCAAATGCCAGCATTGATGAAATTGAAAAAAATATTAAGCAGAATGCTGTCACTTGACCCTCAGTGATAAACATCAAATACTTTTGTGTAAAGAACCAAAAACTAATGAAAAGAAAAGAACTGGAATTATTAAGTGCATGCAAAATTTTGCAGTAAAAAATTGTTTTCATCTGTGTATTCTGGTTTTAGTTTTTGAAAAAGAATGCTGGGAACTTCTGCACACAACCAACAAAATATCAAATATATGAATAAATAAAGACAAAAATTTTATCTTTCTCATTGTTCACTTTCATTTTTTCTTTCTTCATCAACATTTGTTTCTGACTTATTTCTTTTTGGTTTTTTCCACTTTTATTTCTTTTCTTATTTTTCTTCTACTTTCTTGCAAAACTACATTCTTTTTTTTTTTCATTTCCTTCTGAGATGAACTTGACATCCGTCCTCTCCTGTGGCACCTACATGCATGTCAATCCCTAGAAAATCATGTTTGTACCTATAATCATTTCAATTATTTGGTTATATTTATCTGTTATTATCATTTATTTTCTTTTTCTTCCATTTTTACGGGTTATTATTACTGAGAAGAAAAGGAATTGACTGAAATTGATACACAATTCCAAAGTTTTGCACAAAGCCATATTTGCAAATGGCTGCACAGTATCAGCCAATCAAGTCACTCCATGTGTACACCAGCCAATCACATCACTCTACATTTGCTCACTTATTTATTATTAGGTGTATGATCATCTCTTGCCTAAACTTAATTTTCCTGTCAAAAGTTTGTTGTTACTGACATCCAATGGTAATTCACTGTATTATCTTAACTTCCCACTTTATATTCTGCTTTGTTGGAAGAAAAAAATGGTAGTGGTGGGAGTAATACACATAAATTGTGACTTCATAAAATAATAATAAAAAATATAATTTAACCTGTTTCTTTTTACTTCTTTTTTTCCCTCCTCCCTCCTGTTTCGTCAGCCCTTCTTTTTCTTTCATACATTATTTCATGGGACCATATTAATTTTTGCCCATATCCATTTAGTAGCTGTTCCTGCTGCTTCCATTATTTGCTTCCCTTTTCTTTACATTGTGGATCCCACTATTCCACTTTTTACTAGGTTGTTGCACAATGACTATCCTGCAAAGCTCACTGTCTTAATGGGTTCGCCATCCACCTCATTGACACTGATCAACTTGTTCTTGGTAGCAATGATAAAGATAACGTGAATGATAATTATTCTTATTCTTATTTCTTTTTTTCTTTGTGTTTGATTAAAAATTGTTACTGAAATATTTTTACACAACTTTTTTGTTAGAATTTATGCCATCTCAGTTTATTTTCAACACTTATTTCTATTTTGGTCTTGCAACAGACAATTTTGAAAAATTACCAGAAATAAAAAGAAACATTTACAGATTTTTAAAAAGGTAAAGCAACAAAACAAAATTAAATATGGCTGCTGAGTGGAAAAATTTTAACTTCTTGACCAAAAGAGTAATTAATTTGCTGGAGAGATTTTTTTTTATTAAAAAAAAATGTTTGTGATTAAATATAATTTTTTGACTGTAGCATTCCATTAATATTTAAAGAAATATATTTAAAGAATATTTTAAACATTAGAACCACTACAGTTTTTCCCAGTTAACTTTAGCATTTTCTCACCTGAGTAGTGTAAATTTTTGCAGAAATCATAAAAGAAAATCTAATCAGGAAAATGAGCCCATCTTTGAATAAATTTAATGACCAGAATTTTTCAGCAATCCTGTCTCCATCCAACCTTTGAATCAACAAACATAACATTTTTTTTCGTGATTTTAGATAGCCATAAAAAAAAATGAGAACCAGAAACATGTCTGGGTGGTCCTCCTTTCTGGTTGGTGGAACATGAGCGGTCAGAAAGTAGTGCTGGGTTCCCCAGCCAGTATCCATATAATGAATACCTCAGTGAGTGAAGGGACAATCAGTGAAACAGTGAGCAGTCAGTGAAATGGCCAGACAGTGAATGTGTAGGGACCTATTTTCCATGTCTCGAACTTAGTGACAGACAGATAGATCACTTTCACATAGCAGAAGGAAGACATTGCCAATTAAGTGAGAAATTGTATTTTTTTTGCTATTTCCCAACCCAACAAGTGTCTTGAAAATCATTTGCCATTATTTCCTTGTTGAACATATTCACAGCCATAATCAAGACGATTCTCTGGAACATAGTAAATGCCAGTGTATTTGCATACAGCTAATGTTGGATGTCATCACAGCTTGTGCAGTGACATGCAAAAACACTTTCTCACACAATGTTATTAGCAGTAATGTATGGAAAATGAAATGAGAACAATTTATCCACGTAGATTGAATAAAGTGCTTATTACAAAATTTTCAGAAGGTTATAAGAGACATCTGAAGAATCCTAGAGATTAATGGTTGAAACAACTATGATGAGTATATGAGTCTGACTAAAAAGGTACATTAATAATAGTGATCTTCTTGAGAAAATGGTTACTTGTTTGGATCCATCATTCATGCATATAAAGGCATGTTCTTTGAATTCTTGTTCTCCTATAGGCCCCTGTTCTTCAGGACGTTGGCGATCATGGCTCTCCACAACTTCCTACCCACTGTAGAACTGAGCAGTTTTTACTATCCCTATAGTCCATGACATTTACACAAGATTTTTAGATATGTTAAATGCTGTTTCCCCTGTCACACTTGCTTTTAATATGTTCTGTGAGTGCCAAATTCAGAAAAACTTCTTTCTTCATTATGTGTCCCAGAGATTTTAAATCTTTCTAATTCTAAGAGACATTTTTGTTTCAGTTTTACTTAAAGCTTCCCTGCTGCTAGGATGCCCAATTCATAGAATCCTTCTGTAGAATCACATATCTGCTGTTTCCTTTGTCCTTTTCATCTGTGAGGAAATTGTCTGCCATTTACTATCACCTAGGAGAATTGATATTACATAGCAGTTGAACACTCTTTTTTACTTTTTCTTAACATTTTGAGTTTCTTGAAAGTTATCATTTGTGCTGTTTCAATGTGGTTTCGGATTTGGTTAAAGAGTTATTATAAATATTACCTACTGTCAGCAGCTAATTAGATTTATATAATTATCTAGGCTTTGGAAAGGTAGATTTAAGAGAATTCTTGACTGCAATAACAACAGGAGATTGTTGATATTAAAGCATTTAGTGACCACATACTGCTTGATTGCAGTGATGTTATACTGTTCTTGCATTAAGCATGAAAATCCATCTGTGTAAAAACAAAACATTGAATGCAGAATATCTGAAAAGTCCAAGAGTAAAATAAAGGAAAAACATATAAACAAATATATATAATATATATATATATATATATATATATATATATATATATATATATATATATTAGTGTATTTAGTCAGTAATCCTTCTTTCATACACATTTCATTGAATAAAACAGACAATGTGCTTTGATTTAGTTTTTTATACAAATTCTCATGTGATCTAATAATTTTTTTCTTTTCAGATGATAAATTATATAAAAACTGTCCAAATGCTCTTTTTATCCAAAAATAAATATATTTATATATATATATATTTGTTTTTTAATCATTTTACCCCCAAGCAAGGCAATAAAGCCACTAAGACACAAGGGGGTTAGTGAGTGTGAAAGAATAAGAAAAAGTGAATCATTATTAACCTTTATCACTCTGCATTATTAATATTGCATCTCTTTGCACTGCATTCTTTTTCAAGCTCTCACAATTGCAGTAAACTTATTGTTAATTTCACTCAAAGATGTTTTTTGTTGCTATAGCAGGATATGACAACACAACTATGAAATTCAAACAAATTCAAATTCAGGAATCAGAGTCACCTTTAGTGGAAGGATAAACTTTTTACACAGCAAATGGAATCAGATACAAAGTGATAAAGTTTAAGGAATGGGAACAATAAAAGAAGAGGTATCAAGAAGTCAGTAGATACTGATTGACATTGCATTTAGATTTTTGAAGATCAGAGTAGGAAAGCATGTAGCCGGAAGAGAGCTCCACAAGAGAGAAGTGTGAGAGAAGAAACTGTTAGCATAGAACTTACAGTTACATCTATCCCATTCAGCCATAAATTGATGAAACCTTGTTGCTAATCTGTTGTTGCCAGTCTGTGCTTAAATTCATACCATTATAAAAAAAAGAAAAAATATTGTTATAGTTTCTCTTATTAGACAATATTACATGGCATCAGGAGAATTTTAGTGCTAATGAGTAATAACAAACAAAAGACTTGTTGCCATCTGACCACAAGAGATGGCCTTCTCTACAAATAGCAACAATGTTATAATAAAAAATATTCAAATTTCTAAACAAAGTCAAAGCAGGAAACAGACATGGCAAACAAATAAAAAACCTACTTATCTTCTTATCTGAGATTATCCACCTAAAGTCACTTTGGTATTAACAAATAACAATCACACTTTGGTGTCAAGGCAGCAATTACATCCCCTCCCAAATTTCTCTTTCTTTGCAAACTCCTCACCTTTCCAACCTGTTTCACTGTTTCTGGCCCATTGCCCATCCAACATCTTCCACCCATCAACAGATTATTCACCTGATAATGATTTTCCTTGAATTTGTTCTCTTGTTGTCAAAGACAATATTGGCATCAACCGCAGCGCTCAAGACCTCCACCTCGACAAAATATATTGATCGTTTTTTTTTCTTTCTTTGATCCGGATCAAAGTAAAGAGTTAGTCTATTTATATCTGAGCCTATTGTCAGAATAATGATTGGCTTAAGGATTTTCAACACTAATTGGCTCACTGTTTTTCAACTTAAACATTTCAAGAGGGGGTTGGGGAATAAGAGAAAGAAAACAAAATTCAAAATCACCTTTAGATCTGATGAACTTAAAATTTGGCTTCATATGTTTGCAGAAAGTTTATTCTATTTTTTCTGGGTATATTACTTATAATGTTTTACAGATTAAACACTTAACTATAGATTTCAGGCCAAAAAATGGAATCCAAATCCATAATTTCCTTGTTTTATCTCTTATCAGTTTGATAATCAAGGGAAAAAATGGTGACTGATGACTCAAAAAGGAAACTGCTGAAGAAAAGTTTACTTTCAGGTAAATCATGATGTTTAATATTTGCAAAGATGATGAGTATTGAATAAGATGGGTTTTCTTGAAAAGTCAAAGGTTAATCCTAATTCAATCCTCCAAAGATTAACCTGCTTGCAAAGCAACTTTTTCAAGATTATCATGAGTATGGGACTGCCAAGTAAATTTGTATTTTATTTTATTGTATTTTTTGTTTGATTATGGGGAGTGGTAGAGTTTATGGTGGTTATCCAATGTAAGATTAGTCACAGAATTGCATATTACATGCATAAGTCATACCCCCACCCACCAGACACACATGCAAAAAGATATAAATAATATATAAAATAATAAAACTAGCAACAGATTTATAACATTAACTTGACAAAAAACATAAAACTATTTATATGGCATGAACAAGAACCTAATATTAGGTTGTCACACATGAAATGACACATTTTGGGGTTGGTTGATGATCCAGTTGTCTAACAAAGCAAACTCCATAGTTTATAAAAAGTCTTGACTGTTTTTCTTTCTGGATAATTTTTCTTTCAATATATTGTTATTCATAAGCCCAATGAAAGTGATTACAATGAAACAATGTTGAATAATCTTACTCTATGAGTACAAACTGGGGAAAAACAACCATTTTTGTATTGAATTACATCCGATGAGAAATGAATATTCTTAGACAACAGTAAGATAGTCAGTGGATAGATGCAAGTGAATCACCAAAACAATACCCAAAGCTTCCACTGCATTCTAAAAAGTTAATGTTTATTGAATGGTGGTCTTTCAAAGGGGCTATTCATTATTTATTCTTGTCTCAATGGAAAACACTAACAGCAAACTTGTATTATGGAAAAATTGAGCATATGCACAAAGAATTGAAAACAAAACATCCTAACCTTGTGAATAGGAATGGCCCAATTTTGCTGCATTACTATACACATTTTATATATATATACACATGAAATGGCACATTTTGGTTAATGGTTACTGTATGATGAAGTTTTGCTTCATCCTCCATATTCAACTGATATCTCTCCTACTGATTATCACTTATTTAAGAATTTCAAGCTTTTCATGCGCAATAAAACATTCTCTAATAAGGAAGAAGTAATTGAAGCATTTGGACTGTTTATTACATCAAAGGATGAGATTTTTTTAAAGACAGGATCAAGAATTTAGAGATATGTTAGAGAAGTCATTCATCAACATGGTGCCTAATTTCAACTAAATAAATTAGTTATCTAACATTTCAGAAACATTTCATTCATTTCCTACAAAGTGTGTCATTTCATATGTGACAATGTAATAATTGCTGGTAACATAGGAATATTTATATATATATATTATCTTGTTTTTTTTGGTCACCTCGGTGTGGTGTAATGGTTAGCAAGCTTGTCTCACTGGATCAGTTACAACTGATCCTCACTAGATGCCCCATACTTTTGGCCTTGTGCTACATCTAAGCTATGCTTGGAAAATAACTATATATTATCTTTTTAGGGAATATATTATTTTTTTTTTAATTACTTCATTCCAAGCAAGGCAATAATGCCAGTAAGATGCAACGGGTTACTGGGAGTGGTAAAAAAAATGAGAAGACTTTAGAAGAAGGAACCAAGAATTCAATTCTAAGAAGGAAACAAGGGATAAACATTTAATCCTGTTCAAAAGGTGTGTGAACTGGACAATAGTTGAAGATATTCACACTCCTTCCCTGTCTTTTAAATTTGATCAAGTATTAGGATGTATCATATCTAGTTTCATTTTTCCAGATTTTTATTCCAAAGCTAATTTCATATACATATGATTGGCTTATGGTCAGATCACATTGAAACAACATTTCCTGTATGATCACTGAAGATAAGCAATATTGAGCCTGGTCAGTACCTAGATGAGTGACCACTTGGGAATATCAAGTGCTATAAACTTGGATGTGCGGGTGGTGTAATAGATGATGACTCTGAATTGTTAAGTTCCAATTCCTGGTAGGTTCATTATATTCACTTACACACAAATACCCTTGGGAAAGGTATGAATCCACTTCTTCTGCCCCCAGCTATGGGTTAATTTCTAAGATTTGTATCACTAAACCATTATTATCTAAAGAAAATATTCTTACAGTTTAAAAATATTTTCTGGTTTTAAATATACTGCAAATGTTGAATGAAAGTTTTGACATTTTTGTTTAATAAATACTCTCTATAATGGACTACATAAACAATACATGACCTGATTAAAAAGTATGCACTTAGGGCTACAGTACAACTGTAGTTAACACTTTCAGCTTTACAGGAATCTCTGGACAAATCAGTCAATGAAATAAGACCATTGAACATCTATTGATTTATTGAATATAATCTATATTATAACAGAAAATAGCTTAATGATAGAATGGTGGTAAAGTCATTGGTCCATGATAAGAAAAACAAACATTTTCAATATTTGATTTATATGCAATGAATACTAAAATAAAACTGTAATTATAGGTTGCTTTTATTATCACATGCAACAACACATTTAATGAATAACATGAAAATATTTCTTTTATCAATAAATTCTGCCTGTGATATCAGCTAATTTATTAATATCTATTATATTTCAAAGATACTTTCTAACATTTCTATATTGTCAGTTTTCATTTTCATATCATCTTTATGAAAAAGAAAAAATATATTAAGTTAATAAAAAAGCTCCCAGCATTAACTTTTTCAGAATGTTAGAGAAATCTTAGAAATGTCATTGACATTCACACTGATCTTTATTTCAGCAAAACAGAGGAAAAAATCATCACTTTTCAGCAAATAATTCTTACAATATATGCACATTTGTATTTGCACATACTTAATTTTGCTGAAAATCATGGCTGAATGTAAAATATACATTCAACAAACAAAATATAGTAATACTTATGTTGAAGAATTGACTATTATTGATATCTGGCTCCAAATACATTATCTTCCACCAACGAAAATATAGCTTTGTTACAGTTTAGTTAAAATAAAAAAAGTAAAAAGTCACAGTAAAAAAGTCACAAGAAAAAAAGAAACAGAGTATAGCTAGCACCCAGCAGACGAAAACCCAGCAGACAAAATCCCATCCTCTTAGGCCAATCTAATAAATAAATTCAAAATTCAAGGAACTTTAATTCTAATTTTAATGTCAAAATGTGATAAAATAAGATCAATATGGCTGATTGTGAAACAAAGTATAAAAGGTTCCTGACCTAGAAGTTCAATTTTATAAAATGAATCTTTAGACAATAATCAGAATTTAAAATAATTTCATCAGCTCCATTTTCTTAAATCAAGCCATGAGGCCATTTTGGAAACTCAGAATTAAGCATAAATAATAAATATATAGAAACCAAGAGACAGGATAGAAATTTTAGAACTGTCCTTAATTAGAATATCTTGTTTATTTTTATATTTTAGCTTATTTCTTCTTTTTCTTTTCCCATCTTCAAAAAATGAACTACTAATAAAATTACTTTTTCTTGCTAATCTCTTTTTTCTTAAATTTTTCTAGGAATTTTTTAAATTTTTAATTGAAATTAAAGATTAATTTTTCAAATGATCTCAGAAAAGTTGCCAAAATTGTAAAGTGTCAGTATGATTTATTGATGAGGATGTTGGAATCATCCAAAGATAACATATATACAGGGAATCTCTGATTATTAAATAAAAATATTTTTGATAGACCCTTATAGAAAATTAGGTTTTTAATTTCCAAGCTGAGTGATTTTCAAGAAATGTGTGGAATAACTGGTGAGACATGGGAAACTGCAACTAACTTGAAGGATAAACAGATTGCTCAATTTGAGAAAATGGACAACATCAATAGTAAGCATTTATCCATGGCATAAGCCCAGTTTCAAACTTGACATTTGTTATTATGGGAATACCAGAATTGTTAATCAGAGTTCCAATTCCAATTGGATTCATTATATTCACTTACATGCAATTACTATTGAGAAAGATATGAATCCATCTCTTTTTCCTCCAGCTATGGGTTAATTAATTAGACTTGTATCACTAAAAACCATTATTATTTCCAAAAACTAAAATAAAATTATATACAAAATATTAAAATTTCTGAATTAAATAACCCATAGAAGTTGAAATGCTGCTAAACCACGTTTGTTACCAAAACCAATGTACAGGTATCTATTTAAGAAGTGAGGGATTGGTTTGGCATTGGATTTATATTATGAACAGGAATAGAAAAATCATTATTTTTCCATTCTAACAAATGTTGTGTTTTGAACAAGCTCTAATGAATGTTAAGCTCCCCAGAATTATTCCCCACTCTGACCATAAATTTCCCTAATTTTTATGAGAGGATCAATGAATTTAAATAGAACTATAATTTTATATTATATAAAAGCATCAAAACTTTTTCATCTATACATCTGTGTTTATATGAAATATTGAATATTTCCCTGGAAAAATGATACCAACAAATATTCCAGTTTCACTTTCATGAAAATGTGTTTCTTTTCATCATAGAAATCAATTACATTGAACCCTTTTTAGAAGAAAAAAATGTCAAAGTCTTTTAATGTCTAGAGAATAACTGTTAACTGCCAAAACCTTGTTCTGTGATAACATCAAAGATTTTTGGGTTGCTTTTGTAGATGCAAAATGGGGTTCAATATTTTAGAACAGAATGCCGGCAATTGGAAAACAACTTTAAACATACTGTTGATCATTAGACAGTAAAATATTTCTAAAAGAAGTGTAATGATAATTTTTACTGATGGACATTAAAGTTAAGTTTATTTAAGAAATGATTAAAAAAAATTTAGGCAAGATTATCTACCAAGATTAGGGGGTTAATCTTATATATACTGCTAAATACTACATGAGTATATAACTATTTAGAATTTTAAGGAAATCAGATGAAAGGAAAAAATAAATATTGATGGAGATAACAAAATACAGAGAGAGACAGGCTTGCTGGCTGGATATCAAGAACAGACAATGAGTAAAAAAAGGGATGGAAGGAAAGCAGGAAATGGTGGAAAAAAAGTAGGAAGATGTGTAAAAATATACATATTGAGATATATAAAAGAAATTCTTTAACTCTGGCGACCATTCTATCCCATCTTAATACAATCATTCCTGTCAAACCATGTAATGAAGGTCGTCCTTAACAGATTCTCTTTCAGTTCCTTTCTCGTAAACATAGGTGTTCCCCAAAGCTCTATCCTGGGTCCTATACTGTTCTTTATCTTCATTAACTATCTTCCTGATGTCATCAGTTCCTAAGTCGGCATCTATGCAGAAGACACCACTATTTACTCCTGCCTAAATAGCAAATCTGGTATCGCTGACAAAACTAACCTGGCCGTTGGTCTTGAAAAGGACCGCCAATCAGTTGTTGACTGGAGCAGGAAATGGCTGGTTAACTTTAATGCCTCAAAAACAAAACTGCTCTCTATTACCTACCATAGAGAACCCACCCTGCCTCCCATTAGAATGTCTGATGCTCAGATCCACAAGAGTACATCTTTGTGACTGCTTGGTCTCATACTGTCCGCTGACCTGAGACGGAACAATTACATTGAAACAACAGCTTCATTTACCGCAAGGAAATTTGGTTCTCTGTGTCATGGCAGAAAGTTTTTTCTCACCCAAGTTCATCCTTCAAATCTAAAAATCAACCATTCGCCCTTGGATGGAATATTGCTGTCATATATAGTATGGATCGCCCACTGTTTGTCTTAGGGTCCTCGACAAAATTGAGATGGATATGCAGTGTGGTTGGCTCTGATCTGATATCTAATTTACAGTCGCACTCTCACAGATGTACCATTGCCTCTCTCTGTCTTTTCTACAAATACTTTCATGGTAACTGCTGTGACAAGCTATTTTCACTAGTTCCCAAACTGCATGAATTTAAATGGGCTACTAGGTTGGCATCTCAGTCCCACCCTTTCACTGTTGAAATGGTTAAATGTAGCCATCTCTTCTACTCCAATAGCTTCATGTCTCACACTTCCTGTCTGTTGAACTCTTTTTCTCTTGCTTCCCTGATAGCTTTAACCTCCAACTATGTCAAATGTAATGTCATCTCCAGATGCCTTGATCTATTCCCCATCCTTCTCTTCATCCTTTGCTCTTTCACGCCTCTTTACTTTTGCTCCCACTTTCTGTAACCCCTTGTGTTCTAGTGGCATTCCCGTCTTGCTTCGGGTGAAAAGTTTAAAAGAGAAAAAGAGGATGTAGAGAAGTGTAATGGTTATTGGTGTGTAAAATGGAACCAGGAAACCAAGTTTAAATTCCAGTCTAGTCTGTTATGTTCACTTTTGTAAAGTCATCAATCTATCTCTTCTCCCTCTCTGAGTTATCTGTTAAATAGCATGGTAGACTAAGCTCTCTAGTCTTCACTAGCAACCACCAAGAAGGAATACTCTGAATTCAAAACCACAGAGATCATCCACGTCCTGAAGGGCCATGGCCAAAAAAGGAACATAAATAAGAAAGACAAACCTATGGCTTCCCTCTGTCTTCTCTACAAATATTTTCATCGCAACTGCTCTGATGAGCTATTTTCACTGGTACCCAAACTGCATAAATTTAAGCATGCTACTAGGTTGGCATCATCGACCCACACTTTCACTTTTGAAACGGTTAAATGTAGCTGTCTCTTCTACTCCAACAGCTACTTATTTTGCTCTTCCCAACAGCGGAACTCCCTTCCTCTTACTTGCCTCCCTGATAACTATAATCTTCAAATATTCAAATGTAATGTCAGTCAACATCTTCTGATGCCTTGATCTTGATCCTCATCCTTCTCTTTATCCTTTCCTCAAACACCCTTCTTTACTCTTGCTCTCACTCTCTAACCCCTTGTGTGCAAGTGGAACTCCTACCATGTTTAGGCTTAAAAAAAAATTGTCCCAGAAACTTCAGCTGCCTCTTTCTGATGTTAATTATAAGCCTTCTCCTTGTTTGTAACCTCTCTAAGACCTCATCATGGCTGACATGCTTGGTCCATGATATCTTCAGCATCCTTCTATGACAGAACGTGGTCTGGGGGAGGAAGCAGAGAGAAGGAACTTGCTGAGAGCTGAAAGAGATAGAGGGAGGTGGAGAGCCATGATCGCCTATATCCTGAAAGGACATAGCACATAAAAAGAAACTAATTTCTATTTCTATCAGTCAGTTTAAGTGCCATACGTAATACGTGCTTGGACGATCATATCTCTTTTGATTCATGGCTGACTAGGCAGAAGATTTTGCCACAGTAGGTTACTGTTTCTTGGTAGCCAACCAAGACTATAGGACCAAATCTTTTCTAATATTTAACCTATAGCTGAGGGGAGAAGAGATGGATACATACCTTTCCCAAAGGTATTTGCAAGTAAGTGAATGGAACAAACCAGACTGGAATTTGAACTTGGCTCACCAATTTCTCTTTCCAAGATGATATCCATTATTCCACAATGTATATCATCTATTTCTATAGTGTTTACATAAAAACAAACATGAATGGACAATGTAAATTGAAGGTGATGAGAAAAAAAAATGGTAAAATACAGGCTGTAAAAAAAAGGAAAACAGACACGAGATAATGAATATTTTTAGATGTCAATACTCATGGAATTTTCATGGGTTCAGCTAGTTTATATACAAATATAATTTCAAATAGATGCATGAATTTATATAAATATATGCAAAGGTATTTTATGCATGTGTTTGGGTTCATCTTCATTTAAATCTTTGAAGTACAATAGAGTATAATGGAACGTGACACATTCACTGCGAGACATGATACTTATTAATGAAATTTATATTTGTCAATCACAGACTTGCAAGGCAAAAAAAATATATGGACCCAAGCCATTTCTTTTTATGGCTTGAAATAGGAGAGAGAAGAATAAAATATGGAAAAACAAAAACAAATCTATTTTTATATATAAAAATGGAATTTTTTCAGAAATTGCTTTATATTTTTAACATTTTCCTTGTATCTATTATTTTTCTTAGGTGTCTAAAATGTAATCAACCAAAATACATCAGTTATATCTTCTGGCTGAGACATTTTGAGGTGGCGTGTCTCTATCTAAAATAATAATCCACAGGGATTATGATTATTTTAAGCCAAGGCCACATAAGAAATGACAGAATAAAATAAAAATTAAAATGTTTAGTGGATGTGCATTGTGATGTAATTGATACCAACTCAGAACAGAAAGCTGTATCTGAAATTTTAGTTGAGTTTGTTGCATTTACTGACATGCAAATAGCCTTGGGAAAAGTATGAATCTATCTCAACTCCTCCCAGCTATGGCTTGAATAGCAGAACAGACTGGGTTCTATTGCCTTGGTTGGCATCCACTCTACCATAGAAATAAATGCCAACCTATTGGGAGGAAATAAAAATTTCTACCTAGTCAGTGATAAGTAGAAAGAGACATGATTGTCCAAGCATGTATCAGGGTATCACATATGGCACTGAACTGACCGAATGAATTTATATGGCAACTACACACATCAGGAAATGCTTTAACATCTACTTCATATTGCAGTGAATAAGTACACTAGATTTCATTTTAATATATTTATAACTTGTTATTGAAATATCTAATGAAGAGTAATGGTAAAATAAGTAGTCTGGTTCAAGGTCATGAAGAACAGTCCAATGGCTATGAATAATATAGAAGACAGTGTTTATGCATATCTGACCACAGAAAACCCTATGTCTTTATTTTCCAAGCACAACATACTGATCAACTGTTTGCTCAATTTTTATTCAAAAATCACAAAATTCACTGTTGAAATCTTCAAATTCCACTTTTAAGTATTAATTATGCTATGGTGATTATCATTTATTCATAACCGTAGAAAAATTTCACCAAGAGTGGGTTATTACAAATTCTTCTGTGAGGAGACAAAAATGAACATTTTCTAACCTTAAAGACATGTCTCTAAAGTTAATATTTTTCTAGCAGAAAATTAGTTAAGTATTAAACAATTAATATTTTTCATTATGTTTGCTATATTTGTAGACTAAATTTTTTACTATGAAAATTTTAGCATCTCTTTTTTTCTTCTGTTTGCTTTTATTATTTCATACCTTATTATATGAATGCTGAGCAAAAAGTATCAGGACTGAGATTATATCAGGTTTAACAGCAAAATTGTCCAAATCATGCAACAGCATAATTGTCCATCCCACAAAATGTTTATTATCTAAAAAAACACTAAATTAGTTTGAGTTCCTTTTATCCAGGTTTTCAGATAAGATGTTTAACCATCTTGACACCATTTATCGTAAGAATCACGGAAAAACCCTTTGAGTTATTCAGCTAGAAAGAGAACAGGTTAAAATCATTGTATGTCAGACCCCCTGTCTTCCCAAATGAGCAATGGTGAGAGAGAAAAAGATCTTTCAGGCCTTCACTAATGGTATCAGCATTCATACTCTGGCTTCCATCTTCAAAGTCTATTCAAGAACCATCAAGAAAACAGTGAATAAGTTTAAAAAAGAGGGAACAGTAGAGGAGAAAACTGGATCCGGAGGTCACAACAGGAAGAGAGATCATCATTTCTACTTAGAGCTAAAGATATCGATTAGAAAAAAAACAACTTAATCCATAGGATGTTTTGCATGTGAGAGAGAAGTTTCAACTATGACAGTCCAAAGAGCAGTGAAAAAGGCTTGAAAATGAGATCATACGTGAAATGTGTGAGGCACCTTGTTACTCCGGTACAGAAAGTTAGAAGGTTAGAGAGAGAAGCTCATCTTGAATAAGTTGGGAAATGATTCTGGAATAATCTATACATATTTGAACTTTATTTCAATCCTTCATAAGCTTCTGATCCTTAGCTATGATTAATTAATGATGAACATGTCATTTTCATTTATGACTGATTTCATTTCTGTCTTCTTTTAAGCTTTGAGAGTAATTATACATTCTTATTGTTCAACAGCTACAAAATATCCTTATGCAGAGTGAAGCCACTTGGCACATGTTGCATTGCTGTTCACACCAAACACCAGGTTCACTGACAGAGTCCAGCTTCTTTCAGTCAAATGCTTGTGGCTTAAAAATTACCATTCAGGCAGAAAACCATGACAAGTGAAAACCATGACAAGTGAAAACCATGACAATTTCTTTGATATATTTATTTTGTAAACTCTACCAGTGATATCACACTGTGTAAGAACATCTAATATTTTAATAGGTAGTAATTATTATTAATTATAATTCATTTATTATTAACTTTGCCTTCATCTTATTTTTGTTGCTTTTTCTTGTAATGATCAGTAAGCTTTTACACTCAAAGATTGTTAAGCAACCAACATGGATGCAAAAATAAAGAATAAGCATCCAGCAAGAATTGAACTTATGTTCCTTATCTTTGGGAGTTTGTCTGACTAGAAAAACACCTTACTGATTAGGCTATAAAAATTATCTATAAAAATTTAATTATGATGCAACAGTCTTCATTATCTCATTTGAACTCTATTCTATATTGTTTGCATTAAAAAAATATTAGATATAGTCATCTTAAGTTCCTTTAGATTTAATTAGAAAGGACTGTTGCAGATTTGAATCAACCCACAACAAAGAAAAAGCTGAGAAAAGTTTTAAATATAAAAATATAAAATACTTTTGTTTCGATGTTTTTACAACTAAATTTTTTCTGAAGGTGAATGAGTATAAAAGTCCTTGTGTTAAAGTTTCTTGTTTATAGTTGCTTGTTAAGATGGAAAGAAATGTGATTTCTCCATGTGTATGCATGAAAAATGAAAGTGTGGAGGAAAGTGTAAGTGTCATGTAGCATGGTGAGGAAAAGTGTAAATTCCTCATAGCCTGGCAAGGAGTAAAGTAATTTCATTTTAGCCATATGTTGCCACTCCTTCTCTTTAGACTTTACTTCAAAGAGTTTATGAAGCATGTTTTTTATTGTTGGCATCAATGCAATGTATTGGTTAAAAAATGTTAGATATTTATTTTCAAAGGATTAATTTATTAACTGGAATGATGCATGGATCCACCAACTCAGAAACCATTTTTGTCATTTGATGATTGACTGTCAGTGATTATTTCTGTCTTCACTCCACAGGAATGAAGTTTAATCTTATCAGAAACTTATTCTTCATTCTTGCTTTCATATTGTTTGCTTAAAAGTTATAGAGTTTTAAAAAAGCATGGTACTATGGTAAAAAAATGTAATATGAAAGAAAAACTATTACAAATTTAGTAATGACAGTGCTTCATTTAAGAAATTCAGACAACCTGTAGAATAGCTTGATATGTGAAAGCTTTCATTCTTGTCTGGGATCAATTTATCGTTAAAGTGTACACAATGTTACTTGTAAGAATCCATCTTGCATATTTTCAGTCACTTTCCCACTGCTGTGATGTACCTTCTCTCTATTTTTCATGTAAATATTTTCCTGGCAATTGTTCTGATGAGTTTTCCTCCTTGGTATCTCACCCTCATGAATTTAAGCATGCTACTAGATTGGCAAGTAGGTCTCACTGTTTTACTGTTGGATTAACTAGATGTAATCATAAATTCTATCATAATAGTTTCTTTTCCTAGACTTTTCATCTATGGAACTCTCTTCTGCCTGCTTTCTTGCTTCCCTGCCAACTACAGTTCTCAAAAATCTAAATGCAATGCCAATCACTATCTTATGTATTCTTGAAACTGGTTTTTTATTGTCTTTTCTTCTCACTAAAGTCTTCTCATTCTCTTTCCCTCCAAGTAATTCCTTGTGTCTTAGTGGCATTATCGCAATTGCTTGCGGTGAAACAATTTTAAAAGATGTAGATTCTGTAGACTCCTCTGTGGGCATGACTTCAACAATGCTAGACATTTCTACTGTGGTTCCCATTGCAACTAGATTTTATGGTGCAAAGTTGCTAGCTCCACAGTCAACCAGTTTTGAATTTGGTTGTTTATCTCCTAGACTGGTTACCAACCAATACTAGAGATTTTAATCTGCCCTGGTACTAATGCCTAAATTAGATGACAAGAAATGGATTCATGCCTTTTCAAAGTTATTTGTGTGAAAGTGAATGCAATAACCTTGGCTGGAATTTGAACTTGGCACACCCATTCCATTTTCCGTGCCAATAGCCACAACGTTACATGCATATCCATCTTTAAAATGAAGCAGCTAAAAAAAAAATTCTTGGAGTGGGGGCAAAAATGACTAGAGAATAGAGAATTGCTTTCATGAAAATCAAAACAACTCTGTTCGTGAAAGTACCAAGTTGTTTTCTTTTTCTTTTTTCCTGCATAAAATAAAAATGATTATTTTGCAGTATAGAAACAATTCTAGCCATTGTATTAAGAAAGAAACGGTAAAATCACCAATGACATGCAATGCAATGATGAAATATGCCATTTAAGAAAGAGATTGTTGTTTGATTTTTATCTTTTGTTAAAAAGCAGACAGAAGAAATGGCAGGAAAATCTTTTGATTAAAAGATTTTGAGAAAAATTGAAATCAACAGAACAAGGAGGGTGTGAAGTGCATAAAGTTGGAAATCAGGCTTTGTACATTTTTGATGGATGAACATAAATAGAAAGAGAGAAACATTGCAAAAGCAAGCCAAAAATAGAGCCAGATAAATTAATAAACTAACAAGTTCTCCTAAATGAGAAGCAAACAAGTTATACTATAAAAGTGAAGGTGCTGGCTATAACTGAGAAAAATGTCATAGCTGGAAATATTGGGACAATGACAATGATATGGCCAATGAGGCTTGTTAGATGGGTCATTTTAGCTAGCCATGCAGATAGAAATTCCATGTTGTATGTACAATTTTAGAAAAGATTCAATCAGTCAGTTATGTGCCATGCTTAGGCGGTCATGTATCGTTTCAATACACAACTGACGAGGCAGATTTTTTACCTCAGTACGTTGCCATTTTTTTCTGCGGTAGACCAGTTGCCATCCAAGGCTATAGAACCTGGTCTGTCCTGCTATTTTCTCATAACTGGAGGGAGAAGAAGAGGATTCATAGCTTTCCCAAGGGTATTATCACGTAAGTGAATATAATGGATTCAACAGGAAATCAAACTAGGCTCTCCAATTCCTCAATGTGATTACTCCACCATGCCTCCAAGAAAAGATTGGAAATATTTAAGCACAGTTCCTAATCTCACTCATTTTCTTTTGAAAACTTTTGCCACTAGTCTAGTGAGAATAATAATATGTAAATGGAAAACATTTATTGCCTCCAGGTGTCAATTTGTAGCCATTAAAATACCTCACTTTACATTACTGTTGCTATTAGAATATTTGCTTTTTCTTTATCCTTATCATTAGAGAACCTCACTTCTCTTTATTTTTATCATTAAATTACCTCACTTCATTTTATTATTTATTCATTATACATTCTTTTCCCTTCTTATAATCATTAAAATACCTCACTCCTCTCTTTTTCAGTCATTAGAGTACCTTATCTCTGTTTACTGTGTTATTCAAGCTTTTTGAGAAACCTGCCTTGTTTGGTCTACAAGATTGCATGCATTTGTGAACCTGTAAAGTTGTATTTGATTTGGAAACATTTCATAGAACTTTATTTAGGAGGCACACTTCAATTCTTATTTCACAATTATTGGTTTATGCATATAAGAATCAATATTGCTCACAGTTTATTGTATTTCTCCTCCACCAATATTTAAAGACTTTCTTAAAACAATAGAATTTTCCAAATTCAAAACAAATTGTTGAATTTTAATTCCAAATGTTCTATTATTCTTTCATGGCTCCATTTTATTCTTCATCACCAGCTGCAAAACACATTGGTAATTTTTCTTTTGGTCACATCTGGAATCCACTTGAAATAAGTCCATAATGGCAATAACTCACTTGTCTTGAAACAACAACTTTATGTCAGTAATTTTGATCAGGTGTATGAAATGATCAACATAAAAAAAGAGAAAATTATTTGGAATGTGTTTTTGATAAACTTCATTTTGTTTGGTTAACTTTGAAGAAATCAAAAAATAAAAAGAATTAAAAGTAGGTCTTCTGGGCCAAAATATCTGCATCGATGTTTCATATCCTTAGAAATTAAAAACAATCATTTACATTATAACAGTTATTATAGAATAGCAACAATATTTTTTTGGTTTAAAGAAACTCTTTTTATCAAGATATTTGAATATCATATTATGTACTCATCAGCATACATTTTAAAAGTTAAAGAGCTGAATGACCTGACAGAGATTTTTCTTCTATGTGTCCTGTCCCTTCAGAACATTGGCTCTCCACAATTTCCTGTTGTTTGTAACTCTTAATAAATTTTGTCTTTTTGTTATCTCTCTTAAACCATTTTTCTTTTTCTCTTAACCTCTTGCCTTCAATCTATCCTGCGAGTGTCAAATTTTCCAATCCATCTTTCCTCATTATGTGCCCAAGAAATTTTAACACTTTCTGATGTTAAGTATAAGTGTCCTTTTTTCCATTGTCTCTAGAATTTCATTGTTGCTCACATATTAAGTCAATGGTATTCTCAGTATCCTTCTGTAGAATCATACTTCTGTTGCTTCAAGTCGCTTCTTCATCTGTGAGGAGATTTTCCAGTATTTACTGTCATAGAGAAGAACTGGTATTACATAACAGGTCAGTAACCTTTTGTTTCTAACAAATTTTCCTTTTTTCTTAATATCTTGCTTAGCTTTTGGAACTTTCACTGTCCCAATATGTTTGGATTTTGGTGTTGCATTTTCTGTCCTCTGCTGAAACACTTCCCAGATATTTAAATTCTTGTAATTGTTTGATTTTGGAATCTCCATTTTGTAGTTTTCATGCTGGGCTGTCCCTTTTGCTATCAAGGTTGTTTAAAAAATTTACATGAACTACTAAGACAACTGAAAACTTGATTAATAAAACCTGAAAAACTAAAACCTTTGAAAAATCTTGATATCTTACTTATTATAAAACGCAGATTGTGTGTGTGTGTGTGTGTGTGTGTGTGTGTGTGTGTGTGTGTGTGTGTGTGTACGTTTATATATTGGATCGGATTTCCTACATTTTTCAACTGATTTCAAGAAAACTTCACAGGACTGCATAAAATTAGCTTGCGGTGGTTCTGATAGCGCCAAAAATTGGAAAAACACAATTGTTTTTTTTCACGAAATCAATTTGAAAACACGATAAAACACGATTCTGTCCCCAGACTGAAAGGGGGACAACTCATATCGAGTTATACTTATTATAAAACCCAGGTTGTGTGTGTGTGTGTGTGTGTGTGTGTGTGTGTGTGTGTGTGTGTGTGTTCGTTTATATATGGGATCGGATTTCCTACATTTTTCAATCGAGTTCAACAAATATTCACTTTTTTTTTTGGCAGGTAGTGTTTCTTATTGTCTTGCACACTTTTTTCTTTATTTTTACATTCAGAATGCTTTAAAAATTCCATTTACAAGACAATTATTTATAATAAAATTCTATTCAATCGGTAGACTCATAACGATTGAAAAAATGTTTTTGTTTGAGTTTGACCAATTTGTTAAAAAAAAAAAAAAAAAACTAATTAAGACATACGTGTCCGTCAACCTTAAACAATAATCTTTGTCAATTTTATTTTTCAGTCTTTATGATGGTCGATATTTGATCTATCTCTTACTGTTACATCCCCGGGCAAAGCCGGGCGCTACTGCTAGTCTTCTATAAAAGTTCTCATAAAACCTGTTTCAAAATACTTGGTATCACTTCAGCATAGTCGATTTTTCACAACATCAATTTACAGTTAATTAACAAAGAATTTTTCTCGTTGTCACCTTCCAACCTCAAACCCACCGCAGTTGCTAATCCAAAATAATGGTGAACTAGGTAGATTAGAAAGTAACAGAAAATTTTCTAACAGTTACATACTTGCTGTTTCAAGGTGAAGCATGTGATTGGTGTATTTCTTTTGAATGTGTTACATTGACAAATCAGTATTTTCAACAGTACGACTGATTCGCCTTCCACAATACTTTAGACAAATACCATTTATTATCAACATATTGTGACATAAATTCACTCATATCTCAAACTGACCATTAGAATCTTCCTCTGTTATGCTACAAAGCACAGGAACACTGTAAAACTGATGTTGGCAATATACATGTTTCTAATCTCTTAGAGGGTAATATGGGATTATTTACTAGGACACTTCACCTAAATCCTGCTTGGGCGGGGGGCCTTGAATAAATAGTATAAAAGAAAAGACCACCAAACCATCTCCCTCTTTTCTTCATTCTTCAATCACAGAGTATTGTAGGGAGGAGGCGTGTCACTTTTCTCCTCCCGGGAACTTCTTAGTCATGTTTTATTTGCCTGTGCATCATTTAGACGACTTTCCAAATGTATCTTCTATGAAAAACACGAGAGAAACAAAAAACAAACTATCATTGTATATATCTGTAGGGTCAGTTTTAAAGAGATTGGGGAGAATCGAGATCAAGCGATAACAAGGTGCACTGTAAAAAAAAAATGACAAGAGATACTCTGTGAGATATAAAACCAAAACCATTTTATTAAAATAAAATAAAAGCAAATTTTACTAAATATGAACGATGCACAAATTTGGTGGCCTGTGCACCTGGAAAATGAGATATAACATGAAAAATGCAGCATATACACAATCATGCAAATTACAAAGAAGGTACAATAAAAGGATTTCAGTAAGGTCGAACCGAGTTAAAAGGTTGTATTTACCTTGAAGGTATAAAATGTGAATGTTCTTAATAGTCCTTGTGATTTAATGTGTGTTGTCGTAGTTCATGACTGAATCCCTTTGTACCTTCCTCGCTCAGAGTCTTCAACGTGGATCGTTGTTTTGGGAATAGTACTATTTTGTTATATAATAGTGTGGATTCTTCCACAACAAGCTAGTTAACCCCTGCTAGGAAATGCACTATTCCTGTTATAATCTTTACCATCACAATCTTACAAAATATATAACAAGCATCCATTGATTAATCACCTTCAATCTAGCTTGCTGATTGGTCAGTTCCGACCAATCAAACCGCCTGCACGCGATAAATCTGTTTTACCGCATCTGAGCCAGTCTCGTGATTCACGGTGATATATAAACAGAACACGTGTAAACTCCCTTGTAGTTTTCTTTTCATACATCTCTCTCGTCTCATTTCATGCTACCAAGTACCAAGATGTAATCTTCAAAAACTCCCGTCTTAACTAATGCAGTCAGACGTTAAAGACCATTATCAACATTCACGCAAGTACGAACTCTGAAATCTCTTCTGAACTTTTACCAACTTGTACAATACACAATTCGAAACATGCTAAAGAAACTTTATTCTTCTAAACTACAGTTTAATTAATAATTACTTTCACTTTATGAGCTCGAATACAATACAAATATTTACCTAATCTAAGAGACACAACTCTGTCTGTCCTTTTCACTCAATATTCATGCATGTATACTAAATACTAATAAATTCAATTGTTATGTTTTGAAACAAGATATTTATGAATCATTATTTCTCATTCTTGTATTAATTGTTGTGGATGGAAGATTATTGAACACGCACAATTTTAAACCTTCTGATAATTCAAACCTTCTATTCCTCTCTAACACACATCACACATCCGCAACAATAGTTGAGGTGAAAATGAAACTTAATTTTGTTGTGAAAATAACAATTTCGTTGTCAATACTTCGTTGAGTAGTGGGTTTTCGCGGCCGCTCGGTCAGTTTTTCAAATGTTTCTAGAAGGCGTGTCTCCCTACTACTTGGTGTCGTGTGTCCTACTCCCAGTGGTCACGTCTAACTGGCACTGGGTCTCCCACTGCTGGCGATGGTCATATTACAGGATTTTTTATAACCAAAAGTTGGTTCAAATTTTGGCAGCCAACACAAGTATTTTAGATTTCAACCTGCTCGAGTATCCATTGGTTAAAAATCACGTTTGTCAAAACAATTTATTGTAGAAGAAAAACACTTATGTTTGATTTTTTTTTTCCTTTTCGTCACGTTCAATAGACCCTCTTCCACACCTTGGTCAAAGAGCCTTGCAACACCGTCTGGCAAGTTTCAGGCTTCAGTAAACTACCGAAAGCCGAAAATTAACTAGGAAAAAATAATTTTGAACACTTCTTTAATAGGAATTTTTACTAGTAAGACCAAGGTCGCTGTGGTGATATGCAAACTGGATGCTATATAAGTGGGAAGAGTTCTACACTCAGGTGGTATACATCTTTCATTGACTACACTGCATATTTGTGAAAAATTTACATGACACAACAACATGGCGTCGCTAATTGGATATCTAACCTCGTTAGACGATCCTAAGCAAAAAGATTTCCGTAATAATCTATCCAAAGGTGCTAGAAGACATGACATTTGAAGAAATTGCCAACATTGTACATGCAAATGTACGTTCAAAAAGTAACTGGTCATAGCTGAGAGGACAAAGTTTCTTGAAATCTGGCAAAACCCGGATGAAACCATTAGACTGTACATTCACAGGATAAAAGAAACATCGTGGTACTGTGAATTCGAAAAGTTGGATACAGGACTGATATCTATAGAAGAAGAATTAATACAGTTAAGACTAACTGAAGGACTGTATGAGGTCTCGAGTAAATACAAAATTTTGGAACAGCTTCAAGTCCAGAACATGAATATTGAAATGAGTTTTGAATTTTTACTGCAGTTAGATTTAATTCAGAGATTTAGTACCCCTAAGATTAATAGGGAGACGTACAGTATTACAGAGAGTTTAAGTAAATGTTATTTTTGCAACAAAGAACATGAGATGAACATGTATAAATGCTCTGCTTTTGGAAAGGTGTGTTTTAAGAAGAAAAACCATTTCCAGTGAGTATGCAAATATAAAAGAAACGGTAGAAGAGTCGGAGATAGATCCTCTGACGGGAAATACTGAAATTTATGAAGTAAAAGTGCAAGATAAGAGTATGGAAAAGGTCAAAATAAATGGAATAACAGAACTAATGCAAGTGGATACAGGTAATGATATAATGTTAATAGCCAAGAATTTGGGAGAGAAAATATGAAGACCGAAATTAAGGAGGACCAATCTGCAGTTGAAACAATTTGACAGGTCAGTCATTAATCTGCAATTGAAACAATTTGACAGGTCAGTCATTAAAACACTTGGATGCTTTGTGGGGCTGTTCAAGACTAAGACTCGGGGTAATACCAATCATAAAAGTGCATAAAAGATTATGGTCTTCTGAGGGTTGATGTATTAAGAATAGACACCTCAAAGTTAGTTAATTGCATGAAATTAGAAGAACCTGAGGATTACAAAGCAGGTGAAAAGAAAATAGCCAACCGATATATTTTCGGACTCGTAAATTTCCGGCTCACCTTCTGCCCGTATTTATGGCGAAACTTAATAAAATGATTGAACAAGGAACACTGGAGAAAGTGTGCCAGGAAGGTAGCAGTTGGGCTTCTCCAATCGTGGCCATACGCTAAACCAATGGAGATTTAAAGATTTGTGGTGACTACAAAGTTGGCGTAAATCACCAGATATATTCGGACTCCATTCCGTTGCAAATATGGAAATGGCCTGTCACGAGTTTGTTGGCATTAATTTTTTCGCCATGATTGATTTAGAATCGGCGTATGAACAGATTAAAATTGACAACCATTTTGAAGTCACTAAGATAAACACCTTCTAAAGTGGACTCGTCTGCCGTTTGAAATTAAAACATACAGGCACATATTCCAAAAGGCTATTGGGGAAGTTTTGGAAGGAGTAAAAATGTAATTATCAGGACGACGTAGGTATTGGCGTTCGTACTGAGGAGAAACTAAAGAATGAAACGGAACAGGTACTGAGCATGACAATCGAGATAAGTGTAAATTTAATTGTGAAAAAAATTCATATTTAGGATATCAAATATCTAAAGATTAGATCTCGACAAATAACAGTCTCATTAACAAAATATCAGAAATAAGTACACCTAAAACTAAGAAAGACTTCGAGTCTTTCTTGGGTTTGACTAACTTCTATAATAAATATATACCTCGATATAGTGACCTTTTACAAACTTGAGAAGGAACAACAATGAATTTCAGTAAACTGAAAGGTGAGAAGTGGCCTTCAAAAAGCTAAAGGAAGCACTTAGAAACAAGCCAGTAGTTCAGGTATTTGACCCAATGAAAGAACTCATACTAACTACAGATGCTAGAGAAGGTGTTATAGCAGCGATCTTATCACAAGTGGGACATCCGATTATGTATTTGTCCAGAAAATTGACGACAGCAGAGACGAATTATTCTAACATTGAAAAAGAAGCGCTGGCATTTGTCTGGAGTACTGAAAAGGCGCGCAATTTGATATTGGGTAAGAAATTCCCACAAAAGTCGGACCACAAGCCCTTAGAGTTCATTTTCAATCCAAGGAATGAGTTGCCTAAAGTCACGTCGTCCAGAATTTTGAGATGGCATTCGATTTCCACATTATGTATAGTAAAGGAAATGCCATTACACACATAGATGCATTGTCAAGATTAGATTTTAATACCCAGAATGTTGAAAGAGGAGTCATATGTAATGGAGATCTTATTGTACCAGTGAAGTCGTTAAGAAGAGATGTCATTAAAGCAGTACACGACAACATAAACGGTGGTGTATTGAACATACAACCGAGGTTGAAACAACAAGCCTAGTGGCCGAGGTATACGTGAGACGTGGTAGATTATGTCAGAAAATTCCGTAAGTGTGCAAAGATAAAGAACTTTAGGCAAACCAAGATTAATTCACGGCCAAAAGAAAAGGAACCATGGATAAGAGTACAGACGCATACATTAATGATGTAGGCCTATTCCTCATACAAATATACTCATATACAGGGTGGCCTGAAGCGCTTAAAGTTTCGTACAGAAAAGCAAGTACTGTAAAACAAGTGTTAAGTGTAGTATATTCGAGGAACGGAGTACCGAATACATTGGTGTCGGATAATGGAACAGAGTTTGCTGATGAAAGCTTATGTACGTGATTAACTTGAGTTGGATTTAGACCATACAAAACACCCCCATACCATCCTCAGTCAAATGGAATTGCGGAGAAGATGGTCCAGATGGTAAAAATTTGGGCTGAAAACATTCTCCCCAGGGAATTGCAGCCTAGAAAGTTATCTATCAAGGTTGCTTTTAAGTTACAGGACCATGCTGCACGCGGACAGAACACAAAGCGCCTTTGCATTGATGGGAAGATTAGAGCCCCCAATAACCGACCTTCTCAACAAAGGAGAATGTATGGTACAAAAGGAATAAGGATTCGAATCCTGAGAAAGCACAATTCTTAGTACAAAAAAGGATTTAATACAGCAGTGTTAACAAAAAATGGCGAGTTAGCTAATGAAAACCAGTTTAAATTGCGACGAGAACCAGAAGATATTGAAACGGAGTAAGATCCTTATTCAGAAGAGAGTGATCAGGATTATCACAAAAAAGTGAAAAGTGAAGGGACAGAGAGAATGAGTGTGTCTAGTGATAATGAGGAACATGAGAAAGATTCCAATGAAGAAAATCCGGTAAGACCAAAATCACCCATAATAAGGAATGTACGTAATCACCATAAGACAGGCGGTACACATTCCTAGAGTGGTTCGTAGAAATAGTAGATCAACCAAGATCTACTGGAGATGCGGTGATATGCAAATTAGATCCTATATAAGTCGGAAGAGTTTTACATTCTGGTAGTTATCCTTCCTTGACTACACTGCATACTTGTGAGAAATCTACACGACACAACAGTCGCCATCTGTTATATAACTACTAATCCGTGGTGCCACAGCGTTGCCATTTGCTAACTCTTGAAAGATTCCAGGTATACTGCCTTCATGAATCGTGCTTCAGAAGCATTCACGGGCAATGTCCATCAAAGCCATACTTGTCCACATTATCCGCATACAAGAAGAGTCATTTCTCTCGTCATCCTTCTTCTGTAAATTGGAGTCGAGCGAAAGAGCTGTCGATGATCCGTTCAAGCGATTCAAGGGACACATCAGGACCATCATGAAGACATGCAATATTTTCCTAGCCAATTAGAAATATTGGTTGATGATTAGGTCAGGTGCTGACGTGTCTGTATAGACTCTGTTCAAACAAGAGAAGTAAAATTGGCCCAGCAAAGAGAAGAAATCACTCGAAGACGACACACGCAGATTCCTTCCTTTACCGTCATCCAAATTTTTTCAGATGTCCACCTTGTGGAAAAATTTACTATTCCTGTGTTGGTCTAATTAGCCCCACAAGGACCTATCCACTATCAATCGATGACAGTGAGAGGATTTGTTATCGGCACACATAACCTTAACAACATACATTACACGATGGCAGGTTAAGAAATTTTTTTTAAAAAAACTAGTAGTCAAGGTAGCCAAGGAAAAATAAGAAGAAAGGACTATCAACAGACAGAATGCATTGTTGTCAGCAAAAGGTACGAATTACATATCATCATTATTCAACCGTAGTCGGAATCATCATACCAGTGAGAATGATCCTTTCTTTAGCTACACAGAGTTACATAGAGTTTTGAATTCAGAGTTACTTTCTCCTAGACCGATTACCACCCAAGACTATAGAACGCAGTCGGTCTTTCTGTTTACCCATAGCTGGGGAGGATCCATACCTCTCCCAGGGGTATTAGCACGTAAGTGAATATAATGGATCCGACTGGAATTCGAACTCGGCTCACCGATCTCTCAATACGAGCCGCTATCCGGGACATCAAAATGATGCTGATGTAGAATATGAGTAGTAACAGACAATGGGAAGTGTGACAGTAAGTTAAAGACATACAGAAATATTGAAAATTGCTTTCAGAAACTCAGCAAAGTATTAAATCTTAATGTTTGTCTGCCCTTGACTCTGTTATAATTTATGAACATGTCAAAAGGTAATAGATGCACCATATGATAGTCCTGCTAGAGGCTCGAAAACAGTGTCACCTGGTTAGTTGAAGCCAATTCCTTAGAACAACTGTGCCCGACCTCTTCAATAAGCTATCCTTGGGACCAGGTCACTGCAGGACCACAGAAATACCGGATGACAGAAATCACCCCTAAAAATGCCAGCGCATTCCATATAATGCTATGTTATCAAAAGTAAAACGAAGCTTAAAACAGGAAATAAAAGAATTCTTAATGCTTCCAAACAATGTTTTTATTGCTTCATGCAGAAACGCCATCTTTCCAAGCATAGATAAAGACTTTTGCTTATGCTTCTTACCTCTAGCAGTATCATCTACATCTTCTGCTCTTTTGGATGGCATCCTGATTGAGTAAATATACAGCTACATATTAGAAATGTAAAAGAATGTATCACCAAAACACACTGCTGCTGTCGGCTGCTGTGGAAAGATGTGTGGGGAAAAATAGAATAAAATCAGCATAGGCTCCGAGTAGCACTTCCTTTAGTGTTGAAAACATTAAAATTATTAATCGACCACTGACAGCGTTCAAGGAACTTTTTTGAGCCAGCAGCTGCTTAAAGGAAGTTATAAATACAGACCATAAAACAAACAGGGGCAGTTGCCGAATGGATTACGCGTTGTGAACTCATCCGCTTTACTAATCCACTGAAACATTTCACGCTTCTCTGATGTAGATTCAACAATGAATCCAAGGTATGAACTTTCCCTCTTTCAAGAGGTTTTATTAAGCACACAGTAATGTGTGTTTTGTGTATGAAGTTTCCTCCTTTCCAGGGGTTTTATTAAATACACCTCAATATGTGTTTTGTCTTTGTACTTTTCCATTTTTTTTTGTTTTAATTAAACACGATACATTGTGTACCTTTGTACCTTTCCATTTTCAGGGGTTTATTTAAACACGCCTAAATGTGTGTATGTTATATTTTTCCCCTTTTAAATGTGTATACGTGAACTTAGCCTGCTTATCAACGGTCTTATTATATTCACCGACAATGTATAAAATGCCCAAATAAATTGTTATTTATTGATGAACAAATCTTTATCTTCTTGTTCGTTTTAAATTCACTTGTTTACATACTTTACTTAATAATTGCGTTGTACGTTGGGTCAGCACACGGAAGAATTAATAATCACAGCCACTATCTCATATGAGTTAACCACAAGAACTAAACGCTTTCTGCGCCTCATAAGTCAACTAGTTCCATAACCTACTCTTGAGAAGGTCCACTAACCTCAACAGTAGAAACCCAAGTTTTTGTTGCTTCTTAGTTAACTGTCTATATGTGAACACACACACACACAAACACACACAAACACACACATACACACACGCCTACAATATAACAACACGTAATGTTTAAATACCATAGACGTAAACAACGTGTGGCGCTGACCCTGTATCCACTCAACGAACTAATGACGTCTGATTCCAAAAATACCGGAGCATGGGAATTATCGAACCACATTTGCCGGATTAAAGATGCCGGACTGTATTTGTTTCGCTGCCTGGACAGTCTAATATCGTATTCATGATCTACAAATATGTAGATAAACTGTTTTTCTCTCGAACATTATATATGTTCTTGTCTGTTTTTCACTCGTGAACAAAGTGTTAACATATGGTGGGTAGATTAAATATAGTGGGACGATTAAGTAAATTTATTTCCAACAGCCATTCCAATAGTTGTATTATTACACATTCATTATAGACTTTATGCTTTAAGCAAAGTGGTTTTCAGGATTTCTCTTTTTTTATATTTTTTGTTAAATACTTACCTACCAATCGTTACATGTCATTTTATTTAATTTTCATGATGTTTCTTTAATTTTGTCAGTATTCCATTTTAAACAAAATAAAGATTGAAAACGAAGCATTACTTCTCAAATAAAATAGATTTTCTTGCCGCTTAACTTTTTGTTTATTATAGACCTGTTGCACCCAAACAGAAGCGCCATGTTTTTTTGTTTTTTTTGTTTTTTTTTTGCTTTGTTTTTTTTTTGCTTTGTTTTTTTTTTTAATCATAAAAACATTAAACATTTTATAGAGAAAGAAACTGTTGAATGTTTTCTCTGCCAGCCATATTGCTAGCTACTATTTTATACTTAGGAAGTGAGTTTAATTTTTTATTTCGTTGTGGAGACTTTCAGTTGGAAGGTTTATTTTTTTTTAATTATTATTTTTGTGGGGGGAATAGCACAAAGTGCATTCTAGCAGACATACAAAGTTAAATCTTAATACTGTATTGCGGTTTATTGGGTACTCATGAATTTTGCATCAGTTGCAATATACATACATATATATATATATATATATATATATATATATATATATATATATATATATATATATATAGTGACTAGCAAAAAAGTCATAGAATAGCATTGATTAAACGTAATGGTAGATGGCGCCGTGGTACCTTAAGTCGTAGAAATATCCAGTTATGCCCGGTTATCTAGTGCATCACTGTGATCGACTGCCTGTGGTGAGGTAAATTATTCAAGATCGAAAGGAACGTGGTATGGATTGCCATACTTAAAAGATATTATATTTCTGAAATTGTGAGGTCATTTGATATCCTTCCATCTAAGATCTCACATAAGTATTGGAATACCTAATGGAAGGCCTTATCACCCAACGTCAACAGAGCAGTGGCCAGCAACGGATCCTTAATGATTATGACCAGAGGGTCTAGCAGGAATTGTCTGCGATAACGGATAAGCGCCGCAAGCACAAATCATAACCACATTCAATGTGAGAGATATCAAAAACATATTCAGCAGATCAGTTCTTCGTTTCTTTTTTTTTTTTTCTTTTGACTTCCATGCGATATAGAAAAAGAAGAAGACATACCGGCCTGCACCAGTTAACACTGGGACACCGGACACAACCTTTCATCTGGGCTTGGGACGTCGCTAATTGGACCCTGGAGGATTGGCAACGTCTGATGAACCATTTTTTTTTTTTTTTTTTGGCTAATGGTAGGGTTTGGATGTCGTTCGGACTCAATGACGTCATACGCTGCTGGCTGATGATGATTCCATAATGGTATTGGTGTGTTCATGCGTTATGTATACGATCTGCTAATCCATCCATATAAGTTGACCTCTAAGTTACACTGTTTCGTTACCTTTTAAGTCCTTACCCGGATCACAACAGAAATGGTTCATTTCGAAACATTTTCATCGGTCTCAACATTTCCAGAATTCGTTTGAAGTGTATTCTTGATGCTTCCAACGAAAGGTGCGGTTGCCACGTTCACCCGACACTTATGGGGCGTGTTGGAGTGGTCAATTCGCATACATGATCCTGCATTTACACAAATATTATGGAACTGTGTGCAACTATCGAGACGACACGGTTCAGTATCTCTCCACTTTTGGCATCGATGCCACGTCGAGTTGTTGCACTTCGCCGGGCTGGAGGATGTCCTACACGATGCCAGATACATGACTTTTAGAACATCAGTGTATAGATGTTTATTTATGTTTATATTTAGAAAAATCTATAACAAAGTGTGACGCATTTCGTCTTTTGGGACTTCGTTAGACTAAAGTATTGATTAGGTTGATGTGATTACACATGCGCATGAAGGAGAGAAGACGCTGAAATTTCAAATTGAATTAAAAAATATATTTTGGGCATATAGTCTAACAGATTTCATTTAGCTTCTTTTTTTATGTTTTTACCACTTTTGTTATTAAATATATTCAACATTGATAAGAGAAGATCAGTCAAGAAAGCAGAAATGTATGAAACTGGCCGTAAATTAACAGTGAATGGTTTAGCGATTAAAGCACTTTCTATACATTTTCTTTTTAGTACTTTCTCTTTTGATTAAAGTAGCATTTTTAAGTCGAAATTATAGTAAAACCCATTATGGTGAGAAACTAATGCAGTGTGTTGTTTTGATAATATGTAGGATATTTAATAACAAAAATGATAAAACTATAAAATGAAAAAGAAACTAAATTAAATCGGCTAGACTATATTTAAAACATATTTAAAAAAAATTAAAACTTCAACATTCCCTCTCTATTATGTTTCTATACAAACTGAAGTGCAAACATTTAGAGACAGTCAATTAATAACATGTAACGCCTGCATCCACATTAATAATGGCAGTTAAGCGACATAGCATGCGATTTATACTGTGCTAAATCATCAGTTTATAAATAAGTTAATGTTTGTTGGGTGCAGTGAGAAGGAAATTTTGCGAAACCTGTAATATGTTCCATAAATGTCATGCATCGTGAGGTTTTTGAATCTAGCATATGCAGGGGTCGATGAAATGTGTGGAAATCAGCCGAATGTTGCTGAAATCAGTTTTTTGCCACCTACACATGATTGCATTATCTTGCTGGAACAAAGCATTACCACTGGGAAATATGGCCTGCATAAAGGGGTGAAAATTGTCTGAAACAAGATATATCACACCTGTCAAAACAGTCTCCAGTTTCATTAGTGGTCTTTCCGTATTCTAACTGAACATATCCCGGACCATTACAGAGACACCAACAACTTGCACGACACGCTGCTGACAGGTTGGATCAATAACCTCATGTGTTCTTTTCTTTATCGCTTGTCCGAATGAGCTGAAAACAAGACTTGTCTAACCAGGTAAATTGTGGCCAGTTTTTCCCAGTCCAAAAGTGATGTTCTTTAGCTGAGGTGAAACATAAGTACCAACGCTGTGTCTTCAATAAGGCGCATTGGAATAGCAAAAGATGCCGTCTAAAAACTAAATAAAGTATTAAGAAACAGGAAAATAGTGTTAGAAACGAATGACCTGCAATGCAATATCAAACCTCCTATATGGCAGTAAATGCTGGACAATTTCCTCACATATGAAGAGACGTGAGGCGACAGAGACGTAGTTCTACAGGAGAATGCTGAGAATATGACGGATTATGTGAGCAGTGGGGAAGTTTTAAGGAAAATCGAATAAAAAGGACATTTATATTTAGGATCAGAAAGAAGTAGACGAAATTTCTGGGATGTATAATGAGGAAAATGTACGTGAAAAGTTTGATATTCACAGTACATCTTGAAGGCAAGAGGTACAAAGAGGAATATCGAGTAACCTACCTAAAGAGCTTGTGACAGTATAGGAATTGGGAAGGATATCAAAAAGACAAATATTACTAAGCGCTACAAAGTATAGGAAATTGCGGAAAAACACGTTCGCTTACGTCCTGAGGGAATATAGTACATAAAAGAAACAGAAGACACTTTTTGGTCGACAACTATGAAACGTCACGAATGTATTGTACGATGAACAGTCGGTTTATTGATAGGGTGAACTGCTCTCCTTTAGCCACCACAGAAAACCCTTCCTGTCGCACATCAGAATGGTTGATTCCCAACTCCTTCAAAGCGCCTCGTTACACCCGCTTGATCTCAAGCTGTCCGCTAACATGAGGTGGAATAAATACATTGAATCAATAGCTTCATCTACTGCAAGGAAAGTTGGCTCTCTGTGTCGTGCCAGAAATTTTTTCTCGTCTGAGTTCATCCTTCAAATCTACAAATCAACCATCCGTCCTTGCATGGAATATTGCTGTCATATATGGCCTGGTGCTTCCGCTGTACATCTCGACAAAATCCAGAGATGAATATGCAAGATGATAGGTCCTGATCTGGCATCTAGTCTACAATCGCTATCCCACAGACGTGCCGTGACCTCCCTCTGTCTCTTCTACAAGTATTTTCATGGCAACTGTTCCGACGAGCTACTTTCGCTGGCCCCCGGACTACATGAATTTAAACGAGCTACCAGGCTGGCATCTCGGTCCCAACCTTTCCCTGTCATTGTGTGTGTGTGTGTGTGTGTGTGTCTGTACACTTATATATTGGATCGGATTTCCTACATTTTTCAACCGATTTCAACAAAACTTCACTGGACTGCGTAAAATTACCTGGCGGTGGTTCTGACAGCGCCAAAAATTGGAAAAACAAAATTGTTTTTTGCACGAAATCAATTTGAAAACACGATAAAACACAATTCTGTCGCCAGAATGAAAGGGGGACAACTCATATCGAGTTATACTTATTATAAAACCCAGATTGTGTGTATGTGTGTGTGTGTGTGTGTGTGTGTGTGTGTGTGTGTGTGTGTGTGTGTGTGTGTGTGTGTGTGTGTGTATGTGTTCGTTTATATATGGGATCGGATTTCCTACATTTTTCAAGCGATTTCAATAAAGCTTCACTTTTTTTTTTTGGCAGGTAGTGTTTCTTATTGTCTTGCACACTTTTTTCTTCATTTTTACATTCAGAATGCTTTAAAAATTCCATTTACAAGACAATTGTTTATAATAAAATTCTATTCATTCGATAGACTCATAACGATTGAAAACAATGATTTTTTTTGGAGTTTGGGTTTGACCAATTCGTAAAAAAAAAACTAAAACAAAAAAAAAAAACTAATTAAGACATGCGTGTCCGTCAACCTTAAACAATAATCTTTGTCAATTTTTTTTTTCAGTCTTTATGATGCTCGATACTTGATCTATCTCTTACTGTTACATCCCCGGGCAACGCCGGGCTCTCCTGCTAGTAGGTAATAAGTAGATACGCTAGATCTCTAACGCTCTACTTGTTTACTCCTTCTACTGATGATTCTCGGTGTCCGTATTTGTGCATTTAAACGAGTCGAAGTCCTCTTCTAGAGAGGTGTGTTTATCTCCACAACACTGGTATAAGCTTGCTAATGCTGTCCCTAATAAGTAGTTACTCTATCTTTCTGTACCCAACAATCACTCCGTGGTCAAACAGTATTAGAACCTGGCTGTCAAAATGCTGTCACCGCTACACAGCGTCATTACCTATTACATCATGCATAGATGATCTCTTCGCTATAGTATCTAGACTTTTAAAAAAATTTAAGTGCAATACTAGACTGGCGTCGAGACCTCGTAAATTTACACTTGAGCTGACTAGATGTAACCGTAAACTCTATGCTAACATAATTTCTTGTATTTCTTGCACGTAGAACTTTATTCTGGCTCCATGTTTTCCAATCAACTTTAAACTGCAAAAATTCAAATGCAATGTCAATCGCTACTTGTCCTCCTGATTTCTCTTTTCTCTTCCCGCACATTATTAATGTTATGTTGCTAATCCTTCTACAACCTATCACCCCCTTGTGCCTTAGTGGCTTTAATGCCTTCCATGGGGTGATACCGATTTAAAAAAGGAGAAGAAAAAAAGATCATCCAGTTGAGTTCATTTCTGCAAATAGGCAAATACATCCAGTATACTGCTATCTGTAATATTTTAGGCGATTGAATTTACAAATACATTAGTGTACACACATAAATACACACATGCATGCACATATATAGGTTGAACAATAATGATAAAAAGTTTATTATAAACAACAAATATTCTCTGTTTCTCTTGTCTTGTCAAAGCACTTAATTCAGTGGTGAATATGAATCAAATCGATCGAATATCATACAGTAAAGAATTTAGAACAAAATAAATCAAAATTCAGAAAATAAAGATAGATCGACCTACGTACTTAGTAATATATATATATATGCGTGCGTGTGTGTGCGTGCATTTTAAATTCAGATATTTTCTCTACATATGAATCCAGACATTGGCACTGAAATGTCTTAATATAAATTCTAATCTAATTCCATGCAAACATTTGATTTACTAGTTTTGTCTTATATTATTTGCGTCTCCTGTTCTTTGGTTTCCAATTCTCTGTTTATTAAAATAAAAGATGAAGCAGAAGCATTTGTTTCTAGATAAAATGGATTTTCCTATCTCCAGGCGGTTTTTTGTGCCTAGCGAACCTGTCGCTCACAAATAGTAGCACCATTGTTTTTTGTGCTTTCCATTCTCTTTCGCAGGAAGTGAAAATTCTAAGAACACGGGCAAAAATCAGAAAATGATAAGACAAATTGTAGATCCTTGATATATTCTTCATTCAATCAATTCTTCTTAGTCTTGCGTTTTCTTTTATTTTTAATTTTGAGCTTTATTCAAAAATTCTTTGTGGCATCATTTCCTTGTCATTTGTTTTCCTAGTGCCAGAATGACGCCAATGAAATTCTATAACCAAAATAATCTGTCTTCTATCAAAAACCAACTAAAATTAAAAATACAACAAAATATTTACCCTAAAGCCAGCATCGTATAAAATTTCTTTGTTGTATAGATTAATAAATAATATATGTGCAGGATAGATAACGCACCCACGCGCATGTACACACACACAGAGGTGTGTGCGTACACACACAAACACACACACACACAAAATTAATAATGATGTATGTTTGAATAACGTTTATTGTGTGTGTATGGATGTCTGTATATATATATATATATATATATATATATATATATATATATATATAAGCATTATTCATGAATATATATATATATAATCATTATTCATGCATATATATACATATAAAAGCATTATTCATGCATATATATATATATATATATATATATATATATATATATATATATATATATATATATATATATACTTTAATGTAAAACAAAATTCCCTCCCTGGATAGGTATTTCCGTCTATACAAGATGAAACGTACAGGAAATATAGCTGGATTACAATAAATGACCACATATAGAGATCAATATGCCCGCAGATTCCAAAACGGTGTGTATCAATTGTACTCAAACCGTCGCCATATTAATTCACTACGGAGTGCGTCAGGTATTTTAGAACACATTCTTAGAGAGCCATAAGGGACAAAAAAATTGACTAAAACTTTTACCTTTTTTTTCAATCACGCCATGGAATCTTCGACTCTACCATGGGAGATGAAATGGCATAGCGCTCTTGTTGCTTTAGCCGTCAACCACAGAAATTCGGCGATAGCAGCCTTCTTAAATATCGACAGATACTTCGAGTTTAAGATCAGAAAAGAAATCCAGTCCTCTGGCAAGAATGACTCATCAGTGGCTGAAAGAAAAATAAACATTCCAGGCTATTAGCGGCGAGAACCCCGGAAAATCAATGCGATCCATTGCATATAAACTCCATGCGTCAGAATTAACAATCTGACATGTGGTGCACGAAGACATCAGGCACAAGTATTACGTTATAGCAGAGCAGCTGATGTCCTAAAGTACCCAAGAGAACCGTACGGTCCGGTAGAAGTGGTTACTGAACAACGTCAAGCGCCATGCTCTGTTTTCTTTTGGATATAAAGAACTTTGTTTAAGATCAAAACATGAAAAAAAGAAATAAGAGGCGACTTTGATATGCACAACAAGCTCCGAACGTCTGTGATGGTCTCGGGGGGGGGGTCGTAAGCAATGAGGGCCACGTCATGCCTCTCCACTTTTTCCTATACGGTCTTAGGTCAATGCCACCGCTTACATCGAGACACTGTACACCGTTATCAAGCCCTGAATCGAAGAAATAGCTCGGAGGAGGCTGTACACGTACCAGCAAGATTCTACTCCCCCAACCAGGAATGGCACGGCGGATATATTCACGATCGTATTACTCCGAATATTTGGACTCCTAACTCTCTTGATTTGAACCTTATGGATCATTACGTCTGGATTGTTGTTGAAAGGGAAACAAACAAATATACCCATAATATAAAGGACTTGCGAAAGTCTGCTCTTAGGGATGTCATGGCCAACATAGATAAAGAACACCTGATCAACGCATGTAATCATTTTAAAAGCTGTATCGAGGCCGTAATCGAAGTTGATTGTGGTTATATTGAATAGACTTACGTTTTGTGTCTGTATGTAAGAACTTGTGTATTAAATTCTGTAAAAATTGCATATGTTCTCAAATAACTGACGCATCCACCTTGATAGTTAACTGTAGCCTGTACTCTTACGTGTAACAATCTTGAGATATATTATTCCACACCCCTTACACCTACTGATGAAATGTAGTAAGTGTTGTAGGTGGGTGAACTGATTGAGTCAGGTATTGCCCCATCATGCCCAATACATGCTCAATGAAGGACTGGTAGCTAGTGAAGTTGTGGAACATTTTGCAGAACATGCTCAATGGTACAGAATCATGCAGATTGGCATCCTCTTGCTGGAGCCACACATTGTGTTCATGTGAGATAAACTATAAAATATTAAAAAATGAAAGAGAAATATAAAATTATTTAAAAATAACTGAGGTGTAAATAAATATATAATGCAATAGATTATGTTTGTTTATTACATTTTCTTTTGAAGGGAGGTTTTAAAAAACATTTATTAATAGAAGAACGTTTCTAACATGCATTCTTTAAATAAAGAACTGCTAAAATGAAGTCAGTAAAAAATGGATTAAATAAAAGTTGATGTCTAAAACATGATATATGTGAGGCACATATTGATGTTATAAAATAACCACAAAAATGAAACCTGACGGTTTGTAAAAAAGATACATGTAAAACATTTGGTTTTCAAAAGTTTGTAGGAAAAACTGCCAAATCTGATGGTCACAAAACCTGCTTAAATAAATTTTCAAACATGTATGGTCTAAAGAGATATATTTTGTGATTCTTTAACCATTCAGAAAGTAATTTGTAAACCTATAGTATGAAATTTCTGATTCAATTCAAAAAACAATTTGTGGCTATTTAAGAAGTCTGGCTTGTCAAACAGACGGCAGGGTTTTGCAATTCACCAAGAAGACATCAGCTGGTTCTGGAAGCTGAACTTAGATGGAGAGGAAGACAGGTTTTGGCTTGCACAGGCAAATGAAAGAGGGCTGCTTCTGGAAGCTAAACAAAGAAAAACTAGAAATTTAGGGAGATATACAATTATCTTTCTGTAGTTGTTTGCAAAAGTTTGTCACAAAATTAGAAGAATTAACCTAGTTTTTGAATTTATTATGAATTGTCAACATCTTCAGCTCCTTTCAAAAGACAAATGAATTGAAGTAGGTGAGCATTTTGTTGATAAGAATTGTTTTTTATGAGCCCAACAGATTATTGGCACACAAAGGAAAATTTTGTGCAAGCTCGTTTTGTAAATTTTGTATTCTGTGCTGTTATTTTTTTATGTCATCTAATAAATATGAATTTCTTTCAAATTGCCACCAGAGTAAACGTCTTGAGTTTTTTTTTCATTTGCACCTTTCATAATAGTTGGGATAAGAGATTTGACATTCACTCATCTCCTCCTGTCTTCCCCAAATCCTGCAGAACTGGTTGAACAATGCTCTAGCTATATTTAACGTTCACTTCAAAAGCACAAAAAGCAAGTAAGATCTTTAACTTAAGGCAGTCTGCACTCTGATGCCATATGTTTGGTCTGTGTATGAGCGGTGAATACATGTTGGAAGCCATAGCTTTAATGCTCTACTTCATGCAGGCAGATGATGATGACTCCTTACAAACACTGTTCCCATCAATGAACACTACAAAGTACCTTCTGATCACTGGAGATGTGCCTAATGGTGTTGTGATGCATGTGGGATTTTAGCTATGGCACATATGCCTGTAGTACCCTTGAGGTCACATTTGATCTATGATTTGGAACCCATGATTAATATTAAGGATGGCAGTAAATCTTCTGTTAACTTAGAGTCAACAAACAGAATTTGAAACAAAGTTTTTAGTATCTAACAATAATAAGAGTGAATGAGAAAACAAAGTTGTATATAAGGTAAATAACAATGATGAATTTTTTTATGTATCAAAAGACAATGAAAAAGACGGTATTTATAGAAACATATAAAATGATTCTTGAGAAATTTTGTTTAACATTCAAAGTTTGGATTTATCTCAATTAAAAACTACTATAAGTACTTATGTGTGTGAAACAGAAATTATAGATTAATAAAGAAGTGGAGATTGGTTCATGTATTTAAGTTCAATAGAAAGAGAAGGGAGACAATCAGCAGCCGACATCTATTCATCTGGAGCTTGGTTGTTTTGTAAATAGCAGTCAGCTGGATTCCTTTGAAGTCTCAGCAGTACAAGTTGGTCCGTTGCATGCAAGTGAATTCTCTGCTACTGAATTTTTTAGTTTGCAAGCTTGTATTTTAATTGTTTTTCCAGGTTTAAAGATTTGGAAATTAATTTGAAGCATTTCATTGGAGAATTATTCTATCAAAAGGAACACATGAACGCTATATCTATCAAAATCAAACCAGGTGCAAGCATTATGTTTATTTTTAGAGCTTTTAGCTACTTGTCCATGATATCATCTGCAATTGATAAAATGTCATGTGGGGATATGTGTATATAGGCCACAGGTTAACTGCATGGCCTGCTATTGCTGCCCTTATAATGTATCAATCTTGGTGAATATCCATACCATGTGGCCATCTTGAACCTAAGCTAAGGCTGAAAGAATTATCATTAAACACTGCTGCCAACAATGAAGCACCACCAGTGCCTCATCAATATGCACAGCAGTCTGCCAAAATGATCACCCAGCCCCTTGAAGGCCCACAATCTGAAACAGTTCTAATAGGAGAAATGGTGTATGTACATGTCTCTTATTGTAACATTCATCACTATCTAAAGCTCATATATGGATTGGGCACTGATATAATATTACTCTGTCATAATTATTATTTTATTTGTACACAAATATCATGCTTATCTATATATCTAGCCCTCTTTTTCTCTCCAGATATACATAAAAATACATGTTCATATTGTACTTATATATATATATATATATATATATATATATATATATATATATATATATATATATATGTATGCATCAATATAGTGTTGAAGTCAACACTCAGACCCAGAGGTGTCAGTCTGTTTCCTGCTAAATGCAATCATCAGGCCATATATATATATATATATATATATATATGTATATATATAAACATAAGTGCATACATAAACATGAATATATACTGTATCATTCTCATACACAAGCACATATATATATGGATACATACATATATATTTTACCTCTGTAGTGTTATATATGTATGCACATACAAACATGTACAATTCTCTCTCTCTCTCTATCTTTTTATATATATATATATATATATATATATATATATATATATATATATATATATATATGTGTGTATATATATATATATATATATATATATATATATATATATATATATATATATATATATAGATATATATATATATGTATATATTGTCGTTGTATATATTTGTAAACAGAAATATTTACATGCATAAGCATACACACATGTATATTGTACTCTCTCACCCACATACAAACACACATTTATATACATTTAAATATATATACATATGTGTGTATGTGTGTGTGTGTGTGCATGTGTGTTTAAAGGATTGTGTAATGATAAATTGAATGTATGCAGATTACAAAGCCAAGTCAATCATCAGTCTCTGCATTTTTGATGCTGGAAATGTGAAATATTTCTTTGATGAAAGTGAAAAAGTTTCCAAAATTGAGAAAACAAAGTATAATAACTGCAAAGATTAAAGAAAGAAATTCCTTCATAAGGTTGCAAAGAACTTAATGACACACAGTGTTCCTGCAAAAATATTTATTATTAATAAGAGTGAGAATAAAAATAATAATGACTATATATATATATATATATATAGAGAGAGAGAGACAGAGAGATCTTTATATATATATATATATAGAAATAAATAAATATCTACATCTCTATCTCTCTCCTCACTCTCTCTCTCTCTCTCTCTCTCTCTCTCTCTATCTCTCTCTCTCTCTATATATATATATATATGAAGAAATATAGTTTTAAGGTGTGTTATATTTATGGGATAAAGTGCTCAATATGAGAGATAGATTATATGTAAATATAAATATACAAGTGAACATTGAAGTCAACACTGTTGGCGCTGAGATTTTATATTTATATATATATATATATATATATATATATATATATGTCACTGTACATCATCATGAAACAATCATAACATCATAAGCCACAACTACTCAATATGGGTCTCAACATTTTTAACCATGTTCTAGACTCAGCTTAGCTTTATAAATACTCAATCACACACACACACACACACACACACACACACACATACATATATATATATATATATATATATATATATATATACATTGTACATAGTTACAAAGCAGTCCTTCATTCAAATATGCTTCATTAAATAGAACTGAAAAGAAATGCTTGTGAAAAACATTTTGTGTTTTTTTTTCCTTGCATTATATAAGTCATTTGATGGAAATTGTAAAGGAACCTCTTGAAAATTTTTCTAGTGCTCCCAATATTTATACATACATACATACATACATACATACATACACACACACATACATATATATATATATATATATATATATATATATATATACTGGTGTAACAGCAAAATTCTTCAGTTCATGTATCAATATAATTGTCCATCCCACAATATGTTTAATATCTAAAAAGACACTAAACTATTTGAGTATCTTTTTTTTTGATGTTTTCAGATAAGATGTTTAGCCATCTTCACACTAAGTTGTTGTAAGAATAACTGAAAAACACTTTGAGTTATTCAGTTAGAAAGAGAAGAGATTAAAATTGTTTTGTGCCAACTCCACGATGTCTTCCCAAACTGAGCAATTGTGAAAGAAAAAAGATCATTCAGGC
This sequence comes from Acanthosepion pharaonis, assembly GCA_903632075.3. Taxonomy (NCBI): domain Eukaryota; kingdom Metazoa; phylum Mollusca; class Cephalopoda; order Sepiida; family Sepiidae; genus Acanthosepion; species Acanthosepion pharaonis. The sequence continues at coordinate 1,678,188 of CAHIKZ030000413.1, forward strand.
CTTCAGTAATAGTACCAACATTCACACGCTGACTTCACACCATTTGTCATAAGAATCACTGAAAAACCCTTTGAGTTATTCAGCTAGAAAGAGAACAGGTTAAAATCATTGCACGTCAGACCCACTGTCTTCCCAAATGAGCAATGGTGAGAGGAAAAAGATCATTCAGGCCTTCAGTAATGGTACCAACATTCATACTCTGGTTTCCATCTTCAAAGTCCATTCAAGAACCATCAAGAAAACAGTGAATAAATCTAAAAAAGAGGGAACAGTAGAGAGGAAAACTGGATCCGGAGGTCACAACAGCATGAGGGACCATCATTTTAACTTAGAGCTAAAGAGATCAATTAGAAAAGATCCAACTCAATTCATAAGATGTTTGGCATATGAGAGAGGAGTTTCAGCTATGACAGTCCAAAGAACAGTGGAAAAGGACTTGAAAATGTAATTGTACGTGAAACCTGTAAGGCACATTGTTACTCCAGTACAGAAAGTTAGAAGGTTAGAGAGGTCAAAGATCACCTTGAATAATTTGGAAAATGATCCCGAAATTATATATATATATGTATTTGAAGTTTATTTCAATCTTTCATGAGCTTCTGATCCTTAGCTATAATTAATTAATAATGGACATGTCGTTTTAATTTATAATTGATTTCATTGTGATTCTTCTTTTAAGCTTGCAGAATAATTACACATTCTTATTGCTCAATGTAGAGTCCAATAGTGTCATAAAAATCTTGCTGAATTCCAGTAAGATATCTTTAATCTTTTCTAAGATACAACATTTCAGAGCTTAATCTAACAATTGGACAATTTTGCTGTTACACAATTTTACTGTTACACCCTGTATATATATATATATATATATATATATATATATATATATATATATATATATATATATATATATATTTATGAACAAATTTACATTCAAACAATTACATTTTTCTGTTTAAATTTTATTGTAGTTTCTGATTTTTTGAATAAGGCAAATATTAATAGATAATAGCAAAATACTGCACAATACTCACTGCAAAGAAAAACTCAAAATTCTAGAAGTTTAGAATACAAAAGAAACAACTCATATTAAATAAAATATGTTTCCATACAAGAGATGGTGTCTTGAAATGAGTATAAAATATTTCATATATATCCATGCTTTTCCAAAAATTCAAACCACAGCAATCCCTGAATATGCCAGGATGTAGCCAACAAAATCTGTTCTACCATGCTGACAACACCCAGTTCTTGATAATGACTGAGATAGCTGAAACTACTTGAACAAGCTGAACAAAACAATGTTGATTATCTTATTTGAAAAGTGTAATAAACAACCTTGCCTGTTGAATTTAAGAAAACTTGTTTGGATGACTACATGGAGCCTAAATATCCCTATATATATATATATACATAAAATGTCTTTAATAAATAAATTGTCAGACCTTGTCCATTTCTTAATATATATATATATATATATATATATATATATATATATATATATATATATATATATATATATATATATAAACCCAAAGTGTTGGTACAATCAACAGAAAGCCTGCCAGTATCCAAAAGAAAACTTAATAACAAAAACTAACAACAAATAAAGCAAAAATCAAGAATAAAATAATATAAGAATACAGGAAAAAGGAAATGCAAACTAAGAAAGAATGACTAAAAAAGAGACACGAGTGCCCTGTGCCTATGTTGCCAAGACAGAACAATTACACTTCCCAGTGTCACACTTCAGAAAGAGACAAATTAAAGTTTTATGCTAAGGCAGGTCATTGACAATTGTGGTAGTGTGTAACTTAAAACTTAAATAACAGGAATAGATGGCTAACAAGGTACCGCAATTTCTTGTGTTCATACAAATCATTTCTCTTTTTGGATACAAAATGTGTAAAAACTGTCCAAAAGTTCTGCATATCCAAGCACTTTTGGCTATTCTGTTAGCCATTATCAAGTGTGATTTTTTTTTTCTTTATTTTTAACTATCTGGGTTTTTTATATATGTGTATAAAGTTATAGGAATCTATTATGTTCAGCACATTATGGCTATGTTCATAGTTAATGTTATTGAATGTTGGCTTTTTTCTTATTTATTATTAGGGCTTCCATTACTTTTAATCATTTTTTTACATGTGGATGAGGTTATTATGCTTGTATTTTCTACTAGTATGTTTTGGAATGGTAGTTTATTCTTTTTGACTCAAATAATGAAATCCAAAAACATAATGAGATGCTAAAAAAACACCTTGACCAAACCAGAACATGAGGAAACTCAGTACCAAATCACCGTAAGCATTAATGAACACCAACTTACATACAGACAAATAATAACAGATAAGCTATGCAAAGTATTATAAAAAATATATCCAGAATAGAAAACATTTGTACAAACCCCAGAAAAATTAAATAAAAAGTTTAATCACACTACCTTGTCAGTTGTCTTTAATGAAACATGTATAAAAGAGGTATTGCTGCCTAAATACACAGTATATATATATATATATATATATATATATATATATATATATATATATATATATATATATTTATTAAAGACATTTTTATGTTTAACATTGTTATTTATAACAAAAAAATGTCTTTTAATAAATAAATTGTCGGACCTTGTCCATTCTTTAATATATATATATATATATATATATATATATAAATACATACACATATATATATATATATAAATACATACACATATATATATATATATATATATATATATAAATACATACATACATATATATATATATATATATATATATATATATATATGTGTGTGTATATATATATATATATATATATATATATATATATATATATATATATATATATATATATATATATATATATATATATACACACACATATATATATATATATATGCATATATATCACTCTCACATAGAAAATGTCCCTCTTCAACAAATTGCCAACATTACTACAAATTGGTAACATAATGCCATTACAATCTGAATATGTACTGGAATGAAAGTTAGAAGTCTTGAAAACATTTGAAAATGTTGTTGACACAAAGGAGAAATTTTTTTTAAACATCACAATATGTTTAATATTTTGATTAAAGAAAAGGTTGACATCTTGATAACGGATGCTGCAAATTTTGTTCTTTACACTTTTCCTTTGCTATGTTTAACGGCTCAATCAATGTCTTTTGTCTAGATGATTAAATTAGAGGAAAAATGGAGAAGTAAACATAAAGAAGGAAAGGTAAAAAACGTTATATTGAAGAAGAGAAAATTGAAAAAAAAAATGAAAGAAAACATATCATGGAAATGAGAATTAAAAAACCTGAAAGTAAATTAAATGAAAAATACATAAAATAAAAATATAAAAATAAGTAAAAAGAATGAATAACGTGTGAACCAAAGAATATAGATAAGACGAGATAAAAAAATTAGAAGTAACATTGATGTAACATGGTTGGTGGTAACTCGCTTGTGTTGGATGAGTAGAGCCCCAGGGAGGCTTGGCAATGGTTGATGAAGAGAGCTAAATATAGAAACGCCCAGTTTTATAGTATAGAACAGGGGAAAAACAGAAGGCTAGATTAAACAAAGAATTAAATATAGAAAAAGAACTAATTAAGAAAGTTAATTAGTTTGGATGAATTATAGGAGTTGAAGAGTTATTAAAGAACTGAATTCAAATATCAACTTGAAGATAACTTAGTATGACTTAGTATAATTAAGCATGACTCTGCACTCACACTCTACCCTCACCAAGTCAGGTTAAAAATAATGGCAAGTAATAAATTATTTCCCCAGATAAAATCATAAATTAACTCTAAAAATCTTTGTGATTAAGATGTTAACGTAAAAACATATTCATTGCATTAGTGTGGTTTCTTAGTATAATAAATTGGTGAAAGGGGATTTCTAAATGAAAAAATCGCCAAAGGAAATGGCCATGTAGTTTGTTTACATAAAGACATATTTACTAGTGGTCTTATAGAACAGTTTTTGGGAATGTTGGTTATAAGGAAATCAATCAAGAAAATTAGTTGCCATATTCTTTTTGGAACAAATGAAACACTTACAGAACATCAATTCATGGTTATATCATACGAGCAGCATGGCCCAGCATGGCCCGGCATTGCCCGTGCTTGATTCAAAAATCTTACGACTCATACAGCAATCGCTATCACTTGACTTAAAATATGTTTGCCATTCCTTGCCTTTAAAGGAGTGCCCTTTGCCATGCTGATGTTGCTACATGCCTCACTTCTTGCCTATCTCACACTGCAAATTTTTTCTAAGCTCTATACTAAATATTAAATCTGTTATAAAAAAAGAACTAAACAAAATGAACACAAAATGATCAGCTTTAAAAAAGGACTTGTAACTGGAAAAACCAAATAAAAAAAGAATGTTAACAACAAATACTTTTTCACACCCAACCCAGTTCTGCAGAATCAGAATCAATGTTGAGTTTAAGCAAGCGAATGAGCCAATTGGAGTAAAGTGCCATGCAGATTTAAATTTTTCCCACTTGTGACAAATGCAGCTATTGAGTTGTTTTTTTTTGCATGCTAGCATGCTAGTTAACATTTGTGTTAGTCAGCTGTTGGCTCTCAAGCTGGCCAATAGAATCTTCCTGCCTATTCCTGGCAGCCAGCTGTAGGCTGTCACTCTGGACAGTAGAAAATGGCCACAAACTACATGAAAACTGCCATAGAAGCATGAAAAATCAATTATTTCCACTATCGATGGTAGTTGGGAAATGCAAGTTCAGTCTTGCCCTTTCCGCTAACTTGGAGCATGTGCATGTAAATTTTGGTGCAAATCCATCAAAAAATTGCGGCCGTGCATTTGTTACACACACACACACACACACACACACACACACACACACACACACACACACACACACACATCCTGCCTTTTATAGATATAGATCAAAAGCAGATTGGTGACAAACCAGTTGTTTAGTGTATATATATATATATATATATGTGTGTGTGTGTGTGTGTGTGTGTGTGTGTGTGTATGTGTGTATGTGTGTAGCACCTCTGATTCTGCTAGAATAGTCTTTGTCCTTCAGAGAAGCCAAGGGCATGGTTAACATGACAGCTGACCTCCTAGCTGCTGAATGTAGACATATGTGATTGGGATGCACAATACATATGAGAAAGTACGACATGTCAAGGATAGATAAATGCCCACTCTAGCTATAAAAGACATGTCTCTTTCAAACATTGCAGATGAGTAAGGTCCATGTTTTGAATGATAGTCCTAGAGTCACAAGCACACACAGACACACACACACAGAACAACAATGACAGACAGTAATTTACAAAGTATCAAAGCTGAATAAAATGCACTTTTTTTTAATCATTTCACCCCTAGCAAGGCGATAATGCCATTCAGATCCATGGAGTTACTGGGAGTGAAAGAGAATGAGAAGATTTTATTGAGGAGAAGGGACAATAAAAGAGCAGTGTTCAGCATTGATTTAAAAAAAAATTTAAGATTGTAGTTGGGAGGAAAACAAGAAACTGAAAGACAGTTCCACAGGTGAGAAGTGCGAGAAAAGAAACTATTAGAATAGAACTTACAGGAGCATCTAGCTAGTTGCAACAATAAAATGGTGAGACCTAGCTGCCAATCTAGTAAGACACTTACATTCATACAGTTGAAGTACCAAGGGGAGAAGCTGATCAAAACATTTGCCATGAAAATATTTACAGAAACAATGGAGGGAAGCCAACTTATGATGGTGTGAAAGTGAGTGAAGTCGATATTCCAGGTCAGGGTCAATAAGTCTTGTGTTCTCATTAGTCAATGTGACAACAATATTACACATGTATAACTAGTACACTTTGAGGAGAATCATGCAGACAGGTGCATGCACTGCCCTGAATAGGCTTTAAAGGCAGAGTCCACAGGTGTAAGATGCAGGCAGAACAGATAGTAGTTCTGAAGAATTGTCTAAAGTGGCCAGAGAGAAGAGACAAATATAATCTGCAAAAAGCCATTAGAGAAAGTGAGAGAAAGAGTTTGGATTAAGCTGTCATATAAAAGACACACTCGGTGAAAAAAAGACAGAGTATGTTTGGATCTAGGGGAAAGATTAAATATTTCTTATGTAGAGGTGAACTAGAAAACTCTTGTTTCTATCATAGTTCAAGGTTCAAATCCGTGCCTACCACTGCCAAGGATTGGAATTGGGAAAAGGAAGTTTGAAACATTTATTGACTTAACGTTGGGAATAAACTAAGTTCACCTATCATTCAGTTCACACCCTCCCCATATTTTGAACTGGAGCAGAGGTTTATCTCTTGTTTTGTGTTTAGGATTTGGTTTCCAGTCTTTTCTAATGTGTACTTTAACTCTGTACTTCAAATGTCTCCACTTAGACCCTGACATTTTCTCAGTAGGAGTAAATAGGTTCACCTATCGCCCAGTTCACACTCCTCCCCAGTCTTTTGAACAAGTGTAGAGGCTTGTTTTCTGCTTAGAATTGTGTTTTCAGTTCCTTCTAAAGTTCTAACATCTCCACCTAACCTCTGTAATTTTACTTTCTATTTATTCATTTATTTTTTCCTCAATAGGAGTCGATACGTTCACCTGCCATCCGGTTAACACTCTACCCCGGTTATTTTTAAACAGGAGTAAAGGTTTATCCCTTGTTTCATGTTTAGGATTGTTTTTCTGGTTCCTTCTAAAGGTTTTTTTTTTCCTTCTTTTTCACTTCCAGTTGCTCCTTGCATCTTTGTGGCATTACTGACTTGCTTGGAGTGAAATGATTAAAAATAATGTCTTATTAATACTTTGTTAAAAATATTCTGCTTTTCTTTGTCGTTTTCTTTAACTTTTGTTACTCTTGGAAATTCTTTAAATTTAATTTTCTTTGACACAGAATACAATCTTTGTCAGTTCTCATGTTACATTTGTTGTCAGGACCAAGGATTGGGATTCTGAGGTTGTCATAAAAAACACAAAGTATATATAGTGTTACATTTGGTGACCACAACGAAGATATCAAGGGCCCAAGACAGGGGTTACCAAATAGTGCAGCAAGCCTCATAGATGCAGTAGAAGAGGATAGAGGTGAGGCAGAATGATTGAAAGACAATCAAAAATTTAGAAACAGTATAAAAAAAATTCATATGCCAAAAATAAACATGATTTCAAAATTTTAAATTTTATTATGGTTATTTCTAACTGCATGGATGAGTCCCAGTATAAATAGTTATAAATAATTATTGACCAATTTTAGCATTGTGATATTTTTTCATTATATCAGTTATTAAGAATATAGTAACTAGGGTTTGCAAATTGGTGGAGAGAGTTATCAATGATAATCTTTTGACTTTCAATCTACAATTGTCTCTTTTTAACACTCTCTCTTTTTTATTTTAAAATTTGGTGATGCACAAGCAAATGTACATTCCAAAAATGCAACCCAGAGAAAAATGTTTGGGAACCACTGATCTAAGAGATTGTCCTGACCCCTAAATATGTGGATGAGTTCATAAACATGTCTATGGCAGTAATTGTTGTATTTGGCTATAAGTTACAACATCCTCTGAATTGTTTAATTGAAGTTACATGTTAGAGTTGGTTGAACTGTATAATTGTTAATACCAGTTAACACACTCAAGAAATTGAAGCTGTGATAATTTACTTCCTTTATTTCAGAACTGATTTCTGATAAGATCTAAAACTGGTCTTCTCTAATCTAATCCCATATTATCACTTCTTCTGTAGCAATTCATTAGCCAGTAAATAATTATGATGACACTTTCTATGTACAATTCTGAAATGTGTGATAGTCTCAAATGATATTCTCTCAGATAAGGGTCTATGTACATTCAGTAGGCCATACTTTCCATCTGAAACAATCAAGAAAAGATGATGGGAAAAATATGGCTGGGAAAATAAGGAAATGAAAAGTAGAAGTAAAAATGGGGAAGCTGAATAAATGATTGACACTTAAGAAGAGGCAAGAGAATCCAATGAAGAAAAGAAAGAAAACTTAGAAACAAAGATGAGAACGATTATAACACTGGGAAAAACGATAAGGAAGAAGACTAAAGAAAGAAAGAGAAAGACTAAATCTCTGTCAATGAAGAAATAGATGAAAAGGAAATTAAAAGGGAGAAAAACGGAAAGTTAGGGAAGAAAACGTGACAAAAATAATGTGCTTAGGAAATGAAGGAATAGAAAAGAAGTAATAATGGGGAAGACGAGGAAATGATTGACAAAATCATTTGAGAAAAGTAGAAGAATCTAATAATGAAGAAAAGGAAGACAGAAAAAATCAAGAAAAAGAGGGCTATAAAGAAGAAGCAAAAAAATGGATTATAACTCTGGAAAGAAAGAAAGAAAGAAAGAAAGATTAAAACTTTGTTGAAGAAGAGATAGATGAAAAAAATGAAAGAAAGTTAAGGGAAAAACATGCTTGAACAAAAGATTTGAAAAAGAGAAAAATTCAGAAGACTGAAACATAAGAAAAAGTATAAGACTCAGACAAGAAAAAGATAACTCTGAAGAAAGAAAATGAAAGAAGATGGAAAGAGAAGATGAAATAATATGAAGAAAGAAAATGGAAGAAAGAAGATCAAGAAAGAAAACAAAAGAAAGAAGATGAAAGTAGATTAAATCAAGAAAATGAAGAAAGAAGATAAAAGAAAAATGAAGGAAGAAAATAAAGAAAAAAAATCAAAGAAAGTAGATGAAAAAAAGAAGATGAAGAAAGAAAAAAAGACGAAGAAAATTGTTGTGATCAAGTAAAGGGTTAAAGGAATAACAAAACAAGTGTTACAGATCTATCATATATTAAACAGTACAACAGAACAGTATTACACGACTAGTAAGTTTATCGGTTGACCCAGCGTTCAATCTATTCAACTGTTAATATTTAACAGCACCCCCACGGGGGTTTATGTGGCACAAGGCCGGTTTATTGTGGGTACTCCAGCCCGTAGGCTCGGCCAAAAATATTCCATTTGAACCCGCCTAAATGGGTTCAGGGACTGTCTACCTCCCCGGACGAAACTTTGCCCTACGGCAAAGCCTCGTCAGGGTTCCTCTCTGCCTCGGCAGAGAGTTCGACAGTTAAACAATCTATGCGACTGTTTCCCCCAAGGCCTTCTCTCCTACTAATCTTATAGTAGGTGGAAGAGTCCAACATAGACTCTTAAGAGCGAGGACACAACACTCACCTTTTCTGCCTGACTCCGTATGGAGTCTTTTTTTTATATATAATTACCATAATAATACTTTTTTATTCAACCAAATAAACCCTTTTTTCACAAAAAATCAGAAACAACTACTTTGAAAAGCTATATACAGAAATTACATTCAAAATTCTTTTTTAGTTTTATGACGAACAAGTTTAATGGTTAATTATAATGTTAATAATTTCCAATCCAATGCGTGTTGTGCTTTTCTGGTAATTCAAAGTTCATAAGTCAGGAGAAAGTTTTTTTTTCTCATTCTTTTCCTTTTTCTGTAGACATGGTATGAACTGAAAGATGTTCAGTATCTTTTTCTTTTCAGGTTAGTTTCTAAAGGTTCCGTAAATTTCCTTTTTCTTTGGGCCTTCTGAACTCTAGCATTGACTGCGGTACTGACACTTCAAACGTGTGAAAGACAACGTCCATAGTGTCATCTTCTATGGGATCCCTGTTGGCTACCCATACCATTTTCTAATTTGGTTTACATGACGTTTATGTATAAACTTCGGTCCCTGAACCATGTAAATCATGTTATCAATTTGTCTGTCTATTGTTCCTATCTCCCAGTGAACTTTATTATTCCCAAATACACGAAAAACAAAACAAAAAAACTTTTCACCGATCTTAAAGCGCTTTTTAAGCACTTTAGTCCTATTTCTCGCTTTCCTTTCACTCGGTAGGAATTTGTCAAATGCTGATTTTATTTTCCTCGCAAACATGACCTCCGCTGGCGTCTTGGCAGATGGAGCACTGCTATTAGGGGTTACACGATAAACCTGCAAAAACTGCGATGTATAGCCTTCCTCAGTGCTCTTTTGAATGTGTCCACAAAACGCTCTGCCTGTCCATTACTTCTTGGGTGATATGGCGCCGGGGTAATATGTTCGATCAGGAATGACTGACAAAAATCTTTAAATTCACTGGATGTGAACTGTGTGGCATTGTCTGTAATGATACAGTCAACAACTCCGAAACGGGAAAATATCTCGTGCAAAAACTTTATTGTCACCTTCGAGGTTGGCTTCTTACACTTCAATATTTCTGGCCACTTGGAATAACTGTCAATTACTAAAAACCATCAAGTGGGCCAGCAAAATCAATGTGTATCCGCGACCACGGACGTGATTGAATTTTATCGGGGTTGCTTTAGCAGCCATAACATACCCTTTGCACGATCTTGCAGTGTTTTCAATATCCTTGTCCATGTTGGTCCAGTAGATGTAACTCCTCATTAGACTCTTCATTCTTAAAGTTCCCGGATGGCCAACATGGAATTCCTTTAATGTTCTTTGTTGTATTGTAGATGGGATTACTAAGCTCTCTCCGTACATTAGTATGTTTTTACAGAGTCCCTTACTGCCTTTATAAATTCATCATCGGGCGCTTTGTCTATTATGTCGTCAATTGTTATAGGAAGCTCCCTGACAGTATTGCACAAGGTACTTTTTATTTCGACCTGTGTTCTTATGGCAGCAAGGATTGTGTCTTCCAGGGGCTCAACATACTTAGGTATTAATCTAAACAAATCTTGACAGATTTTAGTGGATGGGAGAAACTCCATTTTATAGTTATAATTGAGGAGAATGGTTCCCCATCTTTTCAGTCTATTAGCAGCATGTGTTGGCAGATCCTTTTTTGATTCAAAGATAGTAAGGAGTGGACGATGGTCTGTCTGCAACAAAAAGTACCTTCCATGAATAAATCTATGAAATTTAGTCACCGCAAAAATGATTCCTAAGGCCTCCTTTTCTATTTGCGAGTAACCTCTTTTAGCTGGTAATAGCATCCTAGATGCATGGGCGATTGGCTTTACCGATCCATCCTTTAACTTGTGTAAAATGCACACCCCGATGCCGTAGGAACTAACATCGCTGGCTACAATGGTGTCAAGGTTTGGATCGTAATGAGTCAAGAACAGATCTGATGTAAGGACCTCCTTTATTTTCTTAAATACTTTCTGGCATTTGGTTGTCCATTCCCACTCTTTATCTTTTCTCAATAATTCCTTGTGGAGCTCTTAAACTGTGCATTCTTGGGACAAAAACGTTGTAATAATTGGCAAGACCTAAAAAAAAACTTTGAAGAGCCGACATATTTTCTGGTGCTGGCATATTCTTTATTGCCGTTGCCATATCTGGGTCGAGACATCTTGCGTCTTTGTCAATTATTTACCCGAAGTACTTAGTCCTCTCTAAGAAAACTCACACTTCCCTTCTTTTAATTTGAATCCATAATCCTGGATTCTCATGAACACCTGAGCGATTTGTGTTCCTCGATCCTTTCGATTTTCATTAGGCCATCATCGAGATAGGCTATCGCAAAATCCAAACCATTTAACATTGTATCCATGACCTTTTGAAAAATGGAAGGGGTGACCTTAACTCCGAACAGAAGTCTTAAAAATTTGTATAAACCCTTGTGGGTGTTTATGCAAAGGAGCTTCGAGCATTCCTCGTTCACGGGTAGTTGTAGATATGCGTCGCTTAAGTCAATCTTGGAAGGGGATAATAGTGATTATTTAGGGGGCTGTTCAGCCCCGTATAGAAGTCAGCACATACACGAATTTCATTTTTAGACCCATTGAAGTAACATGGTGTAATCGATTATTATTTTTTTCTCATATTAGGTCATTTGCAATGGTGTGCAGTGATATGAATCTATTTTCAGGGTGCAGGATGAAATTTGTTTGACCTTGAAAAATATTGTGTCATCAGTGGTTGCATCAGATTTTTATCATGCCCAGACACTATTGTCTCGACTGTCGATTAGTTGTTCTACAGCTATTGCCTGCTATGGAAGTTACTCCAAGAAAGCGTACAAAAGAGTAACACTGCACAAACATACCGGGGAGCCTTACTAGTGAGAAAGAAAAGTACGATAGACTGACACAGAAACTCTCCTGATTTAAATCCAGTCGAGAATCTGTGGTCAATCTGCAAGGAACAACTTTGTGGAATGGACATATGAAGTTCTAACATGCGCACTGGGTCATGTTTCATTGGAAAAATACTAAAAAAGTAAATAATAACAGAATTATTCGTTTTGTTTCAATTAATTTTCAAATGGGTGTAAAAAGAAAAGACAAAAAATTACATTAAAGGAGGTGGATATAAAAAAAGAAATAAAATACTTTAAGGAAAAATAAAGATTTTTGGAAGGAAAGATTGAGACTCAGTTGCCAAGTAAGAAAAGAAAAGCGAAAACGAGAAAAAGAGCATATTTTTTATTATTCTGCACAAATTCCTGTTCTTCTTTTGTTTCGAATGCAACAAATGCTCAATGACTGCTGTACATTTGACTTTAGCCATATATTCTTCCCCTCTCTTTTGTATCTTTCAACTTTGGTGTTAATTTTTAAAATAGTTTTTTTTGTTTAAATGAGATTTTACATAAGAATGCAAGAATTTTGTTGTTTCAATTAAATGTACATGAGTTTTCTTCTTTCAATATATTTCTCCATATTCATTCACACATACATATATATATATATATATATATATATATATATATATATATATATATATATATAATTTATTTTAGGATATTATTTCAAAAACATGTAAAAATGCTACACAAATGCATTCAAAACATGTAAATATGCTACACAAATACACAAAAATTCTTTTTACATCTATATATATATATATATATATATATATATATATATATATTGTCCTCCTCAGACAGACTGTTTTTCTGTATCACAGCTCTTCAGTGTGGCTAGATGTCTGATTGCTTCAAGCTGGGATGGATTGAAACCCGACCAATTTGACATCAATCAGATTTCCTACCCACACGGCAGAGAGAAAGGGAAATTTTAACTTTTTTTTCTAGACAAAATATGCCAGTGGCCTGGATGAAGATGAAAGCAAAAATTATCTTAACTAATGCGTTTCACCCTCTGAGGAACTTTATCAAGGCAAATTCAGAGGACGAAATGTGAAGATAAGTTTTCCTTTATATATATATACTAGCAGTAGAGCCCAGCATTGTCCGGGGATGTAACAGTAAGAGATAGATCAAGTATCGACCATCATAAAGACTGAAAAATAAAATTGACAAAGATTATAGTTTAAGCAAAAGAGAGGGGAAGAATATATGGCTAAAGTCAAATATGAGGAAGCATTTGGCATTCATTGACTGAGCAGCCATTGAAATTTATAAAATTTTTCTGTTAAAAGTAATTTTTCAGGCAAATAGGTTTCTCAAGTCCAGTAGCTGTTATCACTCTTTCCAATATTGATGGGTTCGTCCTTCCTTACCTTTGAGGTAGTCTGGAACATCAGCGTCATGATTATACCATTATTCTCACTTTGAGTTACATGTGTTGTCCATTTTAGTTATTATTTCTATTGAAAGTTCTCAGGTGATGTATTTTTTTTTCTCTTATCTGGTAGAGAACAGAAAAGAATCTAATATGGAAGAATAGGAAGGGAAGAAAGACAGAATGAAAAAAAAACAAGAAAAAGAGGACTTTAACAAAAGAAACCTAAAAAGAGAAATATTCTCACTCTGGAAAAAAGATAAAGAAAGTTCTCAAATTGAAAGACTTCAAGTGATGTGGTTTCTGTTATCTTTGTCTATGAGGTTTCAAAACAATAGGGAATTACACACACACACACACACACACACACACACATATATATATATATATATATATATATATATATATATATATTACAGGAATTATATATATATATATATATATATATATATATATATATATATTACAAAATTTATATATATATATATATATATATATATATATATTTTGAAATAATAAAAAATATTAAAAAATTAAAATCTTCAGACACACTGGGTTGTAGATTAATATTCTTTCATTTTTTTTATTATTATTTCATTTAGATTCCTCGACTAGTTTCGGCCAAAATGGCTATCATCAGGAGAAGAAATATTTCTGCTTGCTGGTAGCAGTAAACTACAGAAATGAATCTTGATGGGGAAATGAACTTTGTCTGTAGTTTTCATTTTATATATATATATATATATATATATATATATATATATATATATATATATATATATACAAATCTCTTCACCCTGTACAAGGCCCTACAGAGTAGGAGGTACATATGATGATATGTGGGGAAATCATGGTTAACCCTAGACTTAAACAGGTTAAGATTGTACTGATTGGGAAAGTATCCTATTGGGAGTTGATTTCACAAAGTAGTGGTTCATGAGAAGATGTTCAAGTGGGCCTTACATTTCACCAATGGAATATAAAGAGAATGAGGCTGGTTCACTTAAATCTACATGATATGCCAGGCCTTAGTGGTAATGGTTAGAACTGGTGGAATTAATGAAAGTAGTTCACCTACAGATTTTCCATGAAAATAAAAATAGAGAAGTGAGAGATTTGCAAAGTTTTGTCTGTAAGAAACGGGTTGTAGAGAGAAAAATATTTTGGTCTCTATTTTCCGACTGACATGTCTCTTGTAAAGGTCGAGTTTAGCAAGTGGAGTCAGGTGGTTTCTGGAGTGATATAGGTAGCCACCCATTTTTTCAGTTTCTTTAGCAATAGATTGTATATACATGTACCTCTTGAGGTCTGGATTGAAGTTAACCTCAAAAGGCACTCAAGACATGGGATCTCTCTGAGAAAACACCCATTTATCACAATAGGCAAAAATTCAGAGTTCACTCATTGATGGTAGAACATCACTAGTTAGGTTTTTGAGGCATTTTCTCACTGAGCTGTTATATATATATATATATATATATATATATGAAGAAAAATATACGGAAAAAACATTGCATTAAGAAACAGGAAAACTTACTTAGAAACAAAGAAAGGAGAGCTGAACTTTTATGTAATATCAGCCTCCGTCTATGGCAGTAAATCCTGGACAGTTTTCTCACAGATTAAGAGATTCAAGGCAACAGAAATGTTGTTCTACAAAAGGATGCTGAGAATACTATAGACTTAATATGTGAGTAACAAGAAAGTTTTAACAAAAATGGAAACAAAACATATATTTAGAATCAGAAAGAGACAACTGAAATTTCTAGTGTACACAATAAGAAAAAAGCATTGGAAAATCTGACTGCTGGGTCCTCATATACCAAAAATCAACTAGGAAGTCCTCCATATATATGAAGAAAAATATACGGAAAAAACAAACAAAAATTCTAATATGCAATTATGCTGTTTTAATGTTAATACATAATTGCATATTAGGATTTTTGTTTGTTTTTTCCGTATATTTTTTTTCATACTGTCGGATATATATCCATATATTTGCTTACATATATATATATATATATATATATATATATATATATATTCTGTATTTAGGCAGCAATCCTTCTTTCATACATGTTTCAAAACTGTCCAAATGTTTTTTTTAATCTGAGCACTTTCAGCTATACATTTAGCCATTTTCAAGGTTGAAATATATTAACTGTTAACAAGAAATAGATTGTTGTATGTATGTATTTATATAATGTTTTCATTTTCAAATATATTGTGTCCATGTTCATAATGGAAGCCTTATTAATAAAAATAGAAACAACACTCAGTAATATCTACTATATATATATTCAATGAAAACATGCATATATGTGTGTGTGTGCATATATATGTATATAACTGCTTATATATATATATGTGTGTGTGCATTTCCTACTACTTCAATATGCATATATATGTACATAACAACTTATATATAGATATATATATATATATATATATATAATTTATAAAAAAATTATAACATAAATATGTTATAAAATCACTACAAAAATATCCATTTTGTTTCAACACCCTCGGTGTCTTATCAAGTGATGATGTTGAAGATAAAATAAATGGTTTGTAGTGATTTTATAACATATTTATGTTATAATTTTTTTATAAATAATAATTATATCTGCTCTACTTTGTATTGAGCACTCTTTTAAGAATAGTAATTGTTAGTTATTGGAATTCATTCTGTATATACCAGTTACATAATTATATTATATATATATATATATATATATATATATATATATATATATATATATATATATATATATATATATATATATATATATATATATATATATATATATATATATATATATATATATATATAAATAAAAAACGGTAGAGTAATGGATAGCAGCTTAGATTGAGGAATACAGAGCCAAGTTCAAATTCCAGTCGAATCCATTACATTCACTTACGTGCTAATACCCTTGGGAAAGGTACGAATCCTCTTCCTCTCCCTCCAGCTATGGGTAAAATAGCAGGACAGACTGGATTCTATAGCCTTGGATGGCAACTAGTCTAGGAGAAGGACAACTCTGAATTCAAAACCTGCAGAGGGATGTTTGTGAACCTTGTGGCACTCGGTGCACCAGGTCTCTGTATTCGTTCCTTCAAAAAGTGTGGATGGTCCTGCACGAAGCCTTCACCACTATAATCAAATCTCATGTACCGGTGTTGGGTTGTCGGTTTCCTGGAAACTGATCTGCTTGACCCTCATACGTCGAATCTCGACGGGAGAGTCGACTATATTTGTACACATGATTCATATAATTTATTGTGTCAATATATATATATATATATATATATATATATATATATTTCATCTACAGATAGACTATTTCACCATTTCACAGCTCATCAATGTGGGTAGATATCCGATTGTCACAAGCCATGATTGAAACACGACTGATTTGGGATCAGTCAGAGATTTTCCCCTAAGCCATTGGTGCATGGCAGGGATGAAGATGAATGTAGATGTTTTTATTTTTAGACAAACATGCCACTGACTGGAGAACTCGATTCGTCTTAACAAAGAGTCTTGCATCAATAGCAGTAATAGTCACTGCTTACAAATTCACTTTTCTCCCTGAAGAGCTCAACCAAAATATTTTTTTCAGGAGCATGTATATATATATATATATATATATATATATATATATATTATCATCCACAGATATATCAAATTGATATGTACTGATTAATGTTGTAATCTTTTTATTTTGTATATAACTGAATGGAATGAACTCAACTGGAATTCAAACTCTGCTCTTCATACCTCAGTCCGAGCTGTGACCTATTACACCACCATGCCTCCTAACAGCACATATTTATCCTACCAATCTAGCATGTAATCTTTGAAACTTGGTAATTCTTTATTTCTTTATTACTAATATATTTTAGTATTGTAATGAAAAGCCCTACAACATGTATGCCAACTGCACTTATGCATAGAAATCAAATTCTCTGATATTGCTGACACTAATGAGTCTACCTAGAACACAAACATCTCTGAATCTGCAGGATCATTTTTCAAATGGTCTGCAAAATTCAGAAACAGTTTAAGATTTAAAATTTTCAAACTTTCTGTAGGTATAATAATCAAATTTTGCAGACGAAGCATTGCTATTATTAATTTTTCTTTTAATTTTAACAGCTCAAAAATGTAATAATGACATTACTTAATCTAAGATATTCAGGAAACTTAAAACAATTACATCTGCCACTATGAGATGTTTTCAAAACAACAAGGTTTGGAGTAAAATCAGATATGAGAGAATATAATCATATGACTCAATACAAACAACTATTTGGCTTCTGTAGCCTGATTGGTAAGATGCTGTCCATAGTGAAAAAGCTCCTAAACATAGGGGACAAGAGTTTCAATCCTGTCAAAAACTCATCCTTTTTTCCTGCATTATATTAAGCTCATTTCTGTTGCATGCATTCACACTATCAGCGTTTCATTCATTTTGAAGTATTTGTTACAGGTACAGCCATTTTTTTCCTTACAAGACAAAGCAACGTTTGTACAAAGATGCATAATTTTTTGTAGATTTATATATTGTTATACTTGAAAAAAATTGTTTAAATATAACTTAAAGAAGGCAAACATTCTGTTGAAATATTGTTTAACATCATCAAACACTGTTTTTTCTTTTCTTTATCCTTTCTTAAATTGCTCTCTTCTCTTAACTGTTGTATTATTATTATTAAATTTAGAATGCATTACTCAAATAGATTTTTTTTATGTTAACACTATGTCCAATGTATGTATACATATATAATAGCTGTATTCTGTCACTTGCATTAATTCCTGGCCTCTGATTTTAAGTGCACAGCATACAAATGAAGTTATTGAAATATTTCAAAGTTTAGGTTCACAAGTGCAAAATTTGTGGTTTGTTCTCAAACTTTACCCAGGCACCAGAAGTATTTAGATTGTAATTCTGTTAGTGAAAAAAAAATGAATAAAATGACAAGTCAGTTGAGAGGGGGGGGGGGTCATGGTAAAATCAGCAGGCGGAGATACGAAAAGCTCAAAACTTGTTTGCATTCCAGATTTAGTCCTGGGTATGAAGATAAACGATACCCGGCAGCAAGGCCTCTGATCAGGAGGTTTTAATTAGTGTGGAACCACCTCTTAATTGCTGTTGTTCCTAGGTCCACTCTAACCCAGAGTGGTAGCAAGTGTTAAGGTCACAGCTATGGGCAAATCGTGAACCTCCACAAACAAAAACAAAACACTATAAAAGTATGCAAATACATTTTTATGGTAAAATGGTCAACAATATGTTTTATAATAGAAATACCAACACATTTTATAGCAAAATGACCAACATTTTATCTGTAGTTGAATGCATACAATTGAGATCAAAATATATTTAGTTGAAGCCATAAAATTGTTCAAAATATTTAGATTTCAGCATTAAATAATCCATAGAGGTTGATATGCCGATAAACAAAATCAACCCACCAAACAACCAACATGAAAGAACTCTTTCATGATATCATTAATCCATATAATATCCTACAATTTCTTAAAGAAATCAAACTGTATTCCAAAAATATAACTTCAACAAAACTACAACATAAAACATACATATTACTGCCTCTTGTAATTATGTCCACACAAACATGTATATACACAAAGACAGAGTATTATCTACCCTGTATTCAATTGTGAAAGCAGAAAAACATATCATATTTTTATTGCTTCAAAGCTCCCAAGAAAATTAAATTTTGACATTAAATTACCCATAAGGGTGTTGATATGCCATTAAATAAATGAATCAATCAATTATTCCCGATTTAAAGTGGATAGCTCTAAAATAAACCTGTGATAATTTTCAACTGAGAAAGGTTTCATCTATGTAAGGATAGAGATAGTGAGTTCATATTTTGTTGAGAGTCACTTCTTTATTCTTTTTATTAGCCATGGGCTTCCAAAGTTAAACTCCTTTTTTTCTTTTAATCATTTCACTCCCCCACCCCACCCCAAGAAAGGCAGGAATGTGACAAGTATGCAGGGTGTTACAGAGAGTGAAGGAGAGAGAAAAGACTCGGTATGGGGGGTGGGAATTGAGGAAAGGATGAAAGCTAAATGGGTTCAAGAAGATAAAAGATGGTGATTGACATTGCATTTACATTTCTGAAAATTATAGTTATCAGGGAAGCAAGGAAACGGAAAGGAGTTTCACAGGCAGGAAGTTCAAGAAAAGAAACTATTGGAGTAAAAGTGGCAGTTACATTTAACTAATTCAAAACTAAAAAGGTGGGACCTACATGCCAATCTAGTAATGAGTTGCAATGAGCTGCATAATGGACCTGTGCATGAGGATTTTATAGTGAGAAGATCGTTGCACATGGACAATCTCACTCTCTTGGCCTGGGAAGTCTTGATCTAGTGGCCCGTGGAACTGTTACGATGAGAGACTGCCAGGTTGCAGTGGATGACTAGAACTACTTTAAGTGTCACATCCATGCTCTAGGGTGCTCCATAACACATGCTGCCACCACTTTCACAGGTGATCTCTTTCGCTAGTTCTGCTGGGTGTCAGTCTTCGCATGCAGTAGGGTTGACACAGCCCAAGCATAACACTGGGGTTTCAGACTGACCGACTACCCTCACTTGATTTGGCCAGCTCACCAAAGCCATTGCCTGGGGGTGGCCGCTGTTGCATGCAGCAGCTTCTAGGAGCCACAAGTGAGAGCTGGGTGATAGGTAAGAACCAGTGGCAGAGCTGTCCTGAAAT
Organism: Acanthosepion pharaonis; assembly: GCA_903632075.3. Taxonomy (NCBI): domain Eukaryota; kingdom Metazoa; phylum Mollusca; class Cephalopoda; order Sepiida; family Sepiidae; genus Acanthosepion; species Acanthosepion pharaonis. Next base: position 1,698,439 of record CAHIKZ030000413.1, read on the forward strand.
GGACATGGCGAACCTCCCCTGCTAAAGGTATTACCTCTCCCTCACACCCCATAACCCCTAATCTAGTAGCATACTTAAAACCACGTAGTCTGGGCACCAGTGCAAAAAAAAGCTCATCAGAGCAGTAGCCATGAAAATATTTGTAGAAAAGAAAGAGGTAACCTGCATTACGTCGGTGAGAAAGTGACTGAAGTTGAAATGTCAAGGCAGGATTTCCATTGTCATTTGAACAATATAGGAGGTGAATTGAAGTGATAAAGAAAGTTATTTTGTTATTGCTATTTTTAGCAATAGACTTCCATGTCAAATTCAGTAAGGTAGTGTCTATGTTTTAATATTGGATGGGAATTCAAGTCTTGTCGGAAATTAATTCTTTATTCCTACTTCTAGCAAACAGCTTCCATTGCTAACTGAACAAAGTATTTTCTATATAAAGATGCCATTTCTTTATTCCAACTGAACATTAATGATTGGCTTGTATTCAGCCTAAAATGTTGTGATAAAAAGCAACAATAATATGAAAAACGTAGTCAAGCCATTATAATAAAGTCTTAAAAACATATGTGGAATAAAAAAAAATCCTACCTCATCATTATTCTGACTTTTTAGGGTCTTTCAGTGTTCCTGCCTAAAGCTGAATGAAATTTAAAAGATAAAAGTAAAACACTGCCTCACTTATCTTAGTTTAAGCTTTCAATTTCTCTCAAGTGACTATAAACACATGAATCAATGAATAAATATTTGGTGGGTGCATTGGAAATAATGAAGATACGAAAATAAATTTAAAAAGTAGAGAGAGAAAAAATGGGGAAAATTCATGAGAAATATTAGCAAAACAAACAAAAAGGCAGACAGTGGAAAAATGGAACTTTAAGACAAATTGCTACTTTACTTATTTTTATTAAGTTTTACCAGCAGCCCTCCCAATGCATCCCATGCTGCCTGCTCTCAACCTCTGTTATCATTTGCTACCTGCATGCCTGCAAGCCTGTAGAAATTCATTTTTATCTTTTTCTCAAGAGAGTTCCACTTCCTGTAGTTTTATGAAATTCAATTTCTAAACTTCATTGCATTTCAGTTTTTTCAAAATTAAATTTATTAACCTCAGATGCTGAAGAAAGGAAACATGATTATTTTTAGCGGAATGTGTTGATGGCAGACACAGAAAGAAAAATATAAGAACTCTTAGACAAGGTAGTCAGCAAAAGAGGCCACCCTTGTTGGGGATGTCAAAATCAAGTAGGGTGAGAAATTTAACTCTGAGTTGTGTAGTAACTGATGATAGAAAATGTAATGCAGAAATCCAAATATGCATCAGCATAACAAAAGGTGGCTTTCAGAAACTAAGCAAAGTATCAAGAGGTTGGAAAATGTCCTTAGAAACAGAGAGAAGAGTGCTTAATTGCTAAGTAATATCAAATTTTCTCTATGACAATATCCTCACTGGAGGAGAAAGAATGAAAATTTCAAATGTTTATAATGTTTCCTGCTGTGTTAGAGTACTGAAATTTTATCTAATTTTGTCCTTCTATATGGCCGTGAATACTGGACAATCTCCTCATGGATGAAGAAGAGACTTGAGGCAACTGAAATATGGTTCTACAGAAGGATGCTGAGAATACCATTTAAGCAATGAGAAAGTTTGAGAGAAATTGGCAACATAAAAAGACACATACTTGAATTAGAAAGAGAAAATTGAAATTTCTATGGCCTATAATGAGGTCTTGGAGAATTTGACACTCCCAGGACATAATGAAGGCAAGAGTGACAGAGAAAAGCACTGAATGACCTACCTAACAAGCTTGTATAATTCGTTAGAAGAACAGGGATTAGGTAAGATGGCAAAAAGATAAAATTTACTAAGAGCCACAAAGGATAGAAAGCTGTGGAGAGCCATGATTGTCCACATCCTGAACCGGAACAAAACATAGAAGAAAAGAAGCTCTGCAAGTTGTAGTATTTATTCCTCAGTATTTTACTTCCTTTTACATATGAGCATCATCTTTGTTGCCTTGGAATAATCATGGTAAGTTGTGAGATTATTTTCCACATTTTCATGCAGCCCCAAGACAATCCACAAAAATCATTCACTTGGCTGCAAATGTTTTTCTTGAATAAACAAAGCCATAACTAAATTCTTCTGTTCTTATCACTATTAAACTTGTTATGTGCAGAAGAGCTTCCCCCCCAAGAACCTGGGTAATCCTCTGTTGATAATAATCAAAAACGGTTTACGCAGAGAAGAAAATAAGCTTAGTCTTCGTGAAAGGACTTCTCACCAGATATTTTTCAAAGACAACAGAATGAAACACATGTAGCTTCTTTTTTTGTTTTGCTTTAATTCTACGGTGTTTAAAAATTTCTGTAGAAAATAATGAACTGTAATTACAGATAATTTAATTAAAACTATTTCAAAGATATTAACTTTATCAAAATTTTCTTTCTGGGAAGGAAATCTGTTAGCAGGAGAAAACATGCTTTTCAGAAGAGTGCTTTGTTCTTCTTCATCAGCAGACAACCAAAGACAAGCTTATCTTTCCAATATCACTGTTTTTTTCCCATCACTCTTTTTTGGAAGTCAAAAATAAAGTTAAACATGAATGCTTTCTTTTTTGCTTCACCTTATTCTTGTAAAACCCATGGAAGTTACATGGTGCATCTTTATAATTGAGCAACAAAACACAAAGTTAGGCACAGTAGGTAGAAAACTGTTATATAGTTGTTTCACAGTGGAGGCTGGTATTTCACTAAGTCGGTCCTAAAATGGTTCGACGTACAAAACGTTAGGAACTTGATATAATAGTTAATGATGCAGCAATCTGGTTGTGGTGGCTGATACTTTAATGTCCGACATCGACTGACTGAGCAACTCTCTGAGCGACTTCACGACTGCTACTGCTACTACTTATTATATGTGGGAGAGTCTATTAACTATAGAATAGGTGTGTTCCAGTATAACAAAAACACAGCTTGAATAGTAGTGAGATTGATTCTTAGTAAATAAATTCTTAGTAAATAACTATATTCATGCCATGGCTGAGAGAGTTGCATATTTCTCACTAGTGCAAATGGTTAGTGTTCAAGTAAAAATAATTTTTACTTTAAATGCTGATTTTTAAGGTATGCAGGTTTACTTTGATGTGTGGGTAGCATGACAGATATCAATATGGAAAGCGGAATTGGAAAGCCAAGTTCAAATTCTGGGCTAGTCAGTTGTATTCTTCTTCTTCTCAGCCTGCAAAGGTCCTCTGTTGGATTCATGGGGAGGAATGAGCCAGTATGCGTGGGTAGGGGTGGATGTGACATGCTTGGGTGAACCATGTCTATTTTTTGATTCATGATCACCCAAGGATATTTGCATAAGTAAATGTAACAAACCCAATTGGAATTGGAACTGAGCTCTCTGACTTCCCAAGCAGTGGTCACCCATCTAACTACTGACCAGGATCAATATTGCTTAACTTTGGTGGTCAGATGAGAACTGGTGTGTCAACATGATGTCGTCATAAGTTCAGTTGTATTCCCTTTTTTGCAAATGTCATTATAAAAGACATGAATCCATCTCTTTCCCTTCTGGCTACATACTAAATATCAGAATAGAATATATTCTCTAACCTTGGGTGGCAGCCAGTCTAGGAAAAGGACAACTCTTTCTCCTAAGCTGGTTGCTACCCTAACCACCCTGAAGAGAATTGGCTATGCTCACTGCTGTTATGGCTGAAGTACATGCCGTACATGAAGGTATGGGACTCTGGAGGGCAGGAGTAAATAACAATATATTTATAAAATATTAGAAAGAAAACATATATTATTTATACGATATAAGAAATTAAAGCAGATATCATAATAGAGTTATAAAATATAAAAAAGCAAAAAATATCATATGGTCTTATATGACATTAATTTACTTACTTGATTTTCAAGTATTTTAAAATGGCCTTCATCAGTCAATAGTGACAATAGATAAAGCAGCCCATTTGCTTGCTTTGTCTGTTTAATTGCAAATGGATACACTCATGATTTTCCACAAGGAAAACGATAGGCAAAATGGCTGACAAAAAAGACACTGGAAAAGATAAAGTATGTTTTTTATCATGTTTCTTGTAAAAACTATGCTTATTCCTCTGTCCCACCATTATTTTTGGAAACTTTCATAGTTGTAATATTTTTGCTGTTGAAAAACCAGCAGAGAATTGCCCATGGCTAAATATTGACTGTGGTAAGCATATTCCAACCTTGTTGGCCATTGGAAGTTGCATCTAATCTATTAGTTGCAGGTTAGGAAGGAAACCTTTGTCAATACTGTAAAGAGTGATAACAGCTACTGGACTTGAGAAACTTATTTTCCTGAAAAAATTTTTTAAGAGGAAGATTTTATAAATTTCAACCGGTAGCAGCAAAGACTGTTCAGTCAATGAATGCTGAATGTTTCCTTATAAGGAAAGAGCTAATATTACCATTACTATTACCTTAACTGTTCTTACTAATTCTCCAATAACTATTTCTATTTACTTTTCACACTTGTTTCTATTATGTCTTTAATATCATTATTGTAATCATTTGAACTAATTTGATAAAAGGAATTTGAGTTAAGAAAAGAGTACTGAACTGTTATCTAATATCAGTCCTCCTATATGACAGTGAAGGCAACAGTGTGGTTCTACAGAAGGATGCTGAAAATACCATGGAATGAACATGTGAGCAGCGAGGAAATTTTGGAAAAAACGGAAACAAAAAGGACACTTAAACTTAACATCATAATGAGACTATTAAAATTTCTAAAGCACATAATGAGGAAAGCAGGTTTAGAAAATTTGACACTAACAGGACATATTGGAGTCAATAGGGACAGAGAAAAACAATGCATAACCAACCTAATGAGCTTGTGTAAATGGAAAGCAAAACAGAGCTTAGGAGAGATAGCAAAAAGACAAAATTTACTAAGGTCTACAAAGGACAGGAAGTTGTGGAGGGTTATGATTGCCAATGTCCTGAAAAAGCATGGCACATAGAAGAAGATGAGTAAGTATGGTTACAGATATTTTTAATGGTATAATTATTAGTATTGATAGTACCGACTTTGTTTACTATTAGTATGAAAGGAAGCTTACAATCCTTAATGACCAAAAATTCTGGAATTCATTTTTGCAGACTTTTGTAATTATCTTCAAGAATATTTTTGCCATAATAACCATCGGAATTCTATATTCTTTGGATTCTGGTACAGCCACAACTGTTGGCCACAATTATCATCTTTTGGTCTATAATTATATTTTTTCAAGATTTTTACAAGCCTCAGGTTGTATTGTTGCTTGACAAAAATACAGATTTTTTATTAGTCATATTTATATTTTTTTGTCCTCTCGGTGGGATGTTTTTTAAATAGCTGTAACTGCCATTCCAAAAACCAAAAAGCAAGGACAAAAGAAATATTAACAATTTCATAGCCTAATAATTACCAGAGCTGTTATTATCCTTTATTATATCATCAATATTATTATTATATTTTTACTTTCTTTATCATTATCCCTATGAATATAATTGTTGTTATTAAGAAGCATCCAAATGCTATTACTATTTTTGTCATGATTACCACTAAAATCATTATCATTTCCATTCACACACACATTTATTGGCATATATAATCTGTATCACTCTAATATCCTTGCCATCTTTGTATTCAGTTGAGTCATAAGTAATTTCTGTTGTTAGGAACCAATTGTAATAACAAATGTATTATCATGACTAGTAATCATTTGCAACAAAGATGTTAAACACACCACCATCAACTATATGAAAACGCTAAAAAACAAATAAGGCAAATCAACAAGCTGGGTGTTTTGGGTCCACATGCTCTTAGAGAAAAGAACAAAGAAAATGGTTTATCCTTAGCAACAATTTTTCTTTCAAAACAGAAATAACCGATTCCTTAAATATATCAAAAGTTAGGCTCCTTGGAAGAAAGCTATTATTGCTCATGTGATGAGATCCTCAGGCTATTGTACATTTTGGAGTTCTTAAAATGTAATGAAACACTAAATGCACATTTATACATCCAGTAGCTGCAACATGTCTGTAAAAGATTTGTCAAAAAGCAGTCTGTATTAATCAATAGGAAAGATGTTGTTCTTCGTTATGATAATAATACAAAGCAGCATATAGCAAAAATAACACAGTAAAAAATTATGGAACTCAACTCTTCTGTTCTACCTCAATCCACCTCATTAACCTAATCTTACACGAATCTATATTACCTTTTTTGATCACAGAAGAATACTTTAATGGGGAAAGCTTTCTCTAATGAAAACCAAATTCAAGAGTTGCTCATCAAAACCTGTAGAATATTACTCAAAAGCTATCAAAGAGCTGCCTGATAAGCAGCAACATATCTTTACAAATAATGGTTAATATACCTGGGGTACATCCCAAAATTGACATAATTTAAAATGCGAATATTTGAGCAACTACATGTTCCAGACAAACAAAATTAAATAGGCTTCCTGTTCAACAATAAAAGATTTATTTATCAACATTTTAGCAAGATATTCAAAGGAATGTAGATTTTATAATTGATTTCACAAAGCTTCACGAATGTTCAATATGCACTTCACTTGTGACATGATACATGTCAAATCAGTAGTCCAGCTCCTGCCAAACACACTGTAGCATGCCTTGCATAACTCTCTTTAGTATCGCAGTGATTCTCAGCTTAAGTTCCTCTAGGCTTGTAGGAAAATGGGATGGATATAGACCTGTCTTTTCACATAGTCCCATGGAAAAAAAAACCACAAGGTGTCAAGTCAGGTGAATGTGGCGAGCATTTCAAAAGAACATTGTCATTATTACTGGCATACACAATCTATCTTCCTCATAGATTCTTAATGAGATAAGTCTGCACAGACAACCTAGTTTTAATACATTATATACCTATATATATATATATATATATATATATATATATATATATATTATATGAATGGACAAAAGTCTGACAATTATTTAAGACATTTTATGTTTAGACATTCTTTTTATAGGTACAAATATTTGAGCAAATGCTCTGTTTATAATAAACAGTATTAAACAACATTTACCAGCCTGAATGTCGGAGGATGAATATTTTTTGTGAAAATTTCTCAGATATTCAGGCCGGTAAATGTTGTTAAATACTTTTTTTATCATAAACAGAGTATTTACTTAATATTTGTATCTATAAAAGAATGTTAAACATAAAATGTCCTAAAATAATTGTTTGACTTTTGTCCATTTCTATATTAATATATATATATATATATATATATATATATATATATATAAATTTATGTTGATAAACAAAAACTAAAATTATTTATGATTCAACCTAAAAGACTTGTGCTTTGTATACTTTTGTTTGCATTTTTAATTTCTAAGACTTTCAAAGAGATTTTAAAACAGTTTTTTTCCACCATTGTGAACATTTTGGCGAGTTTCTTTCATCTATTTTGGTGCTTTTGATCAAAACACCCTGAAATTATTGTAACTATCATTAAAGAACTGACAGTACAGTGTGGCATAAATTTTGTTCAAACTACAGATGACGACCTTATTGAATCAGTGGGAATAACTTAATAGTTACAATGTATATATAAGACAAGTTCCCAAGGTATGGAATTTGAGATTCGAGAATTTTTTTTAAGCATTTCACCCCAAGCAAGGTAGTTGAGCCACTAACATAAAGGGAGTTACAGAGAGTGAAAGTGAGGAAAAAGACTGTTTATAGAGGGGATTGAGAAAACAATAAAAGAAGAACAGGGATCAAGGCAGCAGAAATAGTGGCATTTAAATTTTTGAAGATTCTAGTAATCAGGGAAGCAAGTAAGGGGAAGGGAGTTCCACTGTCGGGAAGAGTGAGAAAAGAAACTGATGGAGTAGAAGTGGAGGTTGTTGTGCTAATTTGCATGAGAGTGTTCCTGATCAACTGAATTCATAAATAGTTATCTCGGTCACATGACTACATGCCTATCAAGACGCCTTATATTACACCTATCTGACTACAGTTCTATTAGAATCCATTTAAACGCACACACAAACTTACCAGACTCCATCCTACTAGTAGAAAATACAAATATAATAACCTCATTCACATGTAAAAAAAGATTAAAAATAATGGAAGCCTTAATAATAAAAAAAGAAAAATCAAACACTCAGTAATATTAACTATGAACACGGCCTCAATGTGCTAACTGTCTTCAGAAAATAAAACATCTCTATAATTTTAGAAACATATATACAACCCATACATCTAGTTAAAAAGTAAAAATAAAATGAAAGACTGCTGCCTAAAATATATATATATATATATATATATATATATATATATATATATATATATATATACATATAAATATAGATAACTAGACTCGTTTCGAAAAACCCTCGAATTTTTGATTTGCTAATCAAATCAATCTCGAGGGAAAAAAGGTTTTAAAAAAAGAAAGAGCTACAAACATGGACTTCTGCCAACAAAAAAATCGCACAGATGCAGGTCTGAAGCCCAAAGAAAAAAACACGATACGAGTAACAACTAACTAACAAAAGAGCTCAATACAACCGTAGAGCAGACCTAGATACACCTAGTGAGCCAGACAAACCTACCTAGGTTTCACCTAAACGGATCGTCAGCCAAACTTTCCCTGACGATCCGTTTAGGTGAAACCTAGGTAGGTTTGTCGGACTCACTAGGTGTATCTATATATATATATATATATATATATATATATATAGTAAATGCTCTGTTCTTTAATTAAACAGTATATATTACATTTACTAGCCTGAATGTTCGAGGAATTTCATAGAAACTATGCATTCTCTGACAGGAAACCTGCATTCTATAAGAAACTACAATTAAGTCTGGTGAACATTCAGGCTGGTAAATGTAATTTATACTGCTTAATTAAAGAACAGAGCATTTACTTAAATAAGTGTATCCATAAAAATAACATACAAACAGAAAATATATTAAATATTTGTCCTATGATATGTTGTTATTTTTTATGTTAGAATACAAAATCAGAGCAGATATGATAGATCGAGAAAGATCAGCAAAAGTGTATGTTTAAAAGCAGTAATTTGAGCTTTGCTTAACTGGAAGTTCTCTGTAGCTGAATGGTTATAATGCACCAGGGTTAATGGAGTTTCCTCATAGGATGCAAGTTTGATTCTTGCTGGAGAATGTATATTTTCTATAAAATTTCTTGTACATTCAGGTTGGTAAATGTAATTTATACTGTTTAATTAAAGAACAGAGCATTAACTTAAATAAGTGTATCCATTAAAAATAACATATAAACAGAAAATGTATTATATATATATATATATATATATATATATATATATATATTTGAATAAAAACAGACCACGGATTACCTAAGTTTGTATATATATATATATATATATATATATATATATATATATCTTTATTTATCTGTGTGTGTGTGTGCGTGTGTTTTGTGTGTGCATGTTTCAATGAATACAACAAGCAAGGAGTGTTTAGAAAGTTTTTTTTGGGGGGGGTTCCTAGTGTTCTTACACTTTTTAGGGATTATTATCTCAAGTGCTTTTAACTAATGCTTGATCCATTTTCAAGTGGGGGCGGATAATTTTCATTGCTTGTATATTTTGTTTTCTTGTTTCTTGTACTCTATTGTGTAGACATAGTAGTAATTTTGTTTAGATTGGAGTTTTTGTTTTAGTGATCAAAATACTGTTAGGATTCTCTGACAATGCTACTACTAATAATTATTATGACTATTTTATTATTTTCCCTATTTTTATAATGATTTCTATTTCTAATACAGAGATTATCTTATAATTCCTGCAATTCCTATTATCACTATTTTCCTATAAGTATAAATGGCTCGAGTTTGATTTCAGATAAACTATGACATGGTTAATGTTAGAATTCTATTTTTTGCAGCATTCTGATTCCAAAATGGTGCCATTGAAGCATAAATAATCTATTTTTCATTTCTGCACATCTTTTTTATTTCTTGATTGGGTCTTCTAATGGTGATGGGGTTTTGCTCCCAGATAAATTTTAGTTATTTAAAAACAAAACAAAGAAAAATTAATGTTCACTTCATTCGAACTGCACTTAATCTCCAATACCAAACCAACTCCTCATTTTTTTATTGGATAAAAAAACAACTTTAGGTTTTCTGATATTAATGGCATTTTAAAAATAGTAGCCCACTGACTACTGAATGACAAACATTACCAGCTGTGCTTGGAAACTTTCAGTTTTAGAAAAAAAAAAATAAAACTTTAACCATTTCAACCCAAACTATGTAAATCAGAAATATATTTTGATAAAGGGAGGTAACTAATGACTTCCTATTTTGATATGTTCAACATATACTGGCAGAATGCTATATATGTTTAATGACATAGGTGTGCAGACTAATGGTACCACAAGATTTGATCTCTAATAATTAATATAACATTTTATTTCACTTCTATACTTCATTACTTACTCTTGGTCAGTGTGTACATGTGTGTGTAATCTCCTTGCCCTTCACCCAAAACATGAACCTTACATTCTCATCTGATTCAGCTTCTCTTTGGGGGTGGCTATTTATATATTTATCTCTGTCATGCAGCTTATTCCCGTTCTTGTAAAACCGAGTGTAGCTGTGAGATCATTTGATTCTGCATTCAGCAGCTAAGAATAACCTCAGATCGAACCAGCCTGCGGCCCCCATGAAAGTCTGGTGTGATATTGTGACATGAAACTACATATGTATGATAACACTGTAAACTCCCTGTGGATTACAGAAACACAACCTCATCACACTAGATGCTGCTGTGATTTCTGCAGCAAAGAGATTTTACCAAGTGGAATTGCTCATACCATTCCTGACAGGTTTAGAATTCAGAGTTGTCTTTCTCCTAGGCTGGCTGCCAACCAAAGATGAACATCCTAACCAACCCTTGTATAAGCCATTATCTGAGGAGAGAAGAGATGGATTTATGTCATTTTCAAGGGTAATTGTATAAAAGGGAATGCAACAACCTTGGCTTGAATTTGAACTCAGCATGCCTATCCCAATTTCCATCACAGTAATCACTATGCTATATATATATATCCATCTGAGATTGTTTATATTTACTTTGGAAAAAATCTATTTCTCACTTTCATTCATTTCATTGCCAGATATTTTTACAAAAGGTCTCATCACTGATATGCCATGATAATTCTCAGTGAAGCAACCATCTAACTGAATACACAAAGCTGTCACCCACAAAATCAAAACTGAAAGTTAGGAAAGGATATTTGAATAATCTAGGACCTATACTGTATAGGGATAGAAAAGGAACTCAGTAAATATACATGGGTGCAAGACAAGGATGTAGTTTCTCACCAGATTTATTCAACCTTTACAGTGAAGTGATTGTGAGAGAATTAGAATTCCCAGTAGAATTTATTATTGGCTGCATCAAGCTTAACGACATAAGATATGCAGGTGACATGATGTTGATGGCAGACATAGAAAGCAAACTACAGGAACACTTGCAGAAGATACTCAACAAAAGTGAGAAGAATATATGATTGTTAGCAACAGGAACAACCCAACATGTGAATTACAAATGCCAAAATCAAGCAAGTACAAAAATTTGAATATCTAGGAAGGGTTTTAACAAAGAATGGAGATGCAATACCAAAATCCAAAGGTGCATGTCGATAATGAAAGATGCCTTCCAAAAACTAAGCAAAAGTATTAAGGAATAAGAAAATCTTGTTTGAAACAATGAAAAGAGTACTGATCTATTATGTAATATTGGTCCTTCTATATGGCAGTTTTATGCTAACCAGTCTCATCACAGATGAAGGAAAGTGTTGTGGAAACAGTTCTACAGAAAAAAATTTGATGGCACTTATACTCAACATCATAAAGTGATAGTTGAAAATCTAGGATGCATAATGAGAAAAAAAGGAATTAGAAAACTTAACCCTCACAGAACATATTGAAGCAAGAGGGACAGTGGAAAAACAGTGCATAATCTACCTAACGAATATGTGTGAATGGTTGGCAGGATAGGGACTGGAAAGATAACGAAGAGACTAAATTTACTAAAAGCTACAATAGACAGGAAATTGTGGAGAGCTATGATCCTGAAGGGTCAAAGTACATAGAACATGTCAAAATAATGATAACTCAAAGGATAACATGGAAAGAAGATTGATGACTAATATTTCAATGGCTGAATGATAAGCCAGAGAAAACTGGGAAAAGGAGGGAGATGAAAATGTCAATATTTCTTTTTTGTCTTTAATTTGTTGTTGATTATCTTTTTTTCAAAATATCCATTTGTAGAAGAGAATCAGACTAACATGAAAAACGACTTTGACTAGGGTGCATCCGGTCAGCTAACAGTTGAGATCTCCAACAATAGTTCCTCATCATATTTGCATGACTGTTGTTGTTTTTAATTTGCATGAGAGTAGTCATCAATAAATCAGAGCTCATCTGTAGCTAGAAGTATATGACAGACTTTTGTTTCAGTATTGGGTGGTGGGTTCATTGGGAGACATGGATTTGTGACTGACAGGTTTTCTAAATCATCTGAGATTAGGTATTGTAATTATTTACACTGTTTGGACTGTTGTCCTCATCTTTATTGTCATATTCACAACATTTCGGCAATTGTATGCTCCAGCCTTCTTCAGGTGATATATGTCATAATTTCGAACCAAACACTTTATTTTGTCTACTGTGGTAGATTCAGTTTCAGTTATTTCCCTTTAGTAACTCAACTCTCCAAGTTTTTGTTCATCTCTGCTGTGGCCAGGTATTGAACTCACAACTCTTTTGGTCAAGTCATTGGATTACTTCAATCAATGTGTTTATCCACTGGGCCATACGTTACACATAGCCCAGTGTTTTCTACACATTGGATTTGTGGCTATTTGTTTTTTCTACAACATTTTACAAGCCATTGATAGTGAATACAATCCTCACAGAGTGCTCTAAAATATATAATGATGAAACAAGTGGTAATTAAATGCACCCCACTACCATATATATGACCTGAAATGAAAAAATCAGTAAACTTAAGATTCCGTAGGCTGTGAATATTGCTAGAGTTCAACAGATACAATGTAAGGTGATGTTATGGTCCGGTTCCTTGTACCACTGTGATAGTCCAAGGTAGAACCAATAAAGAAGAACTCGAACACGGATATGGAATAACACAGATATATTACAAACAGGAATATATACAGAGAAGTAGAAAGTGTTAGTATGACCAATCAGGTTTAGTAGTAATTGTCTGAACACGACTATGTTTCGGACTGCCTCTGACTCGACTGACTCACTCACTCACGCTGACTGACTGACAGACTCCTGACGGGCTTCACTCCAGACTTCAGACTGAACTCAAGACTTCCTCTTGAGGTGCAGTTTTTATTACATATGGAATAGTCCATTATGTTATTATGGGTAAGGTCCCATAACAGGTGATATTTCATTGCAAAGAGGTCAAAAGAACACAATCCTAATAAGTAACCAGACATCATTTCAGAACAGACAGCTAAAGTAACAAAAAAAAATAAAGATGTGAAAATTTGTCTGAACACATGAAGGTTGATTGCCTGTAGTTAATTGAATTTTAATTTGAAATTTTCACAAGATAATATTCAATGTATATGATTAATATTCACCATTGAAGTGAATTGGCAACAAAGGAGATTATGTTAAAAAATAATTATTTATTGTGTAAAAGAAATGTTCTTTAAGGTATTAGGCTACATATTTATTGATGTGCATATATACAAAAAAAGATTTATTATTTACAAATTTGTATCAAAAAGCAACAATAAACTGAAGAAAAGACTAGTTAAGAATTAATGATGAGAATAATTCATATCAAAATTCAAAATAATTTATAACTTTATCAAAACCTCCCAACACACAACAAACTGTATTGTGATTCTTATCAAAATTAGTCCAGTTAATAAGCGAAATATCAGATAATGAGAAATATTGAACCATTAAGATTATTATCATTATTATGAACAGAATGAATCATTAAAAGAAATAATAATTATAATATAACATAATTATATTACAATCATTATAATACAATCATTATAATCATTTTTTCATCATAAATGTCCTGGAAAATATTTTCATGATCATTATTGATATCATAGAGAAATGTTTCATTTTTATGCGAGTGGATGTGGAAAGGTCCTTAGCTTGATTCTCTTCCCATAATTTGACCAAAGTAACAAAACATCAAAAAATGGTCTGGCCAAGAACTTGTCAGCACTACTTCTATTGAAGTAAACCAGAACTAATATAAAACTATCACCTAAATATATACTTTTATATTGGTCATCAATCTAAGCTTTCAGCTCACATGAGCCATCATCAGAGTAGTTATATGGACATTACAACAGAGATATTCACCATCAAAGATGATATCCTGCTTAAATTGACAACCAATACAATAAAGAAATATCCAAATGTTTGTGTCTTTATTTTCTCTTGAAACTAAAACCATTATACAATGCTTGGAAAGACTCATGATAAAACATAATAGACATTTGTTGTCTGTTATATTTAACAATATATGTTTGAACAATGGTTTGCTGCTCATACACAGTATATATATATATATATATATATATATATATATATATATATATATATATATATATGGCACACATATCAAAAGAAAAGGTAATTTACTCAAAAGGAAAATTCTTGAGAACGCTGCTATTGAATCTTATCAAAGTTTAAAACTAGGCCCTGGTTTCTTTCTAATCTCACCTTTCCTGAAAGAATTACTACTTCCCTAAGCCAACATCCCTGACCACAAAAATGTTAAAAAATCAAAAGAAAATGGTAAAATCCATCACTTCATGTTTTTTGAAGATGTACACACATCGATCCCAACCATAATAATCTGATCAAAATTTAAATATTCATTGATTAAAAAAAATATTTCTTGAATATTACTCACTTAATTTTGTCTTACCAGATTTTAAATTATGGCACTCCATGTCCCCCAAATGGTTTGAACCACATGATGAATATTCATTAATATTCTCAAATTTAAAAGTATTGAAAAACCAATGTCATCCTTGCTCTTATATATAAACATGTGCAGCAAAATAAACCCTACATTTGCCTTGATAAAGTCTCTCGGAGGACACAATGCATCAGCTAAGAATAGTTTATATATATATATATATATATATATATATATATATATATATATATATATATATATTTGTGTATATTTTGGCAGCATGTTTACATTAAGACATGACCCATTAAATATTTTAGACAAGTTTTGTCTACTTATTCTTAATAGTATCCTCTTGTATTTTTGGACAAGTTTCTTAGTATCCTTATTAAAAGTAGAAAAAAATTACCATGTTGATGCATATACATTTTATTGTGAGTACTTTCAACGTTAGCACAATGTTATCTTCAGGGTCATTTTTTATCTAAGACAAAATTGTTGTGTTCATCTGAAAATTAAATTTTTTTACTTGCAAAGTTAAAAACACAAAAGTTGTGTACTGTACAATTTTGAAATTTTATGATGTAAGTATACACGTGCAGTAACATCAAGGGAGTTAACTGAGTTATTGAGATGTCTGACTATTTTTTAAAAAAATGTTTAAAGCTATTAGTTAAAACCTAGATATTTTAAACTATCTAGTGTAAACATTTTAAAACATTTGTGCAATATTCATAATTAATTTTATTAAGGGTTGGTTTTAATTTTTTTGATGTAGATAGCTTCAAGAACTTTTAGTTTATGTTTATTATTTTCATGAAAAAATATAGATGTAAACCCATCTTTTATACAAGTTTCATTAAAAATGACTGTCAAGGTACTCCAGTTAACTATTTTCCTTGATGTCAGCTGTGTCATAGAATTTTATAATTGTGTATTTGGCAAGCAATCCCTTTTTTATAAAAGATCATTTTTAACAAAACTTTCATGGTCTTCTTTTTGGTAAGCAATATGGCTTTCACTTTTCTAGATTAACTACTGATGTTTCCAAGATTATTGAGTCTATCAAGCTTTAGGTGAAGCTCAGGCAGTTGCTTTGGACAGGGTTTGAGATACAAGTTTTCTTCACAAGGTGAAAGGTTATGGTATTTCTGGACAAATTTTTGAACTGATTCAGTCTTTATTATCAAATTGCAAAATGAAATTTATCTTAAAGAGCTATGCTTCTATATCTTTTTGTACTAATGCAGGTGTCCCACATGGCTCTATCCTTGGGCCTACTTTATTTTTAATTTTCATCAGTGACCTTCCTGATGACCAGTTCTTAATTTGGTATCTATGCTGATGATACTCTTGTATTGATAGTAAGTTGATAAGGTGAAATTGGTAGCTGATCTAAAAAATAAAACTAGTCTTGTCAACTGGGTCAAGGATTGGCATGTTAACTTTGTCTTCAAAATTAAATTTCTCTCTATTAATCTGAGAAACCCCTTTCTGCCTCCCATCAGCATGGCTGATGTTAATCTTCAGGAGAGTGACATGGTTGCATTCTTGGGCTACCATTCTCAGCTGACATGAAGTGGAAAGATTATATTGAATTCATTTCTAGGTCTGCTACCAAGAAAGTTGGTTCACTGTGTCATGCAAGACAATTTTTCTCTCTCGAATCTATCTTACATATTTATAAGTCAACCATTTGCCCTTTGCTTTGAATATTTTTGAAGATCAAAGTTAACTGGAAATTAATATTGAATTAATACTAGAGGCTCTAATTTGAATTGGTTAAGCATTTCACATCACAGAGTCTTCATTCAGACAAGAAATATGACTTTCGTTTCTTTAGGTCAACTGCTGATGTGCTAACAGTTATTGTGGAAAGAGTCGATCAAGCTTTAAATAAGAAGGTTGAAGCTCAGACTGTTGCTTTGGATATCTAAATGGCATTTGACAGGGTTTGCTGGCCTTCTTCATATGGTGAAAGGTTATGGTATTTATGGACAAATTTTTGAACCAATTCCGTCTTTTCTTATCAAATCGTGAAATGAAAATTACCTCAAGTGACCTCTATTCTAGATCTTTTTGCATTAATGCAACTGTGCCCCAGGGCTCTATTCTTGGATCTATGTTGTTGCTAATTTTTATCAACAACATTACTGATGTCATCAATTCTCAACTCTGATGACACAGCTATTTACACCTGTCTTGATATTAAGTCATCAGTTCATTAAGGTAAATTGGCAGCTGGTCTAAAAAATGGTCTGTTGTTAACTAGGCCAAGGAATGGCTTGTTAATTTTAATGTCACAAAAATGAAACTGCTCTCTTTTAATCATCTGAGAAAACCCTTTTTACCTTTCATCAGCATGGTTGAGTGACTCATTACACCTTCTCAAACTAAACTTTTGAGTTGACATGAAGTGGAAAGATTATATTGAATCAATTGTTAAGTCTCAGCTAAGAAAGGTGGTTCACTGCTAGACAATTTTTCTTGCCAGAATCTATCTTACATATTTATATGTCTATTATTCTTCATTGCTTTGACCATTGCTGCCACCTCAGGCCTGATGCTCCTCCTACATATTTAGATATTCTTGTTAAAATCCAAAGAAGAGTCTGCAATGTTATTGCTTCTGGCCTGGTATCTTGGTTTCAGTCACTTTCCCATTGCCATAATGTAGCTTCCCTCTGCTTTTTCTATAAATACTTTCATGGCAATTGTTCTGATGAACTTTCCACCATGGTACCTAGATTTTATGAATTTAATCACAGTACTAGATTGGCTGCAAGATCTCATCATTTTACACTTGAAATGGCTATATGTAACCCCTTAAGTTCTATGCTAACAATTTCTTGTATTACACTTCTTGCTTGTAGAATTCTCTTCCAGGTCCTTGCTTCCCAGTCAACTTTGATCTTCAAAAATTTAAATTGTTATCTTCTGTCTTCTTATTTCTTATAAATATATAAAATAGATTCTGGCAATAAAAATTGTTTAGCATGACACAGGGAGCCACCTTACCTAGCAGAAGACCTGGCAATTGATGCAATATAATCTTTCCGCTTCATGTCAGCAGATAATGTTTGTCACAATTTGTAAATTTTATTGATTTTAATTTCTTAGACTACTATGTCTGTGGAATCATCAAAAAGGAAAACAAACAATTGATCACAATACTAAGGAATCATTGAAAGTTGAAATTGTGGATGTGATGACAAACAAGCAAGAATCAAGGTATCCATTTGTTTCCAAGGTTACATTCTGACTAAGTGGTATTTTATCCAGTAACCTTTCTCGGTGTTTCTAGATAAACATATGTATACATGTTTGGAAAATATAATGATTGTTTCCAATATCTCAGTTTTGTAAGTGGTTCTTAATTGGGTGTGTAGGTATTGTAATGGTTATCAGCACAGAAAGTAGAATTGGTTAACTGAGTTCATATTCTGGCCGAATCCATTGTGTCCAACAATTGTATTAATTGTCTCTCAGGCAAGGGGTGAAAGAAACTGTAAGCAACCTTCTACAATCTGAAATATGTTTCAGGTCTAAATAGCCAACAAAGGTTTTGAGAAGCCATAAAATGACAAGCAGTCAATCAATCCCTCCATATAATTGTTTCTGTGAATGATTTTTAGCTTTTTGGTCCTAATGGGGTACCAAACAAAACCTCTGTCTGTAACTAGAGATACTAATGCATGTAGTAAACATGTGGAGCATCAGAAGAACAAATATAGAATTAAAGGTATTTATGTTTTTAGAGAAATTGCAGAAGTCAGTCTGCCTTCTGATTTCTTCAAAAAAGCTTAGTCCTTGGTCACATGACCTGCTCACCACTATCTCTTTTATAGAATTATGCTAACTGTTAGAAATATGCACCTTAGAGATTTTGCAAATGTAATAGGTCTTTCCTCCACTGAACTTTTAGAGCAGAGATCAGCTGACAGGCTGTGGTCATCTAGAGTTTGGGAGATGCACCCATATACCAGTGTATAATCAGCTTAGATATTCATAATTCAGACTAAAGAATAAACTATTGCTACCATATATAGGAAAGGATGCTGCTTTCCAATTAACTTTGATCTTCAAAAATTCAAAATGCAAAGTCAGTTGCTAACATTTGTCATCTTAATTTGTATTCACTAATTGTTCTTCTCCCTTAATGATGTTTTTAACAATAAAAAACATTATTCAGGAGAGGAAACATTATAAAAGAAAAGGACTTAGTTACATCTAGCCATTTTCAACTGTAAAATGATGTGACTTAACTTAAATTGGTAAAGTCTAGGTACAGGAAAGTAATATTTATTTTGGAAATGCAAAAGTGTGGCACAAGGCGATAAGGGAGATGGGGAAGGCTGGTTTTCAGTCTGTCTTATCTTAAACTTAGCTAGCCACAATTACTGGCCTAAACATACCACAGTATTCTTTACACCAAAACAACGCATTTTTACT
Source organism: Acanthosepion pharaonis (assembly GCA_903632075.3). NCBI lineage: Eukaryota > Metazoa > Mollusca > Cephalopoda > Sepiida > Sepiidae > Acanthosepion > Acanthosepion pharaonis. The sequence goes on from CAHIKZ030000413.1 coordinate 1,717,900, forward strand.
TACCATTCTCACTACAGCCCCTATAACACCACAAAGTCTTACCTTATTCCCATGCATACAATTTATCTGGTGGGAAGATAAAAATAACAACATGGTGGAAAGCTCATCAGAGCAATTACCATGGAAATATTTAGAGAAAAAGCACAGGAAAGCTACATGATGCCTGATACTGAGTTATATCAAGACACAAATCCCATACATATTACCCAACAGGCTATTTCATTGGTTGTAAAAGAGTGTGTTTGCCCCAAAATCTATTTCCTAGTATATGAATAAATACACATATGGTTATATAAAAATTAGTGAATTATTGCTTGATAAAGTCAGCAATATTATGAGGAAGCCATCACCTGAAACTTTGATACAAAGGTCTTTAACCTCTCATATACTTCTCTCTCTCTCCTACTCTATCTCTTTCACCATGAAATATAACAAGCGAATAGGTAAAGACTGCTTCAACCAATCAAATAAATTGTATTAAAGAAAAGAATATCAGTAATAAGTTCCATGAATGTGTATATGTGTATATGAAGATTGTGTGTGTAGGATTAACAGTTTAGCATTATGGCAATTCCACTATTCACAGAATGAGATTAGTGTCTTGTGCCAATGACATGGCTTTTTCAAAGAAACGAAGTGTGAAGCCAAGCGTGTATGTTGAATACCCAAGACACAATTCTGAATCGCCCAATCCAATTTTCTTCTAGTTGGAATAAAACTGAACAAATTTACTCTCGTTTTTCCTTCTTTTTCTTTTCTTCATTTCATTTATTTATTAAACCTTCCTTTAGCTTATCTTCGATTTTATTACTTCCATTTTCACTTTCACTTTCAATTTTACTTTTCTTTTCATTCACTTTCTGTTTTCTTCATTCTTCTTTTACTCTCACCTACTTTCATTGCTCATTATTTTTAAAAAATCTTCTGTTTACTGATTTTTTTCTTTTTCTCTCTTTTTTATACTTTTCATTTCTTACTCTACTTACTTTTGAATCTGCTTATTACAATATTTTTTAGCTTTTCCTCACTTCCTTCATTTCATTCATTTACCTTTCTTTCTCACTTTCCCATGTCTGTCTCTTCTTCATATTTTTATACTTCAGCTTCCTTGTTTGCTATTTTCTCACTTTTTAATTTCTTCTAAGCATCCTTTTTATTTTTCTTTCTCATCCTTCTTTTTTTACTTTTAGATCTTACTCTACTCGGAATTTTCTTCCCTTTTTTCTCAAATTTCTCTTTTCATTCTTCATCAAACAAGAACCCCATTATGTAATGCAATGTTGTACCAACAAATTAATGAACAAAGCAGAAAATTTCACATTCAACTGTTGTGGGATGTTCAGCCAAGTGGGGCTGACCTTTAACCTTATTTCCATTGAGAACCAATCAGCAAAACCTTGACTGGTCATTCTTTTTTTTCCCCTTCCTTGATTGGTCATAACCAAATCACTGGGACCAATTCACGTTTGCATTAGTTTTTGGATTCAATCCAACTGAAATTATCATAAATCACTGGAGATGCTTACAACAAGCACAGTGATTGGTTGAAAAATAATTATCAGTGAATGTGTGTACCTTTATAATTTATTAGCTATTCTGTTCACACCAGAGAACTGAAATTCCTGTAGAATCAGAAATTGCTTCTTGCCAACACCAACAAGATTATTATTTTCATTTATCGTAAGTGTTGTTGAAGGTCAGTGGAAACCGATTTTTCCAATAAATACAAATAAATACAAAACCTTCTTGAAAAGGTCAGTTACTTGATACATTTTTAAAATCCTAGCCTGTCAGTCAGTCTAGGTTTTTATAATTTTATAATTTGGAATTCCCTCAACTAAATTTGTATATTGTATTTTTCATGTTATTTACTTCCATGGTGATGCAACACTGGAATTCAAGTAAGGATCTAGTATTTCTTTAAAATATTTTATTCAACATGTAAAGTTCAGAATAAACAATCCTACTGATATCCAAAACAACACAAAACACATTTTAAATAGCAAAACATGAAGAGAAATTAAAAACAGCTCTTCAAAATGGCTAAATAAGTGGACAAAATCACTTGAGACAATGAATAATATGAAATGTTTTTGCACTCCCTTCCTCTTACCAAATGAAAAACATGTAAGAATGCTGGAAAAACTAAATAAAAAATTAATCAAATTTTCCTTGTCTGTCATATATATATATATATGGTTTATATAGGTGAATTGTAGCTGCTTGAATATTATTATTATTATCATTATTATTATTATTATTAATATGTGCATGGCTGAATGGTTATATGCTAATTTTCCAACCATGAGACTTGGGTTTGAATCTCACCTTGTTAAATTTGTCAAAGAGGTGACTTCTTCAAAATACTGAGCCAAGTGTACAGCACTGCCGGGGAAGTGCCTAAAAACCATGCTGTAGGTTGACCCAAACCTTGTGAGCGAGATTGGGTAAAATAAAACTGTTCAGAAACTGTTGATAGTTTCCCAAGCATGAAGCCACAGACATTGTGATTGAGGCTTTGAATGTTTAAACTGCTGATCATGCCAGATTATGCTTTCAATCTCAGAAACTGTAAGTTCTGTTTAGCATATTTGCAGTATAAATTACAGGCTGGCTCTGTGGGTGTTGAACAAACACTAATGTATCTGAACAAGTGTCTGCAACACATTTTCAACTGGAGATTCTGCACACTTAGGGATGAGTAGCCAGGCATAAATCATCCTCATCATCATCATTATCATTGTTATTATTATACTTTCTTCTTTCACAGTTATTTATTTTTAGGTAGAGATCAATGACTGTTCTCCATCAAGTCATTTGATTTCAGGCAGATAGAATCTTTTGCAGAATATTTGCAGCAACAAGCAATGAAGTGATGTGCACAGTTGTTTAATATATATATATGTATGAATTTATATATGTATGAATGTATATATATATATATATATATATATATATATATATATATATATAAATATAAACTCTCCCGTGGGTTTCGACAGATGAGGATCTGACAGCTTAGTTGATTCAGTTAGGAAATTTTGTGCAATAATCACAAGTGGCATTTAAGACAGACCTGCTAGTGATTTACAAAGAAGGCCACATATGGAGCAAGTATGAGGATTGTGAGATAAGATCACTCTTAGATTGGCTGACCTTTTAGATCTTGCTCTTGCTTCTTGAATATGATTCAAACAAGCAGATTGAAAACTGCTGATTCCACTAAAACACATTGATCTCCATTCTACCCACTCCAAGGCTAAGTGCTCAAGGGTGTCATGTGGTATATTGACTGCTGACAAGTTGCTCTTCAGCTTGTCTTTGTATCTTAGCCATATATATGGCATGGTTGTTTAAAACACTTGTTTTTGTCATATAGGAAAATCCAACATGGCGCGTAAATTAAATATTCGGTGAAAAATCGCATTCATCAGTAACATTTTAAACACCTCATAGAATGTAAAGTTCTTAAAGCAAACACAAATACAGCCAAACTGTTTTCCTAAATCCTTGATGACTTGGCTGTACGAAAATGACAACATCAAGATGAAATAATGGAAACTGATTGTGAAAACACAATTATGTGCAACAAGTTTTTGATCAATCATAAACTTCTGGACCTTTTCATATGATGTTATAGTATCCAGACGGCTATTGTTTGCACATGGAATTATTCACTGATAATTAATCTTCGATTTGGCTGTAGAAAATGTCACTTGGTGATTAGCATTAATAAATTATGCCCAATTTTCTGAGAAAAATTACCACTTTTTTTATGAAAAAATATTTATTTTCACTTCAAAATAATATCATTCAAACTTCATCCCTTTCTCTTTAATTTGGTGTGAACATCATCGAATAAAAGGAATGGCTAAATGGCCCAATGATGGGAAATACGAAAGATATGCTGGGAAAAAACAATGTCATCTGCTAAGTGTTGTTGTCATCACCTAGGTCACTGGATGTTAAAAACAAAACAAAATACATCAAGCCATCATTCAAACATAGGTTATATCAAGCCCTACTAATGTTGACCATTTTTTTTCACTCTTTGCTGTTATCTGGGAGTGGTGGGTTTTATTACAAACTGACAACAACTTGTTCTAAATGTTTATTGCTGGCTGGCTGACCTTTGACCCAGACATGTCAAAGTAAATTTGACTTAATTTTCCTTATCACTGCTATTTTTTGGAAAAATAACAAAAAAGTTTGGTTTCTGGTGGTCAAGAATTGCAGATAAATCTTTTGCCTTTTACTAAAGATTTCCATGGCCAGGTGTCAATTTTTTTTAACCCCTGGCAATCATATCATTGAAAGTTACCAATGGATTTTGTCGCATTTTGACCCCCTAGGAATGTTGATTTCCTTCAAACTCTCAATTTTATGCCTGAAATAGTTTCATTATGATTTAGGTTTTCTGATTTTCCAAAATAAAAAAAATGGTTAATTTCCCATTAATGGGGAAAAATTTTGTTTAGAACTAGGAAAAATGCAAAATTTTCACTATTTTTTCACATTTTAACCCCTGAGAAAAAGATTTTGTGTCATTTACACCAGCCAATTTTACTTTTTTATCTTTTGCTTTCAGAAAATACCTAGTTTCACGGGGTTCAGATCAAAAGTTTCCTTAATATTTGTTTAGGTGATGATAAAACAGTCATTTTTCAATATTTTACCCCTATAAAAGTATAAAAATCCATTTTTTCAGAGAAAATAAGCTGTGACAAAATGACTTTTGCCATCTTTATAATGATTTTTACTTGGGATAGAAAATTTTTGCCATAGCAAATCTGAATTGATTTTATTTAAGTTTAGTATGGCTATAGGAAATCTCAAACAGTTATGTGGAATGCTAAACTTTATTCTGATTTTTTCAATGTAGGATTTTAAATTTGGTCATATAGACCACAATCCCCAATGATAAACATGACAATAATGACCTGAATGTCTCATATTTTGGCAACTTCAGGGGTTGGTGTATTTCTTAAGATTCTCAATTTCTTTGACCTTGATATTATGTTCACAAGAAAATGCCACTTTGATTAGTAGGCATTTTCTTTTGTTTCATTGTTCTTTTCAACAATGGTGATGTCAGATTTGGTGGTCTCAAAGTCACTGTCTGTTTGGATGTTGAAATCTCATAAGATCTTGACTTGGTTGTTTTCTCTGGTTTGTGGCTATTATTATTATTATTATTATTATTATTATCATCTGTATTTTTTCATCAGACATTCCTGTTATTCATGGAGATTAAATGATAATAATTTTTCTGGGAGTCATTGATGCTAACCAAATATTCTCAGAACTCAAGCATTTTTTAAAATATTCTCACTGAAAGGATTATTTCACATTTACTCATGGCTTCAGCTTGTTCCAATCTTCCTTAAAGGAACTCCAGATCCCATGACTGTGCTTAAAATATGATAATATGATTATTTGGTTGACACTAAAACTTCTAGAATCTATATTGTAAAAGTCGAGCTAAGTTTTTTGTCTGTCAAACACTGCCAGCTTATGATTTTATATGTGAATATGTAGTCTATATGCATATAACTGTGTTGTATTGAGTGCATGGCCAAGTGGTTAGAATGCTAGTGTTCTGACAAAGTGAAGTCCATGTGCAATTCTAGTTGATTTGTCAAGGAAGTGAGTTCTTCATAATCTCTGCTTGAGATGATGATCCCCAGCATGCGGCAATGTCAGGAAGTGCCTGAAAACTATAACATGGCTCCATGCAATCCTTATGTGTAAAAATGGGTAGATGAAATTGTTTCAAAGACGTCAATGATTGTGCTAACACAAAGTCACAAGTGATTGTGACCAAGGGTTTAATCATACTGGCCTTGTTCAAACTGGTGATCATCCAAGAAACCTCCACTCAGCAGCAATGCAGTACAAACCACAGGTTGGCCATATGGATTTTGAGAAAACACAGGTATGTCTGAGCAGTCTTTTGCAACAAGGAGTGGTTAGCCACCAAGGCAGAGAGGCATATCCAGATACAATCAGCCAACCATATTTTTGCTTCTTTGTGTGAGTGATTTACATGTGCCTGTGCCATTTAATTTACACACAAGCAAAAGCACACATGCACACACACACACACACACACACACACACACACACACACAGACATAATTTTACTGAATTTAAATAATTTGAAATAAGACACTCCCCCCCGGTCAGTTAGGAAAACATTTACACCTACAATGATTGTTGGAGACAAGAAAAAAATTTAAACTAGACTTGAAGCAACAGAAATGTGCTTCTACAGAAAGATGCTGATGATACCATGGACCAAACATGTAACAAAGTTTTAGAGAAAATGGAAACAAAAAGGAAACTTATATTTACTATCAGGAAGAGGCAGTTGAAATTTCTGGGATGCATAATGAGGAAGGAGGGCTTGGAAAATCTGATACTCACAGGACAGATCGAGGGAAAGAGGGACAGAGGAAAATGGCATATAACATAATGAAATTGAGTAATGGATGATGGAACGGGATTTAAGAGAAATAACAAAAAGACACTATTTATTAAGTACTACGAAGGACAAGAAACTGTGGAGAGCCATGATTGCCTACATATTGAAGGGACATGGCATATAAAGAAGAATAAGAATTGAACATTTCTGAAGTTAATTGGTAATAAATAGAATTGTTTTTTAAAGTTCATTTTTTAGTTTTGTAGAAATATTTATAATCCTGTCACTGAATCCAAATATACATGCTCACATGCAAACATTTTGAATTGAAATAAACATGCAAAGGAAAGAATCGTTACAAGCTTAATTTAGTCTGATGCAGTGAGAACGTTTGAGTCAAAGATTGTTCTGTGACATTCTTCCATATGATGAAAGCCTAATATTAAGTCCAGTATGGATGGATCCAACTGACCATTTACATTTTTACTTTTGTCTACCTTACCCACTCTTATTACAGACCAACCATATATCTCACTTTTTACTTTTTTCCAACCTATCTGTTTAATCAAATCTCCAATATAAATTAACTTTGAATGATTTTTCCACCCAGAGATGGCTCAAGGTAGTGGCAACATGGACAAAATGAAAGCTTATAAAAACATACTTGTGGTTGTCTATGACTCAAGACAGATTAAATTCTTAGTCTATTTTGTCAATAAAAAATGATCTTGTAAAGAAGATAGGTGACATGAAAATATTTGAAGCTCTAAAGGCTAGAAAAAATGTTTTAGGTAGGATAATGAATGTTTTATTTAGCTTGTATTAAGTTGTATATTGTAATTCATTATTCTAAATTTTCAGTTTTTCTTCTTGTGAAAATTTGAAAAAATTATACTTGTAAGTGCACCAAAGTTAAGTTTGCTCTCTGTTCCAGCAAAACTAGAGCTGCCACCGAATCTACCCCTTTTATTTCAAACTACTCTTCTATTCCAGACAAGAATGTTGATTTTCAAAGATACTCTTATTTTTGAAAATTAGCATTCTTCAATTTTCAGAAATACTAATCACTAATGTCAGTGGGAAAGGCACTGTCAGAAAGGCTAAATTCTTCAACGTGTTTGAGAATTATGGGAAGCCTATAATGATGGAACTTCCTGTTGAGGGATGATATTTATCAATTTCCTGCAGTATCAGCTTACTTTTATTGAGTGTTTTCCTGGGATTATTGCTGCAAGGTATTGGAGAGATAAGTACTTAAATAAATATCATGAAAAAACTCAGTAAAAATTCTTACTGAGGCCAAGATGTATTCATTTATACTTACCAGCATATCTTCAAATAAACAATTTTAGGAATAAATATTTTATAGCAATATAAATTTTGTTATACAAGAATGAATGGAACTTTGAAAGAATAAGAGAATTAAAATTTGATTAATAACAAGAAGAGAACATGATTTATTTACTAGTACTCTTTATTTATACACTAATCACAAAGTTATAGTTATATAAAAATGTTGGAATTAAACCCTGGGTTTCATGCTTTTTGTGATTATCAAAAAAAATTGTCTGATGATCTTAAAGGCATGAAACCCATTGTTACAAACTCATATCCATACAACTGAACATGTGAGCTCTAACACTGATACTGAGAACTTTCCAATAAGTACTGCATATATAAAATAATATATATAGACTATATATATATATATATATATATATATATATATATATATGCTATTTTTAATTTATTTTGTTTAAACATTATTTTTAATGGATTTATATTTAATCTCTTTGATATATATATATATATATATATATATATATATATATATATATATTCTGTCAGTTTCACTCTGTACAAGGCCAGGAGGGATTTTTAGGTAGAGGGTTACAGATTAAGAGGCACAGTTTATGCAGGTAACTGGGTAAATGGAGAAAATAATCATTAGCTTTAACAAGTTAAGTTGGTAGTGATCAGGGATACATCTTCTTGGGAATAGTGGTTCATGGGAAGAAACTGCTCGAGTAGAAATTACTTCTTGCTAATGGGTTATGGAGGGAATGAGTGTGGATTGCTACAATGTGAGTGACATAGTGAATCCTAGTCATGAAAGTTAAAACTGGTCGAATCCAGGAATGCAATTCATTCAAACACTTTCCATGGAAGTAGCAATAGATCCGCGAGAGGCTTGCCATGTCTCCTCTGAGAGGGGTTGCTGGCTGGAAAACAATCTGTCACCCACAAGGTCACAGTAATGCTTTTGAATTGAGACTATTAAGACTGGAGTAAAGGAGGGTTGGTCCGAAAACTGATCCCTAGGGAACACAAAAGACAAAGCGCTATTGAGGGTGAAGGAGAATGCAAAACTCTAACTGGAAATCCAATCCTAAACACGAAACAAGGGATAAACCGCTACTCCTTTTCGAAAGACCTAGAAGGTGTGCAAACCAGACAATATTGACAAATGCATTATTCAAAAGCTTCTCATACATATTTAAAAACTCAGGCAAGGCTAGATACTTCTTCTTACACACACACACACACACACACACACACATATATATATATATATATATATATATATATATATATATGTGTGTGTGTGTGTATGTATATATATATATAATGGTATATTTATGGGGTAAGAGTGCTCAGTGTCAGTGTTACTGATATAATATATATGACATAAAGATTACTTGAAGTTGGAAATGGACGGTTAGCATACATTGTAAATTTCTGTGTCTTTTCTCTATCATTTTCTCTGTTTTTCACTTTCCATATATATATATATATATATATATATATATATACAGAGAAAGAGAGAGAGACTTATAGCAAATGAAATAGGCAGAGAGAGAAAGAGTAAGAGGGACATACAGAAAGAGAGAGAAATCAATAGTTATATAAGTGTATGCATTTATGAATATGTTCATATAAATGTATATCTAAACAATTAAAAATAAATATGTCGTTGGACTGATCAAGAGAGAGAGATAGGAATAAATATCCTTTTACTTTTCTGTTTCTCTATATCTATATATATATATTTGTATGTATTGGACAGCTATATAGATCTCTATTAATACACACACACACACATACACACACACACACATATATATATATATATATATATATATATATATATATATATATATATGTAATTACATATATGAATGAATAAAACCGACACAAATTCACAAAAACATAAAACAATAAGCATCAGTATTTTTACTGGAAACAAAATACAAATGCTTTTCCTCTTTTATCACTTTCTTTCTTTTTTAAACTATTCTCTAAAATCCATTATTCTTTCAAACCCAAGCAAACTTCTGATATAAATTACAAAGTTATAAAAATAATACATCTACCTTATTAATCATTCTTTGCAAGAACACTTTAAAAACATTTCAAAATAAATATTTCACGACTTTATTTATGATCAAGCTTAAAAGTCCTGAACAACACGAATCAAAAACAAAATTTATTGTCTTTTAGTAGATAACAATATTGTTTAGTTTTAAAAGAAGCAAAAAACAAATTAAATATGTTCTTAATTCCTTTACTGATAAACACAGTTTTCCAATCATACAGATTTGACATTTCTACATCTATTGTGTAAAAGCATATTTTTGATGCTTCAGCATGTATTTCTGTATCTCTCTGTCTCTGTCTCTCTCTCTCTCTTCCCCACCCATATTAGTCAACTTATGAAGTGTAGGATTATTTTTCAATCATTTTTAAATTTACTCTTACAGAAATTCAATCCATTTTTTTAAATTTATTGTTTTAACATATACATCTACTTATATATCCATGTATTCATCTTGCAAAAAATGCTCCAAGTCAATAAAGTTTAGCAATAAAATCTGACAATTTCTGCATATTGATATTCTTTTAAAATGACAGAAAGAATTCTAGCAGACTATACAATGTGTGAAATGTAATTTTCTCTTCCATATCAAAACTTTATAAGTTAAGTTACTTTTATTTTAAATATTCAAAATGGCTGCAGAAAAAGCAGAATTTTCCACTTTGGTACTGTTTTCCCATCTTTGAGCTTGAGATTTTTACAAATGATTAAGGGTCATTTTCTTAAAAGGGTTCAGATCATAAAACATGAAACAAAAATAGACCTAATGGGGAGAGTAAAAATCTTGTAAGTAAAATTAGTTACTGCTTTAAAGTGCCTATCCCTACTCCATTGTTATTTCCAAGACAAATGTACAGATGAGCTACATCTCTTGGTTCCACCAGATCAGATCTTTAGAATTAAGACTTGTTTTGCTTCATACACAGGATTGAATCACTCTCATTCCTACTCAGAGAGCTTATTCCCCAGAACTGGTTCAATGTGGGACAGACTTCCAATAGGATGCTTCTCCAATCACTACAATCTTAACCTTTTCTCATCTAGGGTTAACCTTTGTCTATCTTACATATCCTCATAATCTGCACTTACTTCTTCCTCTTACATGCAACAACAAACTCATTCAGTAACCCTTTACCTTGAATGGCTCTTGGGCCTTGTGGATATTTAGTAAAAAAGAAAATTGCACTAAGGAGTATATCCCTAACTCTGAGTTCAAGAGGAACTTGATCTGACACCCAGTCAGTAAAATTTTTATTTATGAATGTGTATACTTATATTGGAATCCATTTTATTTTCATGATAGACATTTTGAAGGAATGATAGTTAACTTTTAGTAAGATTTATGTACCAATATAAAACTACCCTTTCATTAGGAGCCTAGTATATGCCAACTGCATACCTTGAAGAAGATTAAGACCTCCCCACAAATAATGAACTAATATGTGAATACAGGTTGAGGATCCTTTATTCTAAATTCTTGGGACCAGAAATACTTCAGTTCTCAGAATTATTTTAATTTTGAAACACAGGCTATTTAATTTAATATGAAATGGGTCACTTTGGGAATGGAACCCAAGCATAAACATATCACTTTACATTTCATAAAACAGCTTATACATATACACTGAATCTAGTTTTATATAAGCTGCAAATGTTCACTCTGACACTGACAAATCCACTCCATCAATGCACAGTTGAGATCATTATTTTTTGTTTTGTGCTGTTTTTCTATTTTTCATTAATTTCTGTTCATCACTTTCACCATAAAACAATTTCTTCTTCTGTTTCCTTTGGTCATATATGGTGGTTGTTCCAACACCAAACTCCTCAGTCAGATGCTTCACACTTACACCCCTGTCTAGGTTTTCCAACAGTTTGACTTTTGGTGATATTGATAAACATAAATGCTTTCTTTTTTACTTTTAACTATGCATATGGGTATCTGCAGGAGTTTTTGGCATTTTGAATAATATCTTTACTGAGCACAAAACACCTGCTAAGTAATCCGCAAACAGAGGTGTTGCTGTGATGATTGCTAACAAATAAACTGGTGCTAACATAGGCTATGTAGATGGGCTGGGGAACCATTGCCCAGGTCAGATGAGGTCACTTACAACAGCTGCACATCACTTAGGAACCTTCTCAAAATTTTCATTTGTGGCAAGTCAAGTCAGCACCTGAAAAACCTTTGGATTTTGGAGGTTTCCAAATTTTGGAATTTAAGATAAAGGTTACTCAACCTGTATGTGGTCAGGAATAATGAAAACAAATCAAAAGAGGTTGGTATCTTGGTCCCACCCTTTCACTGTCGAAACGGTTAAATGTAACCATCTCTTCTACTCAAATAGCTTCTTCTCTCGCACTTCCTGTCTGTGGAATTCTCTTCCTCTTACTTGCTTCTATAATACAGCTATAATCTTCAAATATTCAAGTGTAATGTCAATCGACATCTTCTGATACCTTGATCTTGTTCCCCTGTCCTTCTCTTTATCCTCTCCCCACTAAAAACCTCTTCCCTCTTGTTCTCTACCCTCTGTAACCCCTTGCATACTAGTAGCACTCTTGCCTTGCTTGGGGTTAAATGCTTTATTAAAAGAAAATTGAGAGCCTAGTGAAGATTGAACTCACTGCAGTAATGATATTAATTATTTCTACAGCAAGGTTCTCCAACTCTTCTTACCATATTTATGTACAATGCAAGAAATTTAGTATTAGAATCAAACAAGTGTGAAATATTTAAATAATTTTGTTTACTTGTATGAAAAAGATCATTATATACAGTAGTTCCATTTTAAAACAATGAAACTCTCAAAGATGAAAAATATTCATAGGTGCAGATAGGTTCACCTATCGCCTGGTTCACCCGACTTCCCAGTCTTTTGAATAGGAGTAAACTTTTGTCCCTCGTTTCTAGTTTAGAATTGGGTTTGCGTTTCATTGTAAAATCTTCTCATTCTCTCTCCCTCCCAGTATCTTGCATCTTAGTGGCATTATTGCCTTACTTCAGGTGAATTGATTAAAAAAAACTTGTGCCAACATAGGCTAAGTAACTGGGCTGAGGAACCTCCATCCAGGTCAGATAAGATCACAGCTGCACATCACCTAGGAACCTTTCCAGTGTTTTTGGAAATTTTCTATTTTTGGCAAGTCATGTCAGCACCTTTCGGATTTTGAATAAAGAATACTCAACCTATATTTACAAACTCAAATGTAAATGACCAATATTTACCTATTCTCAAACCAAATAAATGCTCAAGGACACATGGCACAGTGGATAAAGGCGTTGGTTAGATCCAGTGACAGTAGTGTGAGTTCAATACCTGGTTAAGGCAGTGGAGAACTTTCAGAGGGAAAATTAGCAGGAGATAACTGACATCCATCAAACGTGGAACTAGGACAATCTACCCCAGTGTGCGAAATAAAGGGTTCAGTTCGAAATTCCAACCACCTGAAGAAGGCTGGAGCATACAATGGCTGAAACATTGTGATAAATATGGCGACAATAGTCCAAGTAATGTAAATGCTTTTTATTGATTAGATTCTTTCCCTTTCTATGAATTATCAACTTTTTGCAGATTATTTCATTTATTTATCTAATTTTTAGATTGTAAGAATTTTTTTTTTGTAATACAAGTCTTCTCAATTAATCCACAGCTGGGGACAGAAGAGGTGGATTCATGCCTTTCCCAAGAGTATTTGCATTTAAGTGAATATAACGAATCCAACGGGAATTAAAACATGGCTCTTCAATTAACAATTCTGAGCCATTATCAATTACACCACCTGCACATCCAAGCTTACAGCACCTGGTATTCCTAAGTGGTCACCCATCAGAGTACTGACCAGGCTCGATGTTGCTTAACCTTGGTAATCATATGGGAAGTGGTGTTTGAACATGACGTAGCAATAAGCCTAAATACTATTTAGACAGAAATATAAACAACCAATATTTATGTACACCCAAACAAAGTAAATGTATATAGACTCAAATATAATTTAAAATAAAGCTACTGATTTTGAGATGAAATAACCTAACAAGAGTTGACATGTTGTAAAATCAACCAACCCAACATTCAAGTATACAATTTCAAGTCAAAATAAAAGACAATTTTTCTTTGATATTTAGCAATAGATTTATTAAACAATATAAAATAAATATTGGGAAAGGCCTTTTATATTGTCATGAAATGCAATCCATGGAGAGTCATGGTTGCCTATATCTTGAATGGACATGGCATTAAAACAAAACATCTTCATTTTTCATCAGAGTAACCTTCTTGGAATTTCGGACCAAACCCTTTTTTTTTACAATCTGTTTATTGATTTATTTATATTAAGCTTTGCATTCTTCTTCATTACTGTAATTATCCATGTATAATACACCTTCATCCATAATACACACCCACAAAATCGTGCTGAAAGTGTGGGAAAATGTTTTTACTTATGCATAATATGCATCCCTTGTTTGGTAATCAAACCCTATAAATTGTATCTCTCCAAATTAATTACAGCCAGCATTTCCTACTCTTATTAAAAAATGGTTTTAAGCATAAAATAATATTATTCTAATTTAGTTTTATAATTCTTATTTTATTTTGCATTTGTAAGTATTATTAGGTACATATGATTGTATTTAACATCCTTATGGGGTCACAATCATTGAATGTTAGTATCAAATTGTCATTTGTTTATGGCAATTAGTCATTTCACAACTGAAATCAACCTATGAAATGGCAATTTTTTAAAGATTTTTTTGTAGCTGGGCATAATATGCACCCCTAATTTTGCTTATTATTTTTTTTAGAAAAAAAATGCATATTATAGATGGGGAATTAGGGTAATTTGTTTCTACTTTACACCATTTCCCCACTGAAATTGAGAACATATTTTCCACTAATCCAAAAATTGTATTCAAACCATAATTTAACTAAAGGCATTTAACTACTGCTTTCATACATTAGATCAAATTTTTGGTAGAATTGTCTGGTGAATTTTCTAGGCACCTACCATATCTATCTTTTAGGTAATGGTAAAATGGCAATGAACTGTCAGAGTATTGATGGTTTGACCAATGTAGTATTTGTGGCAACCTTTGCATGTTATATATTAAATTCTCTGAGTTGCACAAAAAGTTATTTTGAATTTTGAATTTGGATCTGTCTTTGATGTGAAGTTCAAGACCTTCTAATAGGCAGCTGCATACTCTGCAATGAGGTTGGTTGCATGTTTTCACCTGAGGCTCTTTAACTGTGGTTTGCACAAGTCAGTATCTTTTTTATTTACTTTGGTTGTCATTGACATTTTATGATTGAGTATATTGTAAAAGGTTTTTCCTTTTTGGTTTTTTAGTAGAATAGGTAGGTTTAATTGTATGTCTGTGTATATTTCTGTGTTCTTTGGGTTGAAAATGGAAACATATGGTATGACCTTTTATTTATTTTTTTCTTTTGTTTTTTGGAGTATGTGGATATTAGTTTGTCTTATTTTTTTAATGCCATTGTCAATTAAATTTTGAGGGAACTTTCTCTTGATGAGTATCTTTTCATCTCTTTTAGTCTGTGGTCTCTTGTTGTTGGGTTTGAGACTTGTACAGATTTGCTTAGCTAGGTTGAGTGAAATGTTGGTACAGTTGTGTTTCAGCTGAGAAGATATAAAAAGGAGATACTCCCAGGAGTCAGTAGGTTTGAAATATATGTTGGTTTCTAGTTTTGGGTTTCTTTTTCTTATTAATATGTCTTTTGTTGCTGTGATCCATAGTAAATTGCATGTTATACATCCATACATTTATATATATATATATATATATATACAAGCTTCATTGAAGATGACTGATAAGATGTGGTGGTTGAGTTTTTTATATAATTTCTCATGTATTTGTATAATTTATTTCTTTTCAGGATATAAATTATACAAAAATTTTCCCAATGTTTTTCAAATGCTTTGAGGTTTACTTTTAGCCATTATCAAGGATGAATTTTATTTTACTTTTAATTGAATATATGTATCATTTTATGTATGTATCTAGAGTTATAGGAATGTTTTATTTTCCAAACACAGTCCACACAGTGTGGCTGTGTTCATAGTTGATATTATTGAGTGTTGGCTTTTTCTTTTTCTTTTTTTATTAATAATGCTTCCATTATTTTTAGCATTTTGTACATGTGTCTGATGCTATTATATTTGCATTATTGATGAGTATATTACAAATCTAGTTTGGTAGGTATCCATGTATATTTAGATAAGACCTAATTGAGTAATGGTCAGAGAGATGAAACTTGAGTCTTCTTGCTAAACATGTTGTAGTATATCCAATATAATTATTTACCAATTTGGATTGGTCAGGAACATGGCTCCTTAAGGGACATGTAAATACATAAATAATATTGGTTCTCTGTAATTTGGATCTGGCAGGAGAATTATTGTTTTTGACAATGAGGTTAGTGGTTTGAATTTTTTTGTAATAAATAATTAATTTAATTGTTTTTTGTGAACTGGAGTTGTGTATTTCTTTATGATATTTCTAAGTGAAGATTTGTCTTGCATATAGTTACTATGCATTTGATTTTTGTAGAAAATGTTAATGTTTTCTTCTGTGTGTTTATATGTGTGTGTGTGTGTGTGTGTGTGTGTGTGTGTGTGTTTTTCTTTTTGACTAAAAGATCTAGCTGATGAGATATTCTTTACAGTAGCAATGTTTTAGTGAGTAGATGAAAAGGTAACAAGCAACACTAAAGTCTATTAAATATAGTATATACCCAAGGAATGCTAATTGTTGTGACAGAAACTGAGTCAAAACAATTTCTTCTAGAATTTTACTGTATTTAAAATTCAAGATATGTCAGCACAAGGAACAGCCCAAGGTGTAAGCTATAAATTGAAAACATCAAAAGCAAGCTCCAGAAGTTTTGAAATTCTGGGTAGTAAAAGGGGACCTAAATGTAATGAAGAGATGCAAAGATGCACTGGAATATAAAAAGATGCCTTCCAGAAACTAAACAAAATATTAATATATATTAGAAAAAAGAAAAGAAAAGAGACATTAGTAAAAAAAAAGAAAAGATTGCTGAACTACTATGTAACATATATATCATTTATTTATAAAGGTAAAAGACAATAGGAAAACTGTATTATTAGCCAACGCGTTTCATCAAATGTGGATTTTTTCAAGGCAATAACAAAATGAAGTTATTAAAATAAAGTAACTATTAACACCAAAACAAAATGTCCTTAGCAACTAGAAGAATTTAGAAAATGCTATTGTATTCATATTGTCAACTGAAAATTACGTCAAGTACTGTCAGGTGTGGAAATATTGTTTTTATTGTTGTGTTGACAGATTCAAGCATTTTCCTTTGATGTCTTGTTACAGTTGTGTAGGTTTGCTTGAGAAAGGTGATATAGGGAAAAAGCCTGGGCATAGATTAATATTTGGATAATATTCAATGACATCACTCTTGAGGATTTCCCTTCTGAGTGAGTTATTTTCCTTTTTTATGAATGTAGCATTTTTAAAATCAAAATTTTGTTTGAATTTATTTCTATGTATGCCAAGTGCATTAGTTAAGTTGTCTTTTGTTAGGTTTCTTTTGTGCTCATAGATGCATTTTTTAGAAATTTCTGCTTGTTTCTCCAAAACTTTTCCTCCCAATATATTTCCCCACAACTGCAAAGGAGACTTGAGTAAACAGATATGCAGTTCCACTGAAGTATGCTAAGAATACTATGGACAGAACATATGAGCAACAAGGAAATTCTAAAGGAAATGGAAACAAAATGGATTCTTGTATTGAGAATCAGAAAGAGACATTGAAATCTAAGATGCATAATGAGGAATGAATGCCAGGAGAATATAACACTCACAAGATATACTGAAAGCAAGATGAGCCAAGGGAAACATTAAGTAGCATAGCTAACGAGTTCATGTAGATGAATGGCAGAAAAGGGACTGGAGGAGATGGTAAGGGGACAAAGGATAAGAAGCTACAAAGGAGAGGAAGCTGTGGAGATCCATGAGGATTTGCAGTCCATAAAAGAAGAATACTCAAGAAAAACTGTTCAGTTTGCTTATATCTTAACTTATACTCTTCCTTTTGAGAGAGAATGATGTGTAGAGACCTGTGTTGATTGATAATAAACTTTTGTAAGTGTTTACCTCCTGCTGCTTTGCAATGAATTAATAAAGAGTTTGGTTTTTATATGAAAACTAGAAAAGACAGATATTTGGAAAAATGCCTCAGGTGTACAAAAGCCACTGCAGATAAATAAATAAATAACATATAAAATTTAAAACTAAAACTGTTTTATTCTTTGATTATTTTTTCTTTACATTTTTTTTCAAAATTCAAAATGAATTATAATGAATTCAAGATTTGCACATCTATGAATGAAATATTCAAATAAACTGAATTTAAGTCTAAAAATAAGCTAAAAAAAAAAACTCTTAAAAAGCTTTATGCATTTATTCAATTTTAGTGGTTCGCTGAATAGATGTCCTCTTGATTTTTGCTATTTAAATTATTTTATTTTTGCATATAAAAAAGGTTTATGCTCTGATTTATCAAAATATTAATGTCCTCAAGGCACAAGAAACCAGAGGGAAATAAAAGCAATATTTTCCTCTATTTTTGGCTTAGCATATTGTCATTTTCTACAGTGCTGTGATAATTATTTAGTTGTTTTAATAATACATAAATATTCTATCAGTAATGCTTGCATTAATTCCTGATGCCCAACAATCCTTGTCAAAGTTTTCTGTCTGTTGTAGCTCTAAATTTTGTCTCCTTACCATTCCTTACCATTCCTTCTCTGCCATCCATTTACCCAAACTCATTAGATAGTTTACTTGCTGTCACCCACTGCTCTTCTTGACATCAGTACGTTTTATAAGTGTTAAATTTTCCAAGCCCTCTTTCATTATGTGTAACATAACATGGATAAGTGTTTTATTGATTAAGATTTTAGAATTCATATTATATTCATTGTTTTACAACACATGATCAGTAGTCAACTTCCTCCAATTCTTTGGTGTATGCCATAACAAAAATTTTCATTATAGCTTCACAACCTGTTGAAAAGGTTGATTATTTCATTTTCTCTCCCTCTTGCCTTGCTGTTTTTCCATTTTTTAACTCTTGCCTGAGCTGCAATACACCAGATCCAAGTCTCAAGAAATTCTCATTTATCCAAGAGAGTTAAACATCCTATCAGCGATGACATATTCACTTTATCTGTTCACATAATAAATGTTAAGGAAGTTTTGCTATCACTTTTTTTTTATTATTGTTCACCCAATATAAGGCCCAAGAGCAACTTAAGGCAGAGAATTACTTAGTGAGATTGTTTTAAGGGAGGAGGAAGGAAGAAGTAAGAAATGCATAGGATATATATCGGTTGACCCTGGACTTAAAGAGACAAGATTGTAATTGTCAGCAGTTCTGGGAAAGAAGCCTTCTCTGTTGAATTTGCAAAAGGATCAAAGGAACACAAAGGGAATGACATGGATCAAAGGAATATGAAAGAAATGGGAATGGTTTGAACTAGCTGTGAAGGGTTGAAATGACGGAACAAAGGAATGTAACTTGTCCGAACATCTACCATAGTAAAAGCAATAGGGTAGTGAGAGGCTAGCAATGTTTCCTCTGTGGGATAAGGGTCAAGAGGGTGGATAATAATTCATCAACCACAAGACCGTGTAAGCATTTTTTAATGCTGTCAATGTTGGAGAGTGTGGATTGAGCACCTCCAGCTCAGATATGGCAGCAATACTCCATTCTTGCTCTGATGTGAATCTTGTAAAGATAGACCATGGCAGCAGGAGTTTGATATTTTCTGGAGTAATACAAGGATAATCATTTTTTCAATATGAATAGACTTTTCTTTTTTTAATTCATTTCACCTCAAGCAAGGCAATAACAGCACTAAGATGCAAGGGGTTACTGAGCATGAGAGAATATGAGAAATTAAAGATTATTAAGCAGAGAGAACAATAAAAAAAAACAGCAATTAAGAACACTAAAATTAATAATTGACATTACATTTAAATTTTTGAAGATCAAAGCTGAGTAAGAAGCATGAAACTGGAAGACAGTTCCATAGATGGGAAGTGCAAGAAAAGAATCTGTTAACATAGAACTTACAGTTGCATCTAGCCATTTCAACTATAAAAATGATGAGACCTTACTGTCAATCCAGTTCAGTAGTGAAATTCAGAGAATCTAGATTCTCAGCTCATCAGAACAATTACCATGAATCTATTTATAGAAGATGCACAGAGAAGCTATGTTATGGCAGTAGGAAAGTGACGGTAGCCAATATGCCAGGTCAGGACCAATAACATTGCAGATTCTTCTTTGCATTTTTTTCAAGAATCTCTAAACATATAGCAAAAGCATCAGTCTAGATAGGACAGCAATATTCAATGCATGGACAAATGAATGTACACATTCCATTTTGACCCTTACTTCCTACACATGCTTTTTTGTCACTCTTTTAGTATTTATTTTGGGTACCTTGTGTAAGAGTTATTCTCACAGATTAGTTAATCCTGAGTAGGGAGTTCAATCCTCACAAGGAGCTGTCGATATGTAACCTTGTGTAAAATCTAATCTATACTTTGTATATAGCTATATCTAATCATTGAATTAAATGGAAATTTCTATATATTTGTTAAATAAATCCTAATCTATACTAACATGATTTTCATACTACCATATGATTAAGATTTCTATAATTGCTGGATATTATATTAAACTAATATTGTCTTTCTTATTACTTTATTTAAATTTAGACTAAGGTCTATATTTTGTTGTGATTATCACAATATTTCAGCCACTGGGCCCTTTAGTCTTCTTCAGGTGACTGTTAAGTGTGATAACTTTCTGAACCCTTTATTTAATCTACAAATCTGATACTTCTTGGAGCTAAGCATTTTTTAAACAGTGTATTTTATATATGAATTTCTCTTGAGGTCTGTAGTGAACACAACAGATGTTCAAAGTATGGAGCCTCATTGATAGTGCAACTGTTCATCTTGACAGAAGAAATCTCAGTATCTGATCAATGATGATAAAATAATACTAGCTTGATTTTAGAGCTATCGAAACTTACAAGTCAGTTTTTTACCAAATTAAACTGTTAGAGCCAGGTCAGCAGAGAGATCAAATGCAAGGCTCTGTAAATAATATATAATCTAATATATAATGTAAATAATGATAATTCCTCATACCAGAAATTAAAACAACTTTTAATTTCAATATTTAAGTCTACATCAAATTACATCATCTGTAATTGGGTTCCATTGCTAATTTTGCTGTTTGCAACCTTTTACAATCTCTAAATCTCAGTCTATCACTAACTGGAATATAATTTCAGATTTTCCAGGTCTTTCTTATTTTATGCACCATGTTCCTTTAGGGTGTGGACAATCATAGCTCTCCAGAAACTTCCTCCCCTTTGTAGCCCTTACTAAAGTGTCTTTTTGCTATATCACCTAATCCTTGTTCTGCCAACCATTTACACAAGCCCATTAGGTTGCTTGTGCACTGCTTTTCTCTGTACCCTTTGCCTTCAACGTTCTGTGAGTGTCAAACTTTCCAAGCTCTCTTTTCTCATTATCTATCCAGGAAATATTAACTGTTTCCTTCTGATGCTATGTATAAGTGTACTTTTTGTTTCCATTTTCTCTAAAACATCATTGTTGCTCACATGTTCAGTTCATGGTATTCACAGCATCCTTCTGTAGAACCACAATTCTGTTGCCCCAAGTCTCTTACCCATCTGTGAGAAATTCATTGACATATAGGAGTAATTCTTTGTTCAGTGCACTTTTCTTTGTTTCTAATGAAATTTTCCTGTTTCTTAATAATTTACTTAGCTTTTAGAAGGCATCATTCACTATCCCAATGCACTTTCAGATTTTGGTATTGCATTTTCTGTCCCCTGTTAAAAAATTTCCATATTCTACTTTTTGTACTGTTTTTGATATTTCTAATTTGTAATTCAAATGTTGGGCTGTTTTATTTTTGCTGACAACCTTACATTCTATCTTCTTACAATTGATGTTTAGTCCTTTCTTCTCCCTTTCCTTCAGTAGATTCTGCAAGGTTTCCTTTCACTGTGTCATTTGCATATCTAATGTTAAAATTGTGGCCCTCAATAATGAATCCTGGTAGGACTTCTAATTCTTTCAGGATTTTTTCACTGTAAAGTTTGAATAAGTCTGGTGAGAAGACACATCCTTGTCTCACAACCCTTCCTATTTTTGTACATTATCAAATTCATTTTCTATCCATATGCTGGTAGCATAAGTTCTAGATTGTTCTAATATCCTTTCCAAATAAATTAAGCTTACCAAGCAGTTCAAATAGTTATTTGTGATATTCTTTGTCAAACACTTTTGCATAATCTGTAAAACATAGGTATATATCCTTTTGCATTTGTATTGCTCTTTCTGATTCATTTCCTTGTGCCAGTGTCTTTAATAAAACCACACTGTTTTAACACTATTTTTGGTCTAATTCTGCTGCATGCTCTCTATTCATCAGATTTCAAATAAGTTTTGTTATGTCGCTCATTAGGCTGATTGTCCAATAGAATTTGCATTTGTTTAGACCTGGCTTCTTAGGCAGTGCTATAAAAATGGATCTACTTAGGTCTTCCGGTATATCTTCACTGTTGTATATTTCATTTATTATGTCTATAATCTTTTCAATGCCAAAATCATTTAAGGCTACAAGCCTGTCATTAATAATTCTTTAATAAAGACTATAAAGGACAGGAAGTTGTGAAGAGCTATGATTGCCTACACCCTGGAGGGACACAGGACAAGAAGAAGAAAATATACGTTTATATTTAATCAATTAAAAATAAATATGTAGCTTGATAGATAGAGAGAGATGAGAATAAATGCTAGATTTAGTATTATAAATCTTTGTTTATTTGACCAAAATTAAATTAGAGTTACAATTAAAATGCTGAGAATACCATGGAAAGAACATAACATATGTACAACAAAGAAGTTCTGAGGAAAATGGAAACAAAAGATACACTTGAGAACTGAGTATTGAGAATCAGAAAGACTTAAAAATTTCTGTGACTCAAAATGAGGAAAGATGGCTTGAAGAATTTGACACTCACAGGATATACTGAAGCTCAAGAAGGGCAGAGAGAAACTGCAAGTAATCTGCATAATGAGCTTCTGTAAATGAATGGCAGAATAAGAACTAGGAGAAATATTAAGGGGGTAAATATTGCATAAAGTTACAAAGGATAAGAAATTGTGGAGAGCCATTATTGCCCAATCGTTAAGTGATATGATACATAAATACCATACCCATTGATGTTGTCAATGATCACTACATTTTTTGTCTTAATATTCTCTAATGTAATATTAAATCTTCAGTCAGTTATGTACCATGCATGATGCATACTTTGGTGATCATGTATCTTTCTATACATGACTGATGAGGTAGATTTTTTCCTGTAGTAAGTTGTCATTTCTTTCTGCAGCAGACCAGTTGCCATCCAAGGCTATAGAACCCGGTCTGTCCTGCTATTTGCCCAATAGTCTCATCAGTAAATATTGTGCCTTGTTTCTTATTTTATTTCTGCTTAATTAAAAATTCCATTGTTTTTCATTCACTCTTTCTTTTCTTAGTTATTATGTTACATTGTATTTTGTGGAAATATTTCAGTAGTAAGTAGTCTATTATTAATATTTATAAAGTCTAGTCAGGCACAAGGCCATAAAATAAGGTATCCAATCAAGACTAAACTTACTACAACAAGTCTGTGAAACTAGGTTAGTAACCAGTGAAGCTATTCCATCAGTTAATACTGAAAATTTATAACAGTCGACTATGAATATTTGTTGACTATATTCCTTTCTGCAATGAAGGTGCATTTTTGGCTTAAATACCCTCTGCAATATCAAATATAGCATTTTTCCTTTCCTTTAAAAAGAGTGATTTTTTTTTCTGAGAAAAAAATGAAATAAGCAAATGAATACTATTTTGTATTTGTCCAAACCAGGACTGTTTACTTGTTCTGATTTACAAATCTGATACACACCAAAAAGAACAAAAAAAAAATGTGAAGGAAAACAATATGAAAAGCTAAATGGGGATAAGTATAACAAAATTATTAAAATATAAAATGTCAGATGGTGGTATTTTGAAAACCTAATTTTGATATAAAACTCTTTCCCCGAATTTGTTTTTACCTGGAAATACAAAAACAAACCTGGTAAATTCCAAATATAAAATACAGAAAGAAAAAGAGAAAGATGTGAATACCAAAAAAAGAAAAAAATAAGTTTTATAAAAAGCTTCTGGCTGACTGTTTTTTGCATAACATTATTTCAGTCACCTGCAAAGTGCATCATAACAGATATTTGAACTTTTAAGAGGGACACTTATTAGCAAATGTATGGGGGTAAGTCAAAAATTATCCACACTTTCACCATAACATATCTTTAGGTTTGTCACACTGTCTTCTGCACATGTGTGTTTATAGGTGGTACTATGGTCACATGATGGAACTCTGAGCTTGATCATGCCAATTTTTATTGCTGCTGTTACAGTGTAAACATGGCTGCTCCATTAGTAGTGTGCACCAAGGAGTAACAAAGCAGTGATCTGATTTCTTTGCTCAGAAAGTGTGTCAGGGGCTGAAATTCATCAGAGGCTTTTAACACAATATGGTGTCAGTGGACTACCTGTAGAAGTGTGTACAAGTGAATCAAGAAGTTTAAAAATGGCCAGACAAACATGATGCTCAAAGGAGCAGAGCGATTGTCAACCGCCACCACTTATGAGAAGATTCAGCAAGCTAGAGAGATGGTAATGACGAACTAGCAAATTATCATCAATGAGGTAGCATGATCTCTGCAGATTTGGATCACTGCTCTTTGTTCCCCCTTGGTGCACACTGCTTAGCAGAGTGGCCATGTTTACACTGTAACAGCAGCAAGAAAACTGGTGCAGTCAGGCTCAAACTTCAATCACATGACCACAATAATACCAACTATAAGCACTCATGAGCAGAGGGCAATGTGACAAGCCTAAACATATGATATGGCGGAAATGCAGATAATTTTTTACTTAACCTCGTAATTGTCTACAGTGTTAAATATCTAACTTTTTGGATCTAATTTTTTCAACATAAGCTTAACCCTTTGAGCTTTGACCACCGCTTTACCAGTAATAGAAAAAAAATGACTTTATGCCCAGCCACCGGTTGAACAGTGGTAGAGAAAAATGACTTAATGCCCAGCCACCAATTGAACAGTGGGTAAACACTTGTAACTTTTTTTATAACTACTGTGAAACATTACATACCAATTTTTTGCGAATTTTGACTCAGGAGCTCAGGCAGAAGTGTTAAAGTTGTTCAGGAATGCAGGCCTGAAACACTAATGGGTATGTTTATCTGCTTAGTTCATACATTCATCTTACTCATTAACTGACTGTTCAGTCATCTTTCAGAATTGTCTTATACAATATTCACATTAAATATTTACACTAAATAATGAGTAAGAGTTAAAAAATAATTAATAATATTGGTCAGGTGTTTGATAGATTTGCATTCTATCAAAAGGTAGTTTAAATGTATACATGAAAAGTGTCATTGTTAATTTATGAAGCAAGTAACATATAAATTCAAAAATAATATTAATTTTTACAAAGCTTATTTTGTTCAAAATCAATCTTGATATCAATTTCTACTGTTATGGTAAAATAAAATTTCATCGTAAAAAATCCAAATTCGTATCCAAGGATTTCTCACACCTGTTAGAGGAACATCTCCCTGATTGATCCTTTCTTCAAGGATATAGCTGTATTCACCATGCCAGGCCAGTTGTGGGTTGGTGAAGATATTTAACCCATATCTGGAGGTTTTAGGATTTAGAGTTGTCCTTCACCTGAAAAAAAGCATTAAATAAATATTTCATTGAAAAAATAAATTATTAGGTTGGTGCAAAAATAATGACGTAATAATGTCGTTTTTTGATGTATTTTTTAACATCAAAAAACGACATTATTACGTCATTATTTTTGCACCAACCTAATACATAAAAATTGCATTTGCAATAATTAAGACCTTGACAGCCCATCCTTATTTAAGTGCCCTACTGTTTGTTTCACTTTTGTTGTTATGTGCATGACAGAAAGTAAGGTTGTTAGCAAAAGAGTCAGCCCAAGATGACAGTTATAAAATGGAGATGTCAGAATCAAGCAAGTTCTAATGTTTAACTATCTGGAAAACAGATGACAGAAAATGCAATATAGAAATCCAAAGTTGCATTGAAATAGAAAAAGATGCCTTCCAAAAGATAAACAAAGTATTAAGAAACAGTAAAAAATTTGTTAAAAACAAAGAAAAGAGTTTTGAGCTGCTGTATATATTAATCCTCCTATAAGGCACTGAATGTTGGACAATTTCTTCACAGATGCATAGGAGACTTCAGGCAGCAGAGATATGGTTCTACAGAAGGATGCTGAGAATACCATAGAAAAAACATAACATATATACAACAATGAAATGTTGAGAAAAATGGAAACAAAAGGGACCCTTGTATTGAGAATCAGAAAGAGTTAAAAACTTCTGTGACTCAAAATGAGGAAAGATGGCTTGAAGAATTTGACACTCACAGAATATACTGAAGTTCAACGGCAGAGAGAAACTGCAAGTAATCTACATAATGAGCTTCTGCAAATTAATGGCAGAATAAGAACTAGGAGAAATATTAAGGGGGTAAATATTGCATAAAGTTACAAAGGATAAGAAATTGTGGAGAGCCATTATTGCCCAATCATTAAGTGACATGATACATAAATACCATACCCATTGATGTTGTCAATGATCACTACATTTAATATTCTCTATTGTAATATTAAATCTTTGGTCAGTTATGTGCCATGCATGATGCATATTTAGATGATCATGTATCTTTCGATACATGACTGACGAGGCAGTTTTTTTCCTGCAGTACATTGCCATTTCTTTCTGCGGTAGACCAGTTTCCATCCAAGGTAACCCTGTCTGTTCTGCTATTTATCCATAGCTGGGGTGAGGGAAGAAGAGAATCCATACTAACAGTTTCTTCTCTAACACTTCCCACTTGTGGAACTCTCTTCTGGCTTCTTGCTCTCCAGTTAACTTCGATCTTCAAAAATTTAAATGCAATGTCAATCGTCATCTTCTGTCTCCTTGATTCCTGTTCTTTTATTGACCTCTCTCTTTAATAGTGCTTTTTTTCTCAGATTCTGTCACACTCGGTAACCCCCCTCATGTCTTAGCCACTTTATTGCCTTGCTTGGAGTGAAATGATGAAAAGAAAAAATAAATCAAAATGTTTTCCGGAAAAAGAATTATCACAATAAGGTTTAATGAAAGTATTGACAAGTTTCATTAACCTTGATGACCATATTTGAAATTTTTTCCTGAACAATCAATTTCAAAACATTGTCAGGCAATACCTTTTATTCTTCAAAATTCCATTACCCCCTCCTCTTTCTTCTCCTCTTCCTCCTCCATGCTTGATGATTTAAAAAATACAGAAACAAAATGAGATACCTTTTTATAGATAGAGATATGATCTTTAACTTTTATGCTTTCACTGTCCCCCAATCGGTCAAGCTGACACAATCTGCCTTCACCAGGGGAGGAAAAACTCAAACAATTAATGAATCTTTACAAATTATCTGTGATGGCCTTAATTACAGTGCTTTTACAGAGTTCACCAAGTGCTCTGGACTTCAGGTATTTTACAAGTGTATAGTATAACTTCATTTTTATCTTTTTTTTTTTTTTTTATTTTTTCTTCCATAACCTTCTTTCCTGTTAGTTTTTGTTTCATCATTTTTTTTCATTTTTTTTATACACTTCTTCCTTTTCTCACATCTTAATTCTTTACACTTCCTTCTCTTTCTTCTTTTCTTTGTTTCTTTCTTATTTTTCTTCTTTTTTTCACCATTCTTTTGTTACTTTGACTTTTTCTTCTTGTACATATCCTCCCTTTCATGTTTTGTTTGCTTTTCTCTTCTGTATTTCATATGAACTGAAAACAATGTGAAAAACAAAACCCATTTTGTGTGTATGAACACATACACGTATATATATATATAAGAGAGAGAGAGAGAGAGAGAGAGAGAGAGAGGTGTGCACACACACATGTATGCACACACACATATATGCACACACAATCATGTGTACATATATACAGAAGTGAGTGCTGAAAAATTCCCTGCCTAAACAAGAGGACCTTCCAGAAAAGATTTTAATGTTTGGCTAGATGATTAGTTTTTGGAAAGTGAATCAAGCCATATATCCCTGCATATATATATATATATATATATATATATATATATATACACACACACACACACACACACACACACACACACACACACACACACACACACACACACACACACACACAGAAACCGTCATTTGGCATATTTTCTATAAACATTCAGGCGGTAAATGTAATTAATACTGTTTAATTAAAAGCAAAGCATTTGCTTAAATAAATTGTATCTATAAAATAACATATAAACAGAAAATATATTAAATAATCCATTTATATATATATATATATATATATATATATATATATATATATATATATATATTTTATCCTTCACTGCTATATTTATATTTATTAATATGTACTTAATAGGTTTGTAGTAATACATTGAGCACTGTTTTATTAACACACCACTATATGTGTGATATATTATAATTATATATATATATATATATTCATATATAAATATATATATATATATATATATATAAATATATATATATATATATAAACATATATATATATAAACATATATATATAAACATATATATATATATATAAACATATATATATATAAATATATAATACACACACATATATATATGCACATACTTGTTACAAAATGCACAAAATATGAATATATATATATATATATATATATATATATATACATATACACAACCACACTAACACATATATATATATATATATATTTTATATATATATATATATATATATATATATATATATACATATTTATATATATATATATATGAGGAGGTTGAAGAATTGGTTTCTCATCAAAATTCTAATATCTAGACGTTTTCTTTTGATCAATTCACCTGAAGCAAGGCGATAATTCCACTAAGATACAAAGTGCTACTTAAAATAGAATAAGGAAACTTTAGAAGGAATTGGAAACCCAATCTTAAACAGGAAACAAGGGATAAACCTCTACACCTGCTCAAATGACCGGTGAGGATTGTGAACTGGACAATAGCCAATAGAATAAGGAACAAGAAGGAAACACTTATAAATTTCATTTTTATTTAAGCTTCATTTGAATTTTTGGGTAATGAGTTGTTGAACAGAATATCTTTGAGTTCAGTATTGCCTCTTTTTCATTGATAAGGTAAATCTCATGTGTTTATGTATTGTGGTGTAGGGAGTGTACATGTGTGTGCATCTGCATTCTCGTTTGCATTTTCTGTCTGGTAATGTCCTTGCGTAAAGGTAGTAGGGAGGAAAATGGAAAAGTTGTGCGTGTTGACTATTAGATGTACATTGTTAATGTTGAGGTGAATTCTATGGTTGAGAAAAAAATTGAGACTTTAGAAATTTGGAGGTATGTGCATTTTTTGTGAGTGTGTGTGTGTGAGGGGGTTTTGATTTAATTCTTGTATATATATTATTACTTTTATTGTTATTTTATATTTTTATCAAGAGATATTCGGTGTGGTGGAACGAAAAACTTAGGTTACATTGTCTGCAAATATCTGGATCTTACATTCTTTAAGTATTGGTTCTATGAATGCTGGCCATATGAAAAATCTACCTGGTGTGTGTTTATTGATCGAAGGATATCAATTAATATTCCTTATAAATATTTTCTTCATAATGAATTTTTGCAAGTTGTACATCTTTATCAAAATTCCTGTTTTTGTTGTCTTTGCTCGTGTACTTTTGTACATTTTGGAAAATACAATAAGAATTAAACAGACTTTGTCAGTTGAATTTAATAAAAATGATATAAATCAACATATGTATATATACATACGTACACACACACACACATATATATATATATATTAATAAATACACATATACCTACCTACAAATGTAGCTATATGTTTTTTTATTAATATATATTTCACAGCTCTGTTTAACTAAATTGAGCACAGTTTTGTTTGCACCATAAATTAAATTGAATTAAAATTTATTTGCTCATCTGTGTATGCAAGCTATTGCATGCATATGCAGTTGCTAATATCTTGTTATTTAATTTCTATTCACACTTATATCTATCTGTATATATGTATATATTTGTTTTAGCATATTACAATGAAAATATGTCAAAATTGCTTCACAACTGCAGATGTGTTTCGATGCATATCAAATGCATCTCATTCTAAATTACTGGTGAGTGAACGATTTATTTAGATTTAAAAGCAAAATATAAGCACTTTTACAAAATAAGAAAAAGTGTGTGTGTGTGGGGGGGGTTAAGTTTCGTAGGCTTTACTTAGGTCAACCAAGCAAATATGACCTATGTTATATTTAAACTAAGCGAGAAGCAAAAAACCTTAATATATACATATATGTATATATGTGTATGTATATATATATATATATATATATATATATATATATATATATATATATATATATATGCAGGAATATAATTTTAGATTGTGCCATATTTATGGGATAAAGTGCTCAATATCAGAGATGTAAATATAAATATAAAAGTGAACATTGAAGTCAACAATCAGAGGCGACAGGCTGTTTCATACTAGATGCAATCGTCAGGCTGCCTGATGATTGCATGAAACGGCCTGTCGACTCTGAGTGTTGACTACAACTATATATATATATATATATAAAAATGTAAAATTTAGGACCAAGAAGCTCCCCCCATTCAAAAAAGTAGTAGGATCTGAAGACCATAGCTACCAACCCCTCCCCATTAATCTCAAAACGATGGTGTGTCATGGCATATCCCAGAATTTCTTACTTTTGGTCAAAAGTCCTCGGATGAAAAACTTGCTGGTATGAAAATGAGTGAATTCAATCACACTTGAATTAAATTTAATGCCTTTACTTTTAGTTTAATATTTTTTCTCTTTATTCTCTGAAATGTTTTCTTACGTTTCCTTGAATGTTTATTCCTGTTTTTATATATTATATACATATACATACATATATATATATATATACATGTATATGTATGTATATGTATATGCATTAACGTAATGTTAACTGATTTGAATCACAGCACTTAATGAATTTCTTTTGCTTTGGTTTCATTGGTTTCTTTTTGTTTTATGGCTTATCAACCTCAATGGGTCATTTAATTCCGACAACTTTTTTTCTTTTTTTTTTAGCCTGGTAATGTTTTTGTTTTGTCAAAAATCTATTTCTGTTAATATTTTTTTTCCTCAAAAATGTATAGCTGGTAATATTATTTTTTCAAAAATGTATTATCAGAGGCCTTGCTGTTTGACGTAGTATATTGTCTTGCCCAGGACACGGATGTAGTTTATCGTCATACCCAGGATATGGATGTAGTCTGGGTGTTAATTATTTGCCCATAGCTGGAACCCTAACAGGTGCTACCACTCCAGGTCAGGGTGGACCTGGGAACACCAGCAATTAAGAGGTGGTTCCACACTCCTCAAATCCTCCTAAATCAGAGGCCTTGCTGTTGGATGTAGTTTATCGTCACCCAGGACGCGGATATAGTTTATCATCATACCCAGGACGTGGGTGGGGGTTACTGACTGAACAGGAGTAAAGGCTCATCCTTTGTTTCCTGTTTAGGAAGGGGTTCCAGGTTCCTTTCCTTTTCTCTAGCCTTAATAGTGGTGCCGTCATGAATTTTTTGTGATATTCATGGATGGTGAGTATGTCTCTTCATACTGAGGTTGGCAGTCTCTTCATACTGAGGTTGATCATTGTCTGGTTATTGTTCCCAACTAGAAGTTAGGAGCCTGAACTATTCTGTAGCATCTTTAGAGACTGCTCTGATCAACAGTTGCACAGTATTGGGGTTCTTGCATTGCTATATTGCACATAGAATGGTCTTCCTGCAAGCAACTCCAGTGGGCAATCCTAAAGCCACACTATGTTGTAGTCTGCACCAGTTCCCTTCCTGCACATGTTACATTAGATGACTGACTGCTACTACTACCCTAGCCCTTTCCTTACCAAAATAACACATCATGACTATAAACAACCAAAGGTATAAAACTAAAGTAGCTCAACAAAAAACAGTTGAACCCCTTAAACATTCTTTCTTCAGACATTCATGATATTCATACTAAATTCTGTAGCATGGAATCATTCCTCTTTGAAAAGTCTCCAGATATCATAGCTCTTTGTAAAACTAATCTTAACTCTTCAATCACCTCTTCTGATTTCTTGATTCCTGACTACCTTTCTCTCCTTAGAAAGGACTCTAATGTCCACGTGCATGGCCTGGGGTTTTATGTCTGCAAACCTCTCCTGCTGGCTAGGGAACTCTCTTTTGAATCTCCAGATCATTCTTACATGTATTTCCATCTTCCTCTACTTAACTAAGTCAGTTATCTCTTCTTTTTCTGCCATTCCTCTTCCTTTTAACACTGTTGCATGCAAGATAGTATTCCCAATAAAATAAACAATGCCATCTCTCTACACCCGTTTGCAAATATATTTGTGTTTGGCAACTTTAATGCTTACCATATCAAGTGGCTTAAACACTGTCACTGACCTTTCTGGCATTCAAACCCTTAACTTCTCAATCACTCAATCTCTCACACAAGTGGTTAACTTCCTCACGTGTTTCCCCAGTAACCTTGGAGGACACACTTCTCTTCTCTTTTTTTAGCTCTATCCATGACTCTTGTTGTACTACACAGCTTTACCCTCTTGGTAACTCTGATCATGCAGTTGTGTCTGTAAACATCTTCTTCTGCTCCCCGCCAGCCAAGAACCTCCTACCAACAGAATATCTGTTATCAACAAGCAGATTGAGATTCATTCCATGATTTACTTTGTGACATCCCTTGGAATGAAGTTTACAATCATCCTGTTCAAAAATGCATGTCTGATGTCTCATTCTGGGTGAAGACCGACATCAATGCTTTCACTCCAGCAAAGAAATGTCAAGTTAAACTGCGTTCATCTCCTTGGTTCTCACTCACATGCTTGGCCACTATAGGCCACAGAAATTACTTATTCTGGTTGTACTAGAAGAACACATCTGATTGCAACAGGCGTCTCTTTCTCTCTGCTCATAACAACAGAAAGTCCATCCTCAGTGAAGTAAAATTACTGTTTGCTTATAGAATGTAACAATGTATAGCATCTCACAAGTTCGGTTCTATGGATTATTGGCAGCTTTGCAGGAGTGTGCTGAAAAACAGCAAATCTCAATCCCTCCTCTATTCAATCAATTTGAAGTTCTGATATCTACAGCAGATAAGGTTCAGTGCTTTGCTCAGAAATTCTCTTCCAACTGAACAGCTGACTCATTTGGAGTACCCACACCTGATTTCCCCCCTTAGAACTGAGGTTCTACTGAGTGATATAGAAATAATTCCATCACTGGTTGCAGACATCATTTCTAAATTAGCCTCCCATAAGGCAAGTGAATGCGACAGGATGTGCACCTGAGCTGGCTCCACTTTTCTCCAAATTCTACAACTATTGCATCACTGCTTCCTGCTTTTCTGCTTGTTGGAAGTCCTCCTCTGTAGTTTCTGATTTTAAGAACTCTGGAGAACCTTCTCACCCCTCTATCACCCTATTAGTCTCCTACCACTTTTAAGCAAAGTCTTTGAGGCTTTAATCAATGCTGAAGTGGTTAAGCATCCTACCTCTCACAACCTACTCTCTGACAAACAATATGGCTTCCATTTTGCCAGGTCTACCACTGATGTGCTTACAGCCATCACTGAATATATCAAGCACTTGATAAAAATGGCAAAACACAAGCTGTGACTCTAGAAATCTCTAAAGTGTTTGACACGGTTTGGCATGCTGGTCTTCTATGCAAGCTTCAGGGCTACGGTATTACAGGATGATTGTTTGACTTAATCCAATCATTCCTATCAGATCAGGAAATGAAGGTCATTCTAAATGGGATCACTTCCAGATCCTTTCACTCAAATACTGATCTTCATCAATGATCTTCCTGATGTCATCAATTCCCAACTAGGCCTTTATGCAGGTGGCACTACCATTTATTCCTGTCTCAATAGAAAATTTGTCAAAGTTGATCTGGCTGCTGCTCTTGAAAATGATCTCCAATCAATGGTTAACTAGGGCAGAAAATGGATTGTAAATTTTAATTCCTCCAAAACAAAATTGATGCCATGATGTGGCTTCCCTCTGTTTTTTTGACAAATATTTTCATGGCAACTGTTCTGATAAGCTTTTTTTCCCTGGTGACCCCACTGCATGAATTTAAGTGTACTACTAGACTGGCATCTAGGTCCCACCCTTTTACTGTTGAAATAGTTAAATGTAACTGCAACTTCTACTCCAACAATTTTCTTTCCCACACTCCCCAACAGTGGAGCTCCCTGCCATTTACTTGCTTTCCTGAAAACTATAATCTTCAGAAATTTAAATGCAATGTCAATTGCCATCTTCCATCATCATGAACCCCATTCATCTTCTATCCTTTCCTCAAGTCCCCTATACCCAGTCTTTTCTCTCACTTTCACTCTCTGTAACCTCCTGTGTACTAGTGGCAGTCCTGCCTTGATTGGTGTGAATTCATTATATATATATGTGTATATATATATATATATATATATATATATATATATATATATATATATACACACAAGGGACACACACACACACATATATATATAAATATATATATATATATATATATATATATATATATATATATATATGTGTGTGTGTGTGTATGTGTGTGACAGAACAGTGGCAGACATTTAATTGTTACCTCCCTGTGTTGAACCGATGAAAAATGTGAACATTGCGTAGTTGTTATTGATGTGGGAAGTCAGATTTTAAGCTGATTTCAAATTATGGCCAACGTTGTTGCATTCATTTTCATACTTGGAAAAATAGGAATCCACTTCTCCCCTCGATTATGTATTAAATAGTATGCCAGACTTGGCTCTCTATCTTGATGAGGGGGGGACAGTCTAGGAGAAAACAACTCTGAATTCAAAACTGCGACTAATATATGCATGTGTTTAGCAATTCCACCCTGTATAGCCTACTTGCTACTGAAACCACAGCAGCACCACCACAATCTAGCACGGTTTTGTTGTGGTCTTATTCCCTACAGGGGAGTCTACAGGTTCAACTGGTGGATTGACTATGTTGAACTCTATTTGCATTTGCAGTAGATTAAATTCAACATAAGTCAGCCATTCATCAATACTTCCCAGTTGCCCTTTAAAAATCGAATCATTCAGTGTCTCATTTCCTAGTAAAAACCTGCAGATTCACTTTAGAACATTTATCATTCGTATTCTATGGGCTGCTTCTTCTGGTTTTGTTCCAAGTTTAATATCATACAATAGATTTCATAATCAACTTTTAAGTTGTCCTTTTTATTTTACACGTTACTAATATTAGTATTATCTTTTTATAGTAATTGCAGTGAATACAATCTTGTCACAGATAAAGAAGAGACTTGAAGCAATAGAAATGTGGTTCTACAGAAGGATACTGAGAATACTATTAGCCAAACAATGATGAAGATTGAAGGCAAGAGGAACAGAGGAAGTGAACACATAACCTACCTAGCAATGTTTAGGAACGATAACAAAAGCACAAAACTTATCTAAGCTACAAAGAACTGGAAATTGGGTAGAGCCATGGTGATCGTTAACGATTCTGAAAGGACATGTCACATAGAAGACGATATCTAGAGATTTTTTGCGGTAATGAAAATGCTTTTGACTGTTAGTATTTGAACGATTTATCTTTTATAAAAGAGAACATTGTATACCTAACACATTTTTGAGTTACCTGATATATTTCAGATCAGTCTCAGAGGTTATTCATTTTTTAGTAAGATGCCCCCTTCTACTAATTTCCTATGTGATCCTGTACTCACTGGTGTGTGAGCGTGCATACATGTGTTTATAAATGTGTTTATTTTTGCTTTTCTTCTTATACTTATCTTTTCTTCGTCTTTTTTCCTTGTCATACCTTCCCTAATTTCAAAACTATTTTATCTTTGTTTCTTTTTTTTCCTCTCCTTCCTTTGATTTTTTTCTCTCCTGTCCATTATAATTTTTCCGTTGTCATTCCCATTCTGTTATTGATCATATCTCTCTCTCTCTCTCTCTCTCTCTCTCTCTCTCTCTCTCTCTCTCCTTACTTTCATATTTTCTGTCATTTCACTTTCTTTCCCCAACCAATTCTTTTTAAGGATTCATTTTCACTTCAAATTACCTAACCAAACGCATCATCCTCAATTCTTTATATATGTAGTTTTTCAAATATACTTTATCTTTTTCTGATTAAATTTGGATGGTAGGGTCATTCTTTAAAAATCTTTTTTCTCTCTTTTTTTTTTTTGTTTCTATTATTCTCTTTTTGTCGGCGTATTTATACGAACCTTTTTTTCTGTTTATTTAATTTGTTACAATCCTCGTTATTTTATCGCTTTGTTCATTTTTCTTTTCTTTGGTTGCAGGTATTTTGTTTTACTCTGACCTTCACAGACACGGCTAAAGAGTTTTCACTTTAGAGTAGTAACCTTGAAACGAGATTTCAATGGTGAATTGTTCAGTCTGTAAGAGATGTGCTTTTTTTCAGTTGGTGATTTTTTTTTTCTTAGACAATAGATAAGAAGAAAAAAAGATGAAAGCAATAAAAATGTGATAGATATGTGATAGACATAAAACAAGGACTCACCGGAGAAAAATAAAAAAAGGTGGGGAAAGGAAGTCGTAAGGAAAAACGAAGAAGAAAGCATAGAGTGAAAGGAAGTAAAACGAGATGAGAAAGATAATCAAAGTCGATATAGCGAGAAAGAAGGGTGATAAAAAGAAGTGAAAGAATGGAAAAAGGAAATACAAAACGACAAAAACAGAAAGCGAAGAGGAGGTAGAAAGTGAGAAACAGAAGACGAAAAACAGAGGAAGATATGGAGAAAGAATGAAAGAAAAAACAGAGAAAGAAGACAAGAAAGAGAAGTAGAACCAGAGTAAGAAAGCAAGAAAGAGAAAACGCTGTAAAGAAAAAAGAGAAACAGAAATAGAGAAAGAAAGTAAGAAATAGAAATAGAGAAAGAAAGTAATAGAGCAAAGGAGAGATAGAGAAAGCAATCAAAAATGCAACAAAAAAAAAAAAAGAAACGAAAATGAAGAAAGTAAAAAAGCAAACAAAAAATCAGAAATAGTTTAAGCGAGAAGAAAAGAAAGGAACTTCAAAAGCGAGTTCGAGAATGGGATAAAAACCTGAAAATATCATTGAAGCAATGTAAAAAGATAGAAAACGCGAGTTGAAAATAAGATACAGGTGAAAACAAAGAGAAACTCATACAAAAAACAATAGGGATGAGAAAAAAAGTTAAAAGTGATAATCCGTGCAAGAGTCGATGCTTATTTCAATTCAGGAGTAAAGAAACAAGTAGGAAGATGAAGATGCTTCCACGTAAATAGTGAATGTGTTTATATAAAACATCAAATTAGAATAGAAAGAAACATAATGGACAAATACGAAATGAAAGGAACAAATTGTTAACAAGACAAACGACAAAGAAAGAAGAAAAAAAAATAAGAAAAAAGATTTTAAAATATAAATCAGAAAGAAAAATAAAGAAAGATAAAGAATGTAAATCAGGAAAGAAAGAAACAAAAAGAAAGAAATAAGCAAGAAAAAAGAAAAAGAAATTGAGAAAAGGGACAAGAGAGAAGAAAAGAGGCAAATAATAAAAAAAGAAAAATAAATCAATTAATAAAAAGGAAGAAAGAAAGAATCTTGGAATGAAAGAAAGAAAAGATAATAAAAATACAAAATGTAAAGATAAAAATACAAAAGAAAGAAAAAAAAGAAAAAAGAGAGGAACAAAGAAGGAAAGAAAAGGACGAATACAATAAAATGAACAAAATAAAAACAAAAAAAGAGATAAATTTATGCGTTAGAAATTAGAGAATTTCTGGCGGGAAAACTTGAAAAAAAGACAACACAAAACGTGAGAGAAATGTAATGAGAGGATATTATAACAGATCAAGAAAAAAATTCATTGTCATGGTGTACACACTGTACAATAAGAAGAAAATGATAGAATCATAAAAATACTATTTTCAAGACCTATTTTCAGCTTGCCTAATGCCTCTAAGCGCTATTTCCTGTCACACATTTGGATAATTTTTTGACCGTTTCAAAATCTTACGAATCATAATATTATATGGTTCTGTTTAGTTTAATAATAAAAAAAAATTCTCGTATAATTTTACATCAATGGCGAGTCGTAGGAGCATCAGGTGTTTAAAAGAGAAATGCCGACGAAAAATAACGTTGTTAGCAAAATTGTTCTCATCATAATATCACTGTAATAATAGGAATGGTAACATGATGAACAGATATTGTATATTACTGAGAAAATATCAGATTTTAATTTAAGCCCGGTTACAGTGTAAAAAGAATGAGAGATTAGCATCAGAATTATTTGGATTAATAATAATATTCAGGTTTCTTCTCGAGTATTGTTACATTCCGGCAATCACGATGTGTTATTGATTATATATGTGTTTCATTGAATATAGATATATTGTATCTACTTATTTTTATACTGATCCTTTCAGTTGTCTAATCAGTCTCTTGATGTTAAGATGAAATTCATAGGCGCCATAGACTCCTTTATAGTGAAACACTTTTTTTTGCAAAAAATCCCTCAGGTACAAAGAATAAATTTAAAATTTTAGATTATTACAGAGCGCGTTCGCGCGTGTTTTAAAAATCAACATCACAACGGAATGCAGATTTTATCGCAGTTACAATAATTTTGACTTTGTAATTTATCCCTGAAGATAATCTTAGAAAATATTGAAATTACTTAGCTTAACAAAATTTACGACACCCTCCTTGATAAATTTTAGCTCATCATCAAGAGACAGATTAGACAACTGGAAAGGATCAGTATAAAATAAGTAGACACAATATGTTTATATTACTCAATGAAACATGTTTGAATGAAGGTATGCTGCTTCAGTATACATATATACGGGATACGACGAATAAATTGTCGCCATTTTATATTTTTAATTTCGCATATGTGCGTTGTTTTTTATTGTATCGATTGCACAGTATAGTTGGGTCAGTTTGGCACCCTCCGTGAGAAAAAGAGCACCATGACGCAATTCACTCCACCAGAAATATGGAAACAGCATGCTGTACTGCTTAGTATTTGCGCTGGAAGCTCCAATACAAACATTTCAGAATGTTTGGGTGTCAGTATGAGGACAGTGCATGATTCTGATAAGAAAAGAATTCCCGAATTTGTTAGTGAGGACCTCAGACTCAACAAGGAGGTCTACATCAAAAGCCTTCAGGCGGTAGTGCTGCCCTGGGTCAAGTGGGTGGCTGCTGGCCACACAAGCAGGAGAACCCAGTAATGTCTTTCAGACAATTTTTGCGACCACATCACCCCTTACTTCTGTCCATCTAATTCCCTAGGCTACAAAGCCCTTGATTATTATATGTGGGGCGCAGTTGAGCGAGAGATTACCAAAACTTCTTGTAACACCAAAGATGAACTGAAGGCAAGGATTATGGCAGTATTCATCAACTTAAACAAGGAGACCGTCCAGAAGAGTTGCTGGAGATTCCAAAATTGTCTGGAACCCGTAGTTGAAGTCAATGGTGATTTTATTAAATAAATTTACTCTTCAATATTTCAAGATATTTTTGTGTAACTTTGGTAAATATATCTGTTAAAATGAGATGTCAGTTTTATTTTCATTTTTGTGTAATAATTTAGATGACAGTTTATCCATCGCACCTTTAATAAAAGTGAAACATTAGATTGATAAACGTTTGATAAATATATATATATATATATATATATATATATATATATATATATATATATCATTATATATATTTATATCATTAACTTCACTAATCTGTTTTTTGTATGAAAGATTCATGTAATATAAATTGAACTGCACCACATATTTGATTTAAAAAGAACTGATCCGACGTTCAACTTCCGGGATAATAGCTGTGACATTGCTCTATTTATTGAACAATTTAGTTCATGCCACATCGACTGAAAAAAACTACTACAACAAAAGAATTCTTCAATTACCATATTAGTAAAAAAACGTACTCTCTTTTAAATTTTCAAAAAATTCAACCTTAGCGTTGCGACCGCATGCTCCAAAATTTCTTACAGTTAACTGTTAACAATAACACATTTCTAAAAAACATATTTCGATTCACATCTAATCTTTCGCGTTCCGTTATTACCTGGATGTATTAAAAAAACAAATCAATTTCCATGCCTGATGATGTCTGTATGAACAGATGAAATTACTAGCAAAAAAAAGACCTTATACAAGTTGAATTTATTAAAAACAGGGATCATAACATTCATTTAGAGGTTCATGGGTTAATGTAATTTTAATAAATTTGTTTGCGAAGATGTATTCTCGCCATTCATATCATTAACTTAACTTCAATAATCTGTTTTTTTATGAATGTTTCATGTAATACATATACATATATATATGTGTGTGGGTTTCAGAGGAAGGTAATAGATTTATAATGAACGAGGCTGAGAGTTAGGAATTAGATTTATCATTTTCAAAAATATGAATCTGTCGCTTCTCCCGCCAACTATGGGTTAAATACCAAGGTAGACTGATTTTTTTCTATCATTGGGTGACAACCAATGGAAAAGGAAAAAAGTCCACTCTGAATTCCAGACGATCGGAAGGAGAAGGCTACGGGAAACTACGCCATCATATTTCCCAAGAATGCATGGCAATTCGAAGATTATAAAGTAAAGAAATACGTGGAGACTCATGACCGCCTATATCCTGATAGTACATGCCACACACACGTATATATATATATATATATATATATATATATATATATATATATATATATATATATATATATACAATTATATAAATAAAAATTTATTCTATCTATCTATCTATCTATCTAGATAGATAGATAGATAGATAGATAGATAGATAGATAGAATAACATTTTATTTATTATAATTGTTTTCATTGATAGCAGTCCTACAATCAGAGAAACTTTTCAAATTTATTACGAATGAGCCCGTAATATATTCTAATAATATGACAATTTATGTCAAAACTCTTAGGACAGAGATATTACAGTCATTTTGTTAATGGTTGTGAAGATAATTACAAGAGGTCGAGCTGCTCTTATACTAATGCTGATTTTCTTTTTCGTCATTATAACATATTAGTAACTTGAGATGTCAGAAAATAACAACAAGGGAAGAGTCGGCCTCATGCCTTTTATAATTATGTTCCCAAAATAATATATAACAGTGTTTTCTCAAATTACTCAGATCCTGTGTGTATCGCCTCTCTCTCTCTCTCTCTTTATCTCTCTCTCTCGCTCTCTCTCTCTCTCACACTTCAAGTTGATAACAATAAGGAAACTGGTAGCAGTCAGTGTGTTTTACAGAAGTAGAGGAAACATTCTTTTATATACCTATCTTTTATATACTTATCCCTTTAGGGCTTCCTGTTCTTTGTTTTCCTGTATGACTTTTGATAGTTTATTTGACAACCATCCTTTTGAATACAGCTCGTGATCAGGGCTACAGAAATGTAGTGTCAGTGTTCACTTTTCAAAGACCGGAAGGCGGATAACTGAAAGTAGTGTTTATAAACAGATAAGAGCAAAAGAGCAAATTCCTATGGCTAATAAAAATTGGCGGTAAAACCTCATATTTTCTCACCAATCAGAAATGCCGTTGAGAACTATTTTCCGGAACAATGTCTTGAACCTGTCTGTGCCTCTCTTAACCTCTTAAAACGGGTCTTTCAGCTCGTCTTGTCACTAATGATATTGGTCACAAAGGTTAACAGTTATCTTCATACTCTTAACCACTCACGAAACTTTCAACAACACGTGGTGACTCATCAAAATACACATGAGTGTGCCATGAGCCAACTTTAGTGAAAACTTATTTCAAATTTTATGCCCAATAATAAATCATTATTGTTGTTCTTTGGTTCATATTCTCATCTGTTTCATCCCAAACTCCAGAAATGTCCGTTTTGTACTACTAAGTACATTCTACTGTTTCTACTTAGCCTTCTGCTACATTCTCAAGAAACGTCTCGACAAACAGTGCTAAGTAGCTGACAAGATAACTAGTATTGTAGATGCCGCTCGAATTTGTGAGCTCGATTCAACTCCCATGAAATTGTAAACATCCAATGTTACATAACTAAGACCATTCATCATTCATTTAGTCCATTTTGCTCTGGTGTGATCACCACTCCTTTCCATCTCACAATTGTGGTTCACGGTCACATTCTAGGTAGAATAGTGTAAGGGCTTGCAAGTCCATTTTGCAGAGGGGATGTTGTGGTCACACCATCCATCGTCTCAGAAGTTAAAAAGGCAATACCTACAAGGTAGTTTGAATTTAGAGTTTTCCTTCTCTTGGTTGCCAACCAAGGCTATAGGGCCCAGTCTGTCCTGCTATTTGGTGGGTGGGAAATGGATTCATACCTTTCAGGTTAGCTAGTTTACCCAATCATAAAGTACTGTTCAGTGAGAAACTTTCAGCACAAGATTTCACAAGACACTTTTGACAGGTTTCATTGATTACATTACCTTCTCCATAAACTATAATATTCTTTTTGTATGGATTCATACCTTTCACGTAAGTGAATGCAATGAACTCGACTGGATTTCGAACTCGGCTCTCCGGTTCCTCAATTCGAGCCGCTATCCATTACTTTAACATGCCTCGTTAACTAAGATATGCACTTTAAAATCTTACATTCTACCATTCTTTGTTTCTGCAGCATTTATGGGTGGACTACTGCTATTTATAACTGATAAACTCCATCTTTGCCGAAGCTTAAGTTTTGGACATTATTTTCAGTGGATAGCTTCGGTAC
The DNA here is from genome assembly GCA_903632075.3 of Acanthosepion pharaonis. Lineage (NCBI taxonomy): Eukaryota > Metazoa > Mollusca > Cephalopoda > Sepiida > Sepiidae > Acanthosepion > Acanthosepion pharaonis. The sequence continues at coordinate 1,760,841 of CAHIKZ030000413.1, forward strand.
CGGATTAATCTAGTGGCAATAAGTATCAATTGCTATGGGCCGCATATTTTCGAAAGTTTCTGTGAAACTGTTTCGTGAAATTGGCATTTTGGGATTTGGTTAATATTTTCATGTCGGGGAAGTTGCGTCTTTAATCATTCATAATTTCCGATAACATCGAGGACGTTAAATCTACTCAAATATCGCGTTAGAATCATTTAATCTATATTTTACTGAGTTTTTTTTTTAATACGTTGATGGAAATTAAATATTTACCTGTTTTATAAGCTCTACCATTATACTAGTAATTTTTTTACAGTAAGATTCACTCTTTACAAGAGAAGGTTATATTGGTAGAGGCCATTTATGCATATAGGAGTGGAAGATAATGGTTAACCTTAGCACTGAACGGTTAAGATTGTGGTGATCAGGGCAGCATCCTGTCGGGAGTGGTTCGCGGGGAGAAGCTGCTCGAGTGGAACCGATGGAATACGGAGGGAATGTGGGTGATTTGCTTCTATGTAAGTGGCATAGCGTGTCCTTGCTTGCGAAGGTTTGCCTCGGTGGGACCAAGGAATGCAGTGAGAGGCTTGCCAAATCCCGCCTGGGGAAGAGAGGTTGGGGGGTGGAGAATGTTGAACACTATCAAGGCTGGAGAGTGAGGTCTGGGCAGCTCCCGCCCAAATATGACAACAGTACGCAATTTTTGGCCTGATGTGGCGCACCGGCAGTTTTTTTTCTATGTCCGAGTGATTTTTTATGTCCGAAGATTTCTATGGGGTGCTATGACTTGATTCTTATGTTCCCGACCTTCAAGTCGCATTTCGGGCTCATCTTCTTACCCGCCCACTGGTAAAGCCGTTAACCTCTGAGTCGCAGCACCTACGTCCAGTCTGGCCACTGGCCGATGGCCGTTTGGCACAGGTAGGTTGGGAAGAGGCTTTCCTCTTCACCGGTCAGGTCGGGAACCCTTCCGACTACCTTCACAGTGTAGCCGGCAGTTCCATGCCGTTCACTGGTTTGTGGCTGTGGCAGTGCCTATACGAGTTCTTGGAGTCATGTGCGAGAGCTGGATGTAGGCCGTAGGCCAGTACAGTTCCTTATTCACCTGAGTAAAACAGGGCCGACCGCTTTGCTGCAAAGGTACTACCACTGACGATACATCCCAAGTTAAAACAGATTCGTTAAAATCTTAATCGGAGAATATGTTTGATACTTATGCGCAGGTATGTTGTTCAGTCTAATTAAACAGAAAATAAAATTTCTTTGGTTATATTTTTTCAAACATGCAAAGCCCACGGACTGTACTGAAACTTAATGCTCATAGCTTTTAAACGTGATAAATGCAATGATTCGTATAAACTCGGTACATACGAGAAACCAGGTATGTTTCTTGAGGCGCAGACATTTTTTTTAAAGCAGTCAGAATCATCTATCACATGATTTATGGTAAGACTTAACAATCAAAGTGTAAAAGTTTTAGTCTCTTTATTGTTCAGTTTGAATGTATGTAAATATAAAACGCACAAATCATTATCTAATTTCCAGTTTCGCCTTAAGAATAAAGTAAATTCTAGTTTCGCCTTAAGAATAATGTAAATTCCAGTTTCGCCTTAAGAATAAAGTAAAAATCCATGTAACGAAATAAAAGTTTTGTTTAATTTCACTGTTGAAGTTGCTAGTTGTAACCGTAAGATCTATGCTAATATTAGGTTGGTGCAAAAATAATGTCGTTTTTTCGCCTTAAAAATACGTCAAAAAACGACATTATTACGTCATTATTTTTGCACCAACCTAATAGTTTCTTCTGATGCAATTCTAAGTTTTGGAATTCTTTTCCGGTTGCTTGCTTTCCTGTCAACTGCGATCTTCAAAAATTTGAATGCAATATCAATCGTCATCTTCTGTCTCTTTTAAAGTCTGTTCTTTTATTGTCCTTTCTGTTTCTCTCACTGTCAGTAATATCTTAAATCCTAGTGGCCTTCATCACTTGACTTGGGCTGAATTGATTACATAGAAAAGCAGCAAATTATTCATTATTGACTGAAAAGATAATTACAAGAGGTCGGGCTGCTCATGTACTAAGTGCTTTCTTTTTTGTTATTATGGTATATAAGCAACTTCAGATGAGATAGAGCTGAGCAAAGGGAGAGTCGGCCTCATGCCTTTCGAAATTATGTTCCTGAAATAGTATATATCTAGGCTTCTCTCTAAATACTCAAATCCAGTGGGGATAGTCTTCCTTCAGGTTGATAGTGATAACTAGTAGCAACAACTATGTTTGTTTTGTACAAGAAGAGGAAACCTTTTTCAGCTTTTATTTGCCTTATCTCTTTAGGAAGTTAGCAGACATGGTTCTCCACAAGTTCCAATCCTCAGTCTGTTCCCTTACTATTCCTTCCAGTCCCTGTTGTGTCATCCATTCTCGCTATTCCCCACCAGTTCCTCTTGTCTTCAGTATGTTTTGTGAGTGTTAAATTTTCCAGGCCCTCTTTCCTTATATGTCTCATAAATTCCAACTGTTTCTGGTTGGAAGTTTAAGTATCCATTTAGTTCCTATTTTTTCTAAAACTTCCTCGTTGATCACATATTCTGTCCATGTTATTCTCAGCATTCAAAACCACATCTGGGTCGCTTCAAATCTCTTCTTTATCTATGTTCACTACTATATAGGAGGATTGATATCACTTAGCAGTTCAACACTTTTTTTTCTTTGCTTCTAAGCAAAATTTCCAGTCTCTTAATACTTAACTTTTGGAAGGTACCTTTCACTATTTCTATGCGACTTCGGATTTCTGTGTCACATTTTTCCATTGTCTGACACTGCAATATCCAGATACTCAAATTTCTGAACCTGCTTGATTTTGACGTCTCGGTATGTAGCTCACATCTTAGGCTGCCGCTTTTACTGCAATCAGCACCAGCTCTAAGACAAAGATATATACGAATTTCAAATTATACACACGTTAACTCGATTCTACCCGATTTTAACCGCTGACGGTCACTTTCTTCCGGATTTGCAGAAAAATTATATATTAACATGATTTACTATCATTGTTAATTTTATTTAAATTATTTAAACGTATTTCTTCATTAGAAATTATTTTTAATGCAGAGGGGTGATAAAATGTTTTCGGCCACACGATGAATAGATTTATTTTATGTAACGTTTGGTCAGATTTGGGGAAATTGGTCAGACTGAGAACTTTTCAGCATCCTTCGTATTTAAATCGTACGTATAATGTCTCTTAGTGCTTTAATTTCTGACCATTAAAAATCTTTTTTCTCCTGATTTTCTTTGAATCAGTCTCAACCAAATTAAAAAAAATTTGGTTAATTGCCCCACCCCCGGAATTTAAACACTGACATTAATTTACACTATTTACATTGTTCGGACTGTTGTCCTCATCTTTATTGTCACATTCACAACGTCTCGGCAGTTGTACACTCCGGCCTTCCTCAGGTGATATTTGTTTGAATTTCGAACTGAACCCAGAATATTCAATCTGTATGTTGGCGTTTCTGAAGATTGGTTCGATGACGTTTGTGGAGACGTTCTTATCATATTTATTTCTTGAAATGGGCTGAAATATAATATTCACATTCCTGGGTTGCTCAGTTAAGTCACTGACAATCTATTTCCTCCAACCACCGCTTGTAAATATCATAACAGGGATTGGCAAAGATCTCTTCCTCGTTTGTTGTTGTCCTGCAGTTCATAGATGAGAATTGCAATTCCAATGCCATCACCTTTATTCTGTTTCTTTGTGTGTCGGTGTACAATGCGCATGCCATAGATGTTTTCGAAATTTCTATAGCTATTGCGATGAATGCAATCTGTACTAGTTGATTTACTGTGCTTTAAGACTTGTTGGAAAAAAGGACTTTCTCCGAATGAGGCTGTGTTCTGAAATGCCAAAATACAGATTGACTGTGCTGGGTTCGGTTCTAAATCCAAACAAATATTACCCGAGGAACGCCGGAGTGTACAACGGCCGAAAGATGAGGGCAACAATCTGAACAATGTAAATAGTGTTAAATAGTTACAATGCCTCATCTCAAAAATTTAGACAGATGTTGAAGGACTGACAGTTTTTTATTATGATCAACCGTTACTTGATTTCACCAAAAACACGCCCCTCAAAAGGGTCTATAAGTTCTTCTTTCAGGAATAGAGTACAAAATTTGTTTTTGCACACTCAAATCACGCCTATTAAGTTAATATGCTGTGTATATTTTCTTGTAAAATATTCTTTTAATACAATGACCCTTCTGGACAGAGGCAAACATGACTTTCCGCAAATTCCTTTTCTTCATTATTACGTGTGAAATGCCACGACTTCATAGGAAAGATAAATAGTTTGCCACTGCCTTGTCCATTTTTTTAAATTCAGAGTTTTCCTTTTCCTGGACTAGCTAAGTCTCGAAAGTCCAGTCTAAGCTGCTATTTGACTCATAGACAGGAGGGGGGTGCGTAGTCATGCCTTTCCACAGAACGTTAGTTCAAATGTGAACGCAATAGACTAAGATAGAACTTGAACTCAGCTCGCCGGTCTCACTTTTCGCGCTGATAATCGTTACACTACCAGCACATCTTTCTACTACATAAGTATTAAATGATTAATTTTTTGGTATTCATATTCACTTTATATTTTCACACAATGAATTTGTCGTCTGCTTATTTTTTGTAGATGCCTTTTTTAACATTTGCTCTGTCACGATTAGAAGGAATCACGTTTTTGTCATATTTGTTTAATGAATGAAAACACTTTATAGAAACAACTAATGATTAATATGTCTACAGTAATTGTTAATATATTGGCAGATTATCATTGCTGGCTCAGCTTTTGCATCAATCTGATCCTAGCTAATTTGATTCCATTGTAAATTTGGCCACCCGGAATGCACTTATTATATGTTAGCATTAAAATGAATGGAATTTTTGATGTATCTGTTTAATAAATCATAATTGAAACAATACAGACCACTGTTCTATTGAAGTCGCTCAAGATATGGAGGAGAGTTGCACTAAGTGGGATTAGCTGTTTGGTGAGGTTATCAGATGTCATGATTCACAGAGAAAAATTACGCAGCAACAAAGACCTACTTATATGGTTTTTTTAAACGCAGTATAAATAAAAAGAAACATAAATGGTATATGTGAAGAAAACGATTAAAACATTTTCAGTCGAATAGTTTCAGAGCTTTTGATAAAATACATCTAATTAAGTTAAGAATCTTTTGTAAATTCATGAAACCTCGGTGCCGAGGATTGGGGAACTGGCTGGTTACATTCAATGCCTCAAAAATCAAACTAGTCACATTCTACCCTAGTCGATCGGACCCTGAAATACTGTCAGTCACGATGAATGGATGTACCCTCGAGAAGGCCTCGAGCGATTATTGGACCTCAAATTCAATCCAGACTCCAAGTGGAAATCGTCTATATGATGTATAGCAAAAAATGCAAGAAGAATGGTCAGTTCCTTGTACCGATCTAGTAAGTGCTATTCTCTACCTTTACAAGAACCAGATCAGATCTAGAATAGAGTACTGCAATCAAACTTGCACAGGAGCTGTCTAATATTAACTTTCCTGACTTTCTTGTAGGTGAAAAATTATTTTCCACTCTGCAATACTTCTCTTACAGACGAAATGTTGCAAGCTTCTCAGTGTTCTATCGCTACTTCCATGGAAATTGCTCGGACGAACGACATTCCTTAGTTCCATCAGATCTAACATTCTTGGAACCTCCATGCTACACACACTGTCGTCAACCACTGTATCGCATTCTGTCTTCCATTGGTGAGAAGAAAGTTCCATTCGAGCAGCTTCTTCCTGTGAACTACTGCTCTGTGGAACCGATTGACAAGAGGATGTTTCCCCGATCACTACAATCATAAACTGTTCACGTCTCGGGGTAACGGTTATCTTCCTCATAAAGCCGCATAAATTACGTCTCTTACTCTGTAAATATCTACCTCGAGTAGGTCCCGGGCCTTGTACAGGATGAACTTCACGATAAAAACAAAAAAGAAGGAACAAGTATTAAACCAAAAATCACAATACATGTATAATGTTGTTAGGTTGGTTTACAAGTTATGAACTGGACGACATATGAACTTCAGTGTTAGTCAATTTTCAATTGACTTTCTTTCTTTTTTCTCCTTCTTCTTTGTTCTTGTTGTTGTTCTACTCTCCCTCAATGTTGTTCTTCTCTGTCCTTATTGTTGTTCTTCTTCTCTTCATTCTTGTTCTTTCTCTCTTCCACATTGCTGTTGTTTTTCTCCTTTTCCTCATTGTTGTTGTTGTTTTTCTCTTCCTTATTGTTGCTGTTCTTCTTCTTCTTCTTCTTCTCTTTACCGCCTTCCTTCAGGAATTGGACGACCATTGTTATCCACAAATTCTTATCCTTTGTAAATCTTACTCAGCTTTGTCTTTTCTTTATTTCTTTCCAATCCCTGTTCTGCCATTTATTTAAATAAGTTTGTTAGGGAGTTATGCGTTGCTTTCCCCCCTCTCTCCTACCTACCTTCAACATGTCCTGTGAGTGTCAAATTCTCCAAGTCTTTCCTTATTATGTGTCCTAGGAATTTCAACTATCTCTTTCTAAATAGAAGCATCCATTTGCTTCCATTTTCCCTAAAGCTTCCTCGTTGCTCATATGTTCCGTCAATGGTATTCTCAGCATCCTTCTGTAAAATCACTCTTCTTTTGCCTCAAGTCTCTTCATCTGCGAGAGAATTGTCAAATATTCACTGTCAGAAGAAAACTGATATTAAATAATAGTTCACTACTTATTCTTTGTTGCTAATGATATGTTACTTTTCCTTAAGACTTTGCTTAACTTTTGTAAGTTAAAATAGCTGCCGGATTATTTACATTATTCGGACTATTGTCCTCATCTTTGTTGCCGTATTTATCACAACGTTTCAGCTATTGTACGCTCCGGCCTTCTTCAGGTGGTTCGAATGTCGAACTGAACCCTTTATTTCTCTCGCTGGAGTAGACTGTTCTAGTTCCACGTGCCAGGTCTAATGTTATCAGTCATCTCCTGCTAATTCCCCTCTCCAAGTTCTCCACCGCCTTAACCAGGTATTGAACTCACACTCTTTGGGTCCTGTCACTGAATCTAACTAACATTATCCACTGTGCCATGTGTCCTTGAGGACATCCGTGTGTGAATTTCTGTGGTATTTTCTAGTGGGAATCGTATTATTAGCAAAAACCAGATCTCTTTCTCTGATTCGTCGATGTGCGAAACATTTGATGAAAATAAACTTAAATTTAAATATTCAATCGGCGTACCAGTGTTAAGCAGGTCTATTGTTACTAGCACGTATCTTGCGGGGAGTGAGATTGTAAACTTTGGTGAAGAAAGTTATAGGTTGAGGATGGGGAAGGACATCGTAATTCCTCTCTCCAAGTTCTCCACTGCCTTAGCCAGGTATTGAACTCACACTCTTTGAGTCCTCTCACTGGATCTAACTAACGACTTTATCCATTGTGCCATGTGTCCTTGACAGCTACTCTTTGAACTTTCAAAAGTAATCCTCTCCGGGAACTCTGAACCAGTACAAAAATTCGGCATGCTATCTGGGTACTATATCAGGCTTGCGGTACGATTCGGCGATGGCAATACATTCAGTTTTATCCAACTGTCTTCTTATAATTTTGATCAGATTAAAAAAAAATCTCGGAACTTTTACCGTGAGTTATGGAACAAAATGTTTATCTCCCCTCCTTTCTTCTTCTTTCTAAATAAATAAACATGCATGTTTACTATAGTATAGTTTTAAGTAGTAAAATGCTTTGATTATCTATATATATATATATATATATATATATATATATATATATATATATATATATATATATATATATATATATATATATATATTGTTATGGGGTCCACCCTTTTTTTTCATACAAGTGGACTCGACCAGAGTGGACTTGGACTGCTGCCGTTAAATACCCAGAGTCAGACAGAGCAGAGATTGTAATTGAGTTGGAGGTAGAGTAATAGTGTGAGGTAACCGCTTGTAGAAGTCACAGTTATAAGCACGTAGACTCTAAGGAAGTCCTACTTAGAGACTGAATTTACCAGACTGTATATATATATATACGTTTCTGGATTTACTAACCGTATTACCGATTGTATTATTGTGTAAATACATTTATTTGTTATATTTCATTCCTGCGTTTGTCATTCATTGGAGACCGGATTTCATCTTTGAATCCACAACACATATATATATATATATATATATATATATATATATATATTGTTGTGTCCTTGTTAGGGCCAGAAATAAAGACACAAAAAGAGGAATTGAGTTAAACAATTATATTAACAGAAACAGTTACTAATACAAACATATACAAACGAGAGTGTTACAGCAAGAATGTTCGGTCTGACTGTCAGAGCTGACTGCTGGAAACTTTCCTCTTCAAAAGGCAGTACCTGCTCCTATTATAGCTGGGAGAGTCCATGCAAAAGGAGTGTAAATTACCATAATATATATATATATATATATATATATATATATATATATATATTTCGAGATATATATATATATATGTGTGTGTGTGTGTGTGTGTGTGTGTGTGTATGTATATGTCGAGTTCACCCCATTCAAGACAGTAAAGCTACTAAGACACAAGGAGTTACTGGGTGTGGAAGAATTAGAATCAGAAACATTAATAATGAACGAGAACAAAAAAGAGTAATCAGGAGGATAGTAGATAGCGATTGACACTGCATTTAATTTTTGGAAGATTAAAGTTGGCTGGAAAGCATGGTGCCGGAACATAGTTCCACAAGCAAAAAGTGCGAGAAAAGAAAGTGTTAGCATAGAATTTATGGTTTCATCTAACCAACTCAACTGCAAGTTGATGAGATTTAAACGCCAGTCTAGTTCTGCGCTTCAATGAGAAAAGATCTCATCCAAAGACAAATACAACACATATCAATTCGCCATTTAATCTCCTTCACACACTTTATCCAATGTCGTTTTCACTGATGGTCGGATTCCTGGAACTCTTTTGTTGGTATAGCCTCGTCGCATTCTCTTGGTTTTCCTCAACGTCTTGAAATCTTGTTCCTTTCAAGTGGAATTTGGTTTTTGAAGAGGAAATCTCACAAGAGGTGAGATCCAGGGAATATGGTGGCTGTCGGACTTGAGAAATGTTTTTTCTTGGCCCCAAACTGCTGCACAAGCCATTATCACGGATGGACGTTCTATGATGTGTTGAGAAGGCCACGCTCTTCACACTTTTCTTCACATGCACTGCGATAAACAACGGAAGTGAGCGAAAATGTGTCTATAACTTAGTGTCTATGTGCGACAGAGGTCAAAGTCAATCTTTGCCAAGCAGCTTCATTTTGCGTACTTATTCCGTTACTATAGCAACAGTCATGATTCTTTTGGATCAAAACTCGTGTTCACACATATATATATATATATATATATATATATATATATATATATATCATAAATCTTTAATTGTGAATTTCCAATAAATTTTAGCAAGAATCTTGTGTTTAAGATGTTAATGATTCTTCTTCTTCATGCCGTATCTCTTCAGGACGTTGGCGATCATGGTTTTGCACCATTTCCTTCTCTTGCAGCTCTTAGCAATTATCGCATTTTTGCTATCACTACTCGTCCGCGTTCTGTCAAATTTACATAATAGCAAAGATAATTACAGAGTTGATCTATTTCATAAATGCACTCTTTCATAAGTCCTAAACTCTGTCATTTATTGCTTTATCTATATCGTATTTTATCCGGATGAGTTAGCTCAGATATTGACGAGTCTATCACGCCGACCGCCACGGTCCTGCATCAGAGACGGAAGGACATTAGAGAGGCATTCTGTGTTATAATATAGCTGCTCAATGTAGGAGACTGCTGTGTGACCAACTCGTTTTGCTCTATGGCTAGGTATCCAGAGCGGTAGATCACTGGTGAGTTTTTGTTTTGCTTGAAACGGAATATATTTAATTTCATTTTTAACTTTTTTTTAATCATTTTACCACAAGCAATGCGATAATGCCACCAATATGCAAGGTGTTACTAGATGTGAAAGAAAATGAGAAGATTTTAGAAAGAACTGGAAACGCGTTCCTAAATAGGTAACAAGAGATAAACCAATACTCCTGTTCAAAAAACCGGTGTCGTGTGTGAACTGGACCATAGGCGAACCTATTTATTTCTATTGAAGAAAAAAATAAATAAATAGTAAATAAAATTTCAGAGCTTAGGTTGAGACGAGAGAAGCAAACTTTAGAAGAAACCGGAAACCCAATCCTGAACAGAAAACAATGAAAAAACCTTTACTCCTGTTCAAAAGTTTGGACTGAAGTATGAATTGGACGATAGGCAAATATATACGGATTTGTGTCGGGTAGCATCCTGTTGTTCAGTAAATATGCAAAAGTTAGAAACAAAGAAAATAAAAATATCAATCCTCCTATATAACAGTGAATGCTTGATAATCTTCTCACGTATGAAAAAAAAACAAACTTGAAGCAACAAAAATGAGGTTCTACAGAAGGATGCTGAGAATACCATGGACCAAACATGTGAGCAATGACAAAGATTTATAGAAAATGGAAACAAAATGTATATTTATAATTAACATCAGGAAGAAATAGTTGAAATTTCTAGGACACATAATGAAGAAAGAGGGCTTGGAAATTTCAACACTGACAGGAGAGATTGAAGACAAGAGGAAAAAACAACGCATAGCCTTACATAGCGATATTGAGTAAATGGATGACGGAACAAGATTTAGGAAATGTAACAATAAGACAAATTTATTAAGCGTTACAAAGGATAGGAACTTGGGGTGAACCCTGATCGCCAACGTTCAGAAGGGACGTCACATAGAAAAAGTATATTGGAACTTAAATATATTGGCGGAAATTGGACCAGAGATGATACTGAGAAAGGTGCTGGAGATTTTACGAGATTACTGTCGCTCGATCTCCTTCGATGATCACCCGCTATCTATAGTGTGAACAGTGAAATAAAATAATAAAGAAAAACAAGAAATAATAAATAGAACTGTCAAAATAAAAATTCTAGATCCAAGAGGAAGATACACACACGAATATAGAGAATGACTGATGACAATAAAAAATACTGGTAAATAGAAAAACACTCTAAGACAAGTAAAATATAAAGAAAAATGAGACAGAAGTCTACAATATATAACATATGCCTTGGAAGTTTTAATTTCTTCTTTATATCTATAAATGTAGCGCGCGTGCGTGTGTGTTTTAGATTATTTCTATGGAGAGCAAGAAAAGACTTACCACCCATAGCTTGCGTTATATCAAACAGATAATTTCTTCACAATTTACAAGAATACGACCCTCCCATAGAGCCACGTTATGCTCTGTACATTACCTCCATCCACGGCGACTATATTCCCCGTCACCCCAGCCATTCATTATTATTTTCACTTCTAGGCACTGGCCCTCCTGCGAAGTTTTATTTCATTGTCTTGACCTTGGTTACCCATTAACCGGCGTTATACCCAGAACTTGCATGATCCACATTTAACTTAACCGATTTTCCTTTTCTTTATTTGAATTCGCTTTTTCCGAGTTAAACTATCTTTAAAAAATGACTTCCGTGTGTGAGAGCCAGAAATAGATAGATAGATAGATAGATAGATAATATATGTATCAATTATATGCGTAATTTAAAACACACTTTTCCTCATGTTCTCTCTCTCTCTCTCTCTCTCTCTCTCTCTTATACGCCCACTATATATATATATATATATATATATATATATATATATATATATATATATATAATATGTGAAAATATATAGAAAATAGGAAGGAACTGGTTAGGTAAATAATCCAAAGTCCCTTAGTATTTTAGTTATTATTTTTTAAAAATAGTGCTCGATACAAAAGTAGAGCATAAATATAATTATTTATTTAAAAATATGATTCCAAAACGCTACATAAGAAGTCTCATGTTTCAAAACAAGCAGATGGAAGCGTCCAGAATGTCAACAAGAAACGTTCTGGACGACCACGGACATCCACGAGCCCTGGAAAAGAAGAGCAGGTGCAAAAAACACTCCTTCGATCACCACAGAAATCACTTCGACAAACTGGTCGGGAATCTCACATCTCAAAAGATAGCGTCTATCGCATCATAAAGCGTCTGCACTGGAAATGCTATATTCCAACTCTAATCCATGCTCTCAATGAAGACGATCCTGACTGGAGAGTTCAATTATGTGAATGGTACCTGGCAAAATGTGCAGAAGATGCAAGGTTTCCACACAAAATGTTGTGGAGCGTTGAGGCAACCTTTAAATTAAATGGCTCTATTTATCGCCATAACTGCACGTACTGGGGTCCTATAAATCCTCATGTAACACTTGAACACCATGTAAACTTACCAGGAGTAACAGTGTGGTGTGGGATATCCGCATTGGGCATCATAGGACCATTTATTTTAACGGAACTGTCACTGGGGAGAGTTACCTCAACTTGCTTCAGGAGTTTGTCGGTCCACAATTTTCAGAGATGTTTGGTGATGACGGCGAGATGGAGCACCTCCCCACGACCATGGCAATGTACGAGCTCACCTCGATGCAGCTTTTCCAGACACATGGATTGGACGAAGGGGTACCATTGAATACCCTGCGCGTTCCCCAGACCTCACGCCCATGGACTTCTTTTTGTGGGGATATCTCAAAGACAATGTTTATCGCACCAAACCAAGAACAATTGATGCATTGAAATTGGAAATTGAAAGACTATGTCGCGATATTCCTAATGACCTGTTTCGTGTCGTTTACGAATCCCTTGGTGCGCATTATCAGCGTTGTCTGGACAATAATGGTTATCAATCTGAACATTTGCGAACATGATTCTTCAATTACATTTTTCTTCTGTATTCGAAGCTATTCCATTTCACTCTATGTTCATAAATAAAGGTTTTCTCATCATTCAAAGTGTTAGTACATTTTTTGAGACACACTATATATATATATATATATATATATATATATATATATATATATATATATATATATATTACTTATTTCAGTTGCGCACGTACCCTCTTAATACTGGAATTAAAAAACTAGATCATTTTACCTGAAATGACGCAATTGCCGTTATTCAATTCTGATCTTTATACTGCTGAAACATATCCGTTGGTTCTTCATATTTTCTAGTTACGAGTCGTGATAGAAAATTTACTTATTCCTTTTCACAGCCTATTTTGGTTAGACCTAAGGTTATTATTTCTGCTATTAATTTCCAATCGAAACAAAAATTGGTTTCTTAACATTTACCACATCCAGAAACTTTAGCTGAGTTTTATACATTTTCTTTTAATCCTACTTTCACTTAACTTCCCACCCCCACAAAAAATAAGTATATCTGCTCTGACACATGTACCCAGTAAATATAACATTTATAGTCACTATATATGTGTGTGTGTGTGTGTGTGTGTACATGTATGCTCTGCAAAAACAGCAATAGGAGGATCAGATTCAAAAATTAAAAAATGCAGTGTAGTAATTCCAAAGGATATAAATCTGTCTAGCAAGTCCAAACTCAAAAATGTCGGTACATAAATCAAAAGTGGTAAAAAAAAAAACAAACAAAAATCCGTTATCCAAAATCTTGCGACTATCTTCTTCCTCGAAGAAAGACCAAACCATCATCCTGTCGTCCAAAGTAGCGTTCTTTTATTGCGGTAAGAAAGGCTGTGATTGGTCGAGACTGGTAAGAAAGCGGAAACAATTACCATATTTCGTATCCTACTAAAGTCGCCCCGATATTTGATTCTGATTTATTTTTCGACACGCAGCACAGAGAAGACGAATTCTTTTTCGACGTAAGATTTGATTTTCTCCTTCGTCGGCACGCACGCACACACACGCACGCACGCCCACTTCACACACACACACATACGTATATATATATATATATATATATATATATATATATATTAGACCTTTGTATGACGATAAACTACATCCGGCAGCAAGGCCTCTGATTGAGAGATTGGAGGTTTTGATGAGCGGGGCACCACCTCTTACTTGCTGTCGATGCCAGATCCACTCTGACCCGGGGTGGTAGCACCTGTTAGGGTCCCAACTATGGGCAAATAGTGAACCCGCAAACAAAAACATAAGACTATGAAAGTATAAAAATACACTTTTATATATATATAAAATAACATACATATTTTTTGTAAAATTACCAATAATACCTATTTATATCATATATTGAGTTTAACCCATAAAATTGTGTTCAAGATTCCGGCAATAAATAAGCCATATAAGTTGATATACCGCTAATCAAAATCAACCAACTATATATATATATATATGAATATATTAAGGAAGATTACCTGATTAAGTGTTTAATTAAAATGAACTAAAAGAATCAATCCCATAAGTAGTACCCATAATATATTTTATACATAAAAAGCAATTAAAAGCTGAACAATAAATTGTTTTTCCGTATTTTTTTCTTCATACTGTCAGATCTATATCCATATATTTGCTTTATATATATATATATATATATATATATATATATATACAGGTGCCCAATAAATATAACATTTATAGTAGTCATATATATATATATATATATATATATATATATATATATATATGACTGATTGATTGATTGATTATTTTTAGTTCATTTTAATTGAACACTTAATCAGGTAATCTTCCTTAATATATTCATATATATATATATATATATATATATATATATATATATATATGGTTGGATGATTTTGATGTATATATATATGATGTATATGCACCTACAGTACAACGTAAGGAAGAAGGAATTGAAATGTTTTACAGTGTGTTAGACAACGCCAAGGCTCACTGCAAGTCACAGGAAATTACAATTGTCATGGGAGACCTGAATACCAAAGTAGGAAAGGAGAAAGATGATGAAATTGTTGGCAAATTCGAACGAGATACTCATAACGGATATATTTAGGAAGGATATTAGAATAATCCCTAACCTATATTGGAGGACAAACCGCCTGTATACAGATAGTAAATGGATTCATTAAATAGGCAACAATATAAAGGGCCGTAAAACAAGGAGGTGTCATCTCACTAAACTTATTCAATATTATTCAGCGATAAAACTAAAATAATGTTTAAAATCATAAAAATATGTTGGATAATTAAATGAAAAAGGCATTACTTCTTGAGAAGTTGCTTCATTTACATTTCGGATACGAAACTGAGAAGTTATGAACTTTCTGAATGACAGCGATGTGCTTAAAAAGGCAGTATATAGCCTCGCTTAATCGGCGACACGTTTCGTAGCCGATCCAGTTAAAAGCATGTCAGATTTAACGACGGTTTCGCCTGCAAAGGGGACGCAGGTTCGAATCTTGTTGAAAAGCAATTTCTTAATAAGAATTCTCGAATATTCAGGCCGTTAGACAAAAATAAATATAACTGTATCTTAATCAAATATGGGTACCGCTAAAAATAACGTCTAACGGGATAAAGCATACACGCACAAACACACACTATATATATATATATATATATATATATATATATATATATATATATATATATATATATATATACCTTCAAATATTCGCTAAAAGAATGACCATTCATGATGAAAAAATGCCTCAAACTTAATAAAAACAAAGTTTTATCGTAAAAATCTTTACATTATTAAGGGGAAAGAATATTTTGATTATTAAATTATATTTTTTAATAATTTTTAGAGCTTTCGAAATGTTGGTTAAAAATGTAATTTTTCTTGTGTCAGCGGGTGAGCATAAATTAGTCTGGGAAACTTTAGCGTCTTTTTGCGGTTGATTTGGAAATTCTTGTAAAAATCAATTAATTGTCGGATTCTAAAGAAATTTTCAGGATTTATTCACAAATGAATTAAATTATTTTAGAAAGTTTTTTTTTTTTTTTTTTTAGAAAATCTTTGTAAAAATGTGGTTTTACATTTGTTAACCTCTACTTATTTAATTTTATGAAATTATTTTGTAGCGCTTAATGTTTAGTCATAAGGAAAAGTCCTCGGAGAATTTAAATTATGAAATTGTTTTGGTCAAACAGGAACCCAGTTACCGAACATCTGCTTTGAATAGTAAAACAAAAATGCAATAAAACTAAAACATCGTTTAATTACAAAAGCTTTTAATTGCTTTTATGTATAAAATATATTATGGGTACTACTGATTGATTCTTTTAGTTCATTTTAATTAAACACTTAATCAGGTAATCTTCCTTAAATAAAATTTCAGAATAATATATTTTATTTTGTAAAGATTTTTTTTAATAAAGATAATTAAGTTGTATAGACAGATTTTTTTTTTATATGGAAGATTTTAGCGTTTTTAATGATAAGGATAAAAAACTCATTCCAATCAATTTAAATTCAGTTTGAAATTCAGCAAAGTATTTTGCTTATTGTAAATATTAAATTTAATCTATTAGCATGAAATTGAAATTAAAATATAAGCTTCAAGAAAGATTTCCATTTGCAAAAGTGCATTTTAAACCTTAGGTATCGCTTTCCTTCAGTGGTACCTATATATAGTGTACAGTAATGCTGTGCCTTACAAGGCCCAAGAGCCAATCGAGGTAAAGGCACAGCTTATGGGGATATGTGGGGAAGATATCGATTAACCTTCGACTTTAAATATTAAGATTGTGGTGATCAGGGAAACATCCATTTCGGAGTATACGCACAGACACACACTATATATATATATATATATATATATAATAAGATGTATAACTATATATAATTAGATGTATAACTATACTAACATTTTACCCATGTATAGTATGTGTTGCAGAGACGATTCCTTAAAGTCGAAAGATCTTTTGTGTTCATCTCTTAATTAAAACAATAATTCCAGTCTTTCAAATTTTTGCTAAGACGATGAAGCGATTATCTGCTGAGAGATTATCTATATGCGTCTTTCAAATTCTCTCGAGAAAGAGAGAGAGAAAGAAAGAACGCCGTACGGAAATATAACGAGAAAAGAGAAAAAGATATATGAGGAGAGGAAGATTATCTGAAACAAATGTCTATATAAACGTGTTTTCAAACTTCTTTAAAAATATATCCGCATTTTCTTAATCTTTCAACATAATAAATGCGTATGCATGTTAACTGAACTTTTGATGGCGCGATAATGAAATATTTTCTAATATATTATATCATCAAATCTGTTATGGTACTCCGTATAATGACGCAATAGAATGTCAGCGAGTTATAATAAAAGCATAACATAAATAAAGTACCTGGTCTTTGAGTTTGATGCAACACTGTTTCTTCTCTGACTATCTTTTCTAGCCCCTTATCCATTTCCGTTCGCCGATGGAGTCGCCATCTGTTTGTTTCTTCTGTAAACCTTGGCCAAGAATGCACTCATTGAGCTGTCAATTTTCGCCATTAAATTCACGTACACGTACCCGTACTGGGGCGCCGGACGCAATTAAAAACGACGGGGGCAGATTTCAGAAAGTGCACCCAGTGTACACCGGAGTGCCTTTGTGATAAAAAAAAGTAAGCGGGTGACTTGAATGACTGATCACCCACCACTACCCTTGGACTTCCGGGCTTTCTTCACTCTGAATATGAATCAAACAGAAGGAATAAAAAGGAGCAAAAAGACGAGCAGCAGTCATCTTCCTTATCTTCAGCCTTTTCTTATCCTCGATTTCCACTTGAACATTATTCCAGAAAATGTCAACACCGAAATGACACCGTCCGAGAACTTCCCCTGGATTCTGCAACGATTTAAACTCATTTAAAGGATTACAGAACTTAACGATAAATTTGTCAATGACCATATGCAGAAGTAAATTAAATGGCCTTCTTCTAAATCTTGCTTTTACCTGAGAAAATAGTTTGTTTTCAAACAAAAAGAAAAAAAATGGATATTATCTCTCATTCTTCTAATGATTTTCACCGAAATTCTGAGCTGTAATTTATATCAGGATGGTTGAAAAAAATACATTGTCAAATGAGCAACACACTCACTCACACTATATATATTTATATATCAAGAACAGTTTTGGAGAAAAATGTATGACAAAGTGGAAAAAGTTTTCTTTTCACGAGTTTTTTTTTTTTTTTTTAGGACTTCATCGGACTAAATAACAAATTTAGTCCGATGAAGTCCTATTTTTTATTGTCACTCCTGATTCTTAAAAAGCGTGCTAAAAATTAAAGAAAATTGAAGAAATACAGAAAACTAACAGAGCACTAATCAAGAAATTGGCATTTCTCGGGCTTCTCGACAAAATCCAGAGACGGATATGCAATGTGATAGGCCCTGATCTGGCATCTCGTCTGCAGTCACTTCCTCACAGACGTGATGTGGCTTCACTCTGCCTTTTCTAGAAATATTTCCATGGCAACTGTTCTGACGCGCTACTTTCACTGGTACCTCAATTGCATGGATTTAAGCGTGCTACTAGGTTGGCATCTCGACCCCACCCTTTCACTGTCGAAACAGTTAAATGTAACCGCCTCTTCTACTCCAACAGCCTCTCCTCTTGCACTTTCCGACAGTGGAACTCCCTTCCTCCTACTTGCTATAATCTTCATATATTCAAATGTAATGTCAATCGACATCTTCTGATACCTTGATTCTGATCTCTGTCCTTCTCTTTATCTTTTAATCAAACACCCCTCTTTACTCTTGCTCTCACTCTCTGTAACCCCTTCCGGCACTCCCGCATTGCTTGGGGTGAAATGCTTACAAAATTGTTGACTAATAATTTTTAACCTTGTATAACCAATAGTTTAAGAATATAATTTTTATTCTAAACGTTTTATGAGACATAGAGTGAATAATTTTATCTTTTTTATACTACATTAGAAGCCTAAAAAGAAAATTAATTAAAAATTAGTTAAATTATACTTTTGACTTTAGTTTATTACTTTAATCTTTTTCATTTTTATCTGTTTGATGCCATAAAAATATTTAATTGCAGCCAATGACGTTTTTTAAAAATTATTATGAATTTAAGTTGTTTTTTTTAATTGAAATAACGACATTTTTACTAACAAAAAATTGGGTAAATTGATAGAGTTTATTGAATTGATAGCGTTAAGCGATTCCACATTGATTTCCTTCGCATTTCTTTCAAACTGT